>JAUDYN010000007.1:3000000-3534863 GCA_030407005.1 Desarmillaria ectypa | reverse complement strand
ACCCTAACCCTAACCCTAACCCTAACCCTAACCCTAACCCTAACCCTAACCCTAACCCTAACCCTAACCCTAACCCTAACCCTAACCCCTAACCCTAACCCTAACCCTAACCCTAACCCTAACCCTAACCCTAACCCTAACCCTAACCCTAACCCTAACCCTAACCCTAACCCTAACCCTAACCCTAACCCTAAGTGGGCGAAAGGCTCTCTACAGTTGCTCAGGAGAGGTAAGGCAATCATTCATGCTCACCCTACAGGGTTGAAGGTAGAGTGGGTGAAAATCCATGTCCAGGGTTGGTGAGGTGAGGCCAGGTGATTGTCTAGGGTTGGTGTCAAAGGCTGTAGGGTTGAGCCAAAAAAAACTCAACCCTAATGAGTAGCATTGAAAAGTCTTCCGATAATAAATATTTGACACATATTTAAGATTGTGAGGCGACTAGAGTGAGTGAAATAAAAGGACTGCCTCACAGTGTCGCCCGGATTCTGGGCGACATGTATACCATGCATTGGCAATGTACTAGTGGTGGATTGTTGCCCTCTGAGCAATTATTCACCACTTGGGAGTATGATAGTTTCTCTCTCACATGCCCAGAGGAAGGAGTGGGCAAAACTTTCTTTTTTGCAGTTGGTCAGAAGAGGTAATGCAATCATTCATGCCCACCCTACCAGGTTGAAGGTAGAGTACATAACAATCCATGTCCAGGGTTGGTGAGGTGAGGCCAGGTGATTGTCTAGGGTTGGTGTCAAAGGTTGTAGGGTTCAGCCAAAAAAACTTAACCCTAATGAGTAGGGTTGAAAAGTCTCCCCATAATAAAATGCTTGTGTGAGAAGAACTGAAAGTCCAGCTGCGGAGCGTTGTCAGCCAAGCCAAACCAAATGGGATAAGATAGAACCTACATAGACACAGAGACACAGTATACCAAAATCAGAACAACTGAGCTGACCCTGCTAAGCTCTAACAGGACTCCCAGTTCTTAGCCTTGCGGGAGTCACTCTGAGAGGTACCCATTCTGTTATGAACGTCAACCATGAGAAAAATGCATACATATCAGTATGCACTCACCAGGATCACCGGTACCGTTGACGTGCTTGGTAACGGCGAGTGACAAAAGAATTAGGGAATGGCAATGAACACCAATCACACTAAACCTCTTACTACTCTACACTTAATCACCAATATTGAATTCGGGCGGTTTCGAGTACGATGGAAGCACTCTGCAGACTTCAATAATCAAGTACAATTGTCTTTAAGACATTTTATTCGTTACTAGTGAGTTTATACAAAGTACTACTCGTACTAGTGGGGTGGGTAAGACACAATTAGATAAGAGTGACTTGGTTTGAGCTACTGCGCTCGTTCTGACTGAAATGGCTTCAGGCTGGTGGCGCTCTTGGCCCTATGCTGCTTCCTACAAGTGATAAACACTTGACCAGTCGCACTCTTGGCTGACTAGTGGCGCTCTTGGCCTAAGAATAAACTGATGGCACTCTTGGCCCTATACTGCTTCCTACAAGTGATAAACACTTGACTAGCCGCACTCTTGGCTAACTAGTGGCACTCTTGGCCTAAGAATAAACTATAACTCCGAGAACTTTGCTTGAACTAACTTCAAAACACTCCGGACCTTTGCAGGACACAACAGTGACTCTAATGGACTTCAATTCAATGCAATTCTATGGGTGACTTAGCGACTATTAATCACTTCGTCGAGGTCAAGCACAAAAGCCTTTAATTGGGGACACCAGTTACTACCAGTGAGGGCTCAACTGTGGGGATGGCTTGCCTGCTTTGCACGAGTGCCCATCCCACTACTTATATACTACTGAGGCAAAACTATAAATATCATCTGGGTATAGGGTATATTGGTAAGGATTTCTTGGCTAGTCACGAATAATGGTGAATAATCACACAATAGTCGGTCTAGTCTGTTTTCTTTTCAAATATTCGGTCTAGAGACTCCACAGTTGGTCTTTCCGCACCCTTGGCACAACTACATGCCCTAGTAACGCGGTTATATGGATATCCGGATATTGGTGCCTGTAACAGCTATCTGATCATGATCGAGGGTGCAGTCTGGCTCCACTAGCATCGATCATAAGAGATCTATATCATGATAAGGATTTCTTGGCTAGTCACGAATAATGGTGAATAATCATACAATAGTCGGTCTAGTCTGTTTTCTTTTCAAATATTCGGTCTAGAGACTCCACAGTTGGTCTTTCCGCACCCTTGGCACAACTACAGGCCCTAGTAATGCGGTTATATGGATATCCGGATATTGGTACCTGTAACAGCTATCCGATCATGATCGAGGGTGCAGTCCGGCTCCACTAGCATCGATCATAAGAGATCTATATCGAAATAGTCGGATCTGGGCTCAAGGTTAATCCATTCCTAATTTATTTCTAAGTCCTGTTTCAAGATTGCCATGTGACTAGTTATCCTGACTTAGGCGTTTATGCCCAGTCTGGGCTGCTAGTGACAGAACTTGACGAGATCTGTGTACTCTGCTCCTGGTTTTTGTGTGCTAGTAGCATCCTTCGTTTGCTAGTGGCTGTATTTCACTTAGTCCTGCTAGCATTCGAGTTACTAGTCTGGCCGGCTGGTAGATTTAACCCACTAATGGTGTTGCATCTAAGTCCTGGCTCTACCAGTTGCTTACTGCTTTTAACTATCAGCTCGAAGCCTCAGCTATAGTCCTCTATGTATCACTAGTATAGGATAGATGTGCAATAGTATTGTTACAAAATCGCAAAATCTAGGTGTGAATGCATAGACGGCATATCACCGTCATGGCCACCACGGCCGCCATCATCAGACTGGAGTTCACTGGTGCGACCATAGGGTGGAACTCTTGTTCTGCAGGGCCCATGAGGAACGCCATACCCAGCACGAGGAGGATATTGCTTAGCAAGCCACCCAATAGGGAGCTCTGCACTAGCTCGAGGTCACTCTGCAGGTGTGGTGTCAATCAATACCCACGAAAACAGAAAGGACAAGCAAACCTTCTGCAGCCCAACCCCACCACATTCCCCAGTGTCATGTTGAGCAAACCTCCTACGCTCGCACTTGTCCTTGCCGCAGCTTGCTCTGTACCAAACCCAAGGAGAGCAGCCAGGGGCATGATCCCAAGCGCTGAAAACACGAAAATGAGGGTAGCAGATTGAGTAGCATAGTGTAGGGCCGAAGTGATAGGAATGCAAAGGAGGAGGGGTGTTCAGGGGGGTGTAGCACAGAGCCGAGAGGAGGGAGGCAGAATGGGAAGGGGCAGGATCCCTATCCGGCCTGTATTCTCCTTGTTCCTTATCTCCTCACTCCATTACTTGATCCCCATTACTTGTACTACTGTTACTTCCACTACTAGGTGGCTCGTCATCATCCTCAGTGAGACCGCGTGTTGGCTCGGGGAGGACACGGCTTGTGGTATGCGAGGAAGGTTCGGTCATTCACGTATTGGTTTGGGGTGGGAAGGGCAGATTATGCTGTCGAGATCGCGGTTTCTAAGTCCCACAGGAGATTTCTTAGCTTTGGGTGCTTGGTGTTGGGGGATTCTTGGCGTGTCTCGATATTTACGGGTCCGACTGTTTAGTTCTGTTAGTTTTGTTAGTTGGACGTTCGACACATAATTGTACATGCCACTGACCTCACTTGCGGGCTGATACTAAAATATGTTCCAGGATGCGCTCGGTGTCAGTGAAGAAAGACATTAGGTCGAGCCAAGCATAAGCGGCGAAGAAAATGTTGCGCTGAGTCATGGGGGTTTCGGGATCTCCTCGGCATTGAGTATCACTCAGCGTACAACGCCGCTCGCATTCCAGAGTTCCCAATAAAACTCGACATAGCCGACTTTTTGTTCCGCGAGTTGACCGTCATCATAAAGTATTGTCGATATAGGACGATGGGGGGAGCTCAGATAATGACGCAGTTGTACGACGCAAAAAAAGATGTTTTTCTTCCTGGACAGAGGAGTCGTAGGACTTCGATGCGCTTGATTGGTGATTTGAGCAAGTGACCATCAGGAGGCGTCCTTGGCTACTGTACTACAAAAGCATGAGCTGAATGAAAGATAAAGGACATAAGGCTCTTACCAATCATGTTGACGAGACATGGGATAAAAGCAGCGAGAATGAATGAAGATCTATTTTTCCCAAGATGTCCAAAAGGTCTCTTCCTAAGTACGAGAACTCAGTCACCCAGTCCAGTATCTTCACAGCGGAACCAACTCACTAAAACTTTACCCTACATAATTTTCCCATCCTTGCTGATGACGAAATCATTCCTCTCCAAGACTTGCCGCAGAGCCTTTCCTCGTCATCCAGAAAACCCAACAGCTCCATACACCGGCTGCCAACTCCCCACTTTTGCGGTGAACGTAATCCATCTTGAGCATCTCTAACAAAGTCAGCTATCCGGGCCCGACATTGTTTTGTGACGTACTGTAATTGGATAAGCCTTCGCCCCTCAGAAGAAAACGACGCCACGTACGTTTCCCCCAGCCCTACTTATCAAGTTACCTTTCCAACGTTCGCTCGGAGGCTTGCCCAATCGGCCCTGTTCACGGCCAACCACAGCGAACACAATAACGCTTCTGACGTTGGCGAGATTGATGATTCGTAGCTCCGCCTTGGAATGGCCAATTTAGTGTCTTCCTGAATGTCTGAGGTCAGGCTCGTAAATGTTGTAAGTGCAGGAACATACCGATAGAATCGAACACCTTCCTATGATCTCGTGTAGGCATGAGTAATGAAAAGGCGACACGGGACGAGTGGTCAATTCATTGAGTTGAATTTGGAAGAACGTAAAAGAAGGTCCAGAATTGATATTGAAGCTCCGTCCAGATTCTCGGCCCGCTGCTGTCAGAATTCGCACGTATACAGGCCCTTCCACGATATTCTTCTTATTCGCAACTATACACAGACTTTACAGGTCAAGGTCTGGCCCCGTCTGTCTCGTACCTGCCCTTTTACCGCGGCGTTTGCAACTACAGCAGCGACGAGTGTCTGCAATTTGTGGTTCTTCATATGTGTTGAATTCGACAGACGAAGCATCTTGGTCATATATAGAAGGGAATCGGAACATTAGTGGAGGCTTGATGTGATACTAGGGCGCGACCGAATTTCCCTGGTTACGAAAGGCCTGGGGCATGTTTGACCGATAGAATGTAATCATGGGTTACTTGCATGGATGCAATGTTCTTAATTCTTGGCATATATAAGTTGGGAATCTTCCTGCTATTCCCCATCGCATCGCGTTCTTTCGCTACTATGTGCTCCAGGGCTATTTCACTCATACTCTTTACTTTAGTATTTTGTGCTTTTGCTTTAACCAAACGTGCCTCGGGAGTTACCACTGACCCCTCTGAAGCTAACGGCCAATCATTCGACTACATTGTCGTTGGTGCAGGTCTTACCGGTACCACAGTCGCAGCCCGACTTGCGGAAGACTCTTCTCTAACAGTTCTTCTCATCGAGGCCGGAGGAGATAATCGTCGTGATCCTCGCATATATGATGTCTATGCTTATGGTCAAGCCCTTGGCAGTGAGTTGGATTGGAACTGGAGAACAGACCGTGGCAAGACTATCCATGGGTAGGTCCCCTATATTCGGTGGAACAGTCGGGCTAACTCAACACGACCTAGGGGGAAAACTCTGGGCGGGAGCTCTTCGATAGACGGCGGTCACTATACACGTGGTTTTGATGCGCAGTTTGACGCTTGGTCTTTGCTCTTGGAGGAAGACGAGGCAAGCGTAGGTTGGAACTGGGAAAGCATGTTCAGTTACATGAAAAAAGTACGTGCTCTGCAGTCATTTGGGTTGCCGATATTTGACAAGCCTGCCTATTCAGTCAGAGAATTTCTCCCCACCTAATGAACAACAATCTGAGAAAGGCGCTCAATATAATGCAGATTACCACGGATATGCTGGACCCGTTCAAGTGACATACCCCGACGAGATGTACGGTGGACTTCAACAAGGCTACTTCGTCAATACAATTGTTAATCTTACGGGTATCTACCATTCGCCTGATATTAATGGTGGTGGCGCAAATGCCGTATCGATCACGCCATTTGTGAGTAAATAATTTGAGTTCAGTTCGCTACCACATTGAAGAATACATACAGACCATCGATTGGCGGGATGGCGACCATCGTTCTTCCTCTGTTCAAGCGTATCTTACTCCAGTCGAAAGTGAACGACCAAACTGGCTCACCCTCACTGAACATCAGGTATGTTCGGCTGCTGCATCTGTGAGATTTCGGGCTGTAACACCGTTTGAAAGGTCACTAAAATCAACTGGGCGAATGCTGGAAGCATTCCCTTGACTGCTTCTGGCGTCGAGTTTGCTCCCGCTAGCGGAGGCTCTGCTCGATACACTGCCACTGCAAACAGAGAAGTCATCGTTGCATGCGGTGCCATCCAGGTATGTTCTTCTGTATCTGTCACTGCGGCTGTCCTCGCTCACCATTATCAGTCTCCCGCACTCCTTCAACTTTCTGGAATCGGCGACTCTGATGTCTTGGGGCCCCTTGGAATCAGTACTCATATTGATCTCAAAACTGTGGGAAAGAATCTTCAAGAGCAGGTACTGATCCATATTACATGCATTTGACCCAGGCACGGCTGATGCATATCCATAGACAATGAGCTCACTCGGTTCCACCGGTACAGGCTTTTCGCCCGGAGGACGTGGACCTTCCGATGCTATTGCATACCCCAACATCTACCAAGTATTCGGCAACAAAGCAGCAGCGTCTGTCAGCAAGATTCAATCCAGTTTGTCATCTTGGGCCAGCAGTCAAGCGAGTTCAGCCTTGAGTGCAGATGCTTTGGAGCAGATTTATAGCATACAAGCCGACTTGATTATCAATAAGAATGGTGGGTCTTTCTTTCTCATTAGATTAGTATGGTAAGCTAACCTGAGCGATAAGCGCCTATCGTTGAACTTTTCTATGACACCGGCTACCCAGCGTGAGTTTGATGACCCTGTCTTCATGATCTTATTCCGATCTTCCTTCAGCTGCAGCGATCTCGGGATTCTTCAATGGCAACTGCTCCCATTTAGCAGAGGAACTGTACGGATACTGGTATGCTAAACAGCTCAATTAAGACTCTTTCGCTCATCCTTATTTTTCAGACAACGGACCCATTTACTCATCCGACGATCAACGTAAACTATTTCTCCATTGGCTGGGACCTTGATGTCCAGGTCGCCAGTGCCCGACTTTCTCGCACGATTCTTTCCAGTCCTCCACTTAGGTCAGCCCTCTTATAGGTCAAAGATCCATTTATATATTGATAGTAATTTTTGTAGCAAGCTTTCAGTACGGGAATGTCAGCCGGGTATTGGTTTGGTTCCTGATAATGCGGACCGCGGCAGTGAAGAGGACTGGAGGGCATGGATTACCAATAGCTTCTCAGCGGTGTCTCACCCAATTGGTACATTGGCTATGATGAAACGTAGCCTTGGTGGTAAGTCATGGCATTTTGGTTCTCATATTTTAGTAACGGAAATCTTTGTATCAGGTGTCGTCAATTCGCAGCTGAAGGTGTACGATACTTCTAATGTCCGAGTCGTCGATGCTTCCATCGTGCCTCTGCAAGTTAGCGCTCACCTCGCGGCAAGCTTGCACGGTGTCGCCGAGAAGGCTGCTGATCTGATTAAAGCGTCATATCGAGCGTCTTGTGGAGTCTGCCTTGCGAACGACCAGGAATTATTCAACATTCAGTAAGTATACTTGACCATTCATCGTGTGGATTCGAATATGGAAGGACTACAAACTTGAAGATGACAGCGACTTGAATCTTTCAATCGTGTACTTGTACAATAACCACTTTGTGTTTCCTGCTATGCTAAACCAAATTGAATTGAAGTTGCTACAGCAAATTGTCAGTGTTTCCTTTCGTTGCAAGATTCCTACTGGACTATAGTGTTGATGCTTCAACAGTAATAGGTGTAAGCGAGTTTGTAGCATTTATGATAGCAGGTGTACGAAATCGGACGACGAGTCAGTATGTACTTTGTCCTTGACTTGTATGCAGAGGGTTCGACGTCGCGACTATTTTTTACCGCCATCATCGCGCCGCATTGTTCACTAGCCATGTTGTAATCAATTATCACACTACTTGTGGTTCAGAATACATAATATTCAGTACGTCGCGGTCGACAGTGTTTTATACTGTTTCGATGTTAGAATGGTTCGGCTATAGGACAACCAGGGTTCTTCTGTGATCCCCAGTTTCCCTTCAGCTGACTCACTTTTCCATCGTTTCCACTCGGAAACCCACATTGTCTCATTGTCCTTTTCTAGCTTTGTCTGTAACAAAAATGGTAACTTCAAAGACAATAAATGACTAGGTGGCAGTCGCAGGCAAGTTATTTAAACAGCATACAAATTATTCTCAAGCTCACATTCCCACCACTTTCAAAATCAAGACCGTTTACCGTTCCCCCTCACACAATGTTGGCCAGCATATTCAGCGCCTGTGGAATTACCTCATCAAAGCCCACAAGAATTAGGCGATTCATCTTTGACGTCGTTGGTTTCCGAAACGACTTGGCTCGAGTGTACCCCACCCAGTACGTGGCACACTGCAATTGCGAACCAAGTTCTTATGCTTAGCTTCTCCCTACTTCAGATGGTCTTTCGTAATGAACTCCGATGCATCCACTCTGTCGACTCGACAGGAGCTGTCATTTATCCATACTATTTCGAGTTCTGACCCAACGCGCCACATCGAAGTCAATATCACTGGCGCTTACTTTGACCTGGATCTTCGAGAAGGACCACCCTTAAACCCGGCTATTGGGAGACGACTTCTCGAGGACGAAGCATGGATAGAGCCTAATTCTATTCAACGCACTCACGTACAATGCACTGCGTGTGGAGGATGTGTCATTTTTTTTCGGGGAGAATTTGATATCAGAGAGTGGCAGGAACACCGGGACTTTTGCGAAGCAATTATGAATATGATAAAGGCTTATATTTTGATGTCAATTGTCGGACAGGTTCGTCATAGGGAAATTCTTTACCCTCCCAACAGTCGGGAACCGCTTCCGCCTGGATCGCTTTGTAGAAACCTCCTTTCATAGTAATGTTTTTGCGCGATAATCAACCTTCTTGACCTCGCAACCTTGTACTACTTAATGTTCAGCTGAACGGCCTTTATTATTTCATCAATATACTGTAGATACATAGTTACCATCGATGAACTTCTCGTGGAAATGAAGCTTCGGAATCCAACAGTCCCACCAGCTTCACAATCGACGGTAAGTAATAAAGGAACAAAATGGAAAATAGTGCATGGGGAACTATATGCACAACTTCAGCCAATCTGAGTAAAGTCAGACTGGGGGTAAGTACGAGTAGTGATGTCCGATTGATGAGGTGGTGTTCGGAGAGGAAGAGGGAATTTTCTTTTCAGGGTCCGACAATTCTTCTCAGCCAAGATCGGTAGCATTGATATTTTAGCCCCTACACCCTATCGATGGCTCTAGATTTCTGGGCTGTTCCAACTCGCATCGATGCTTGTGCGTCTGATGCGTTGGGAATACGGCAATATCTCACCAAGGACTTCAGCATTCCTGAAGAACGTATCCAGTGCTTACGTGGCGATTCTGAAGCCATCTCCCACGATGGCCATCCTAGCATGCGACAACATTATGAAGACACTGTATAATCTTGTCGGCGGCTGCCAAATCGCGGCAATCGTGTCATTGTCTACTTTGCCGAGGCTTTATTGTCCATCAGACACAAAAGTTTCCAGTAACTACAGGGGAACATAAGTCAATAATCTGAGGGACGTTATGGTTATTGAGGGATATATTTTTTCAGCATTAAACCTTTTATGTTATCGTGTCGGTATTTTCCCCTCTAATACGATATCACGGCTTCGATGAAGATGACAGAGTTTTGCGAAGAATATGCCTGCCTATTTATGGCATGGGCTCGGCATATAGTCGAGCCAAATGCCGGTTGTGTAAGTTAAATGTATTGTCGTATCCAACGACGGAGGCCGAGTCCAGGCCTCATTTCCGTTGCCTTTGCCGGATAAGCCTACAGTGAGATATCGATAATTTAACTCACAGGACCCTCTGGTCAATCACGCCGGGAGTACCTTGTGATGTTTTCTTATTCTGCGACCTTGTATTCTTTCTTCAGTAGCACTTGGCTTCGATACGTCGATGTGGACAGCCTGTGCTTTCATAGAGATGTCATACTGTTGTCAAAGGCCTTAATACATTAACGAGCGCTTAAGATGAAGGTGCATCTCCCTGATTCAAGAAGGCTACAAGGAAGTTTCTGATCGCTCGTATCCGGAGGTATTCGTGTAGTGAGCTATGATCGGACAATGCTCGGGCGCGAAAGGACAGGCGCTACCAATCGTCATCGATGTCGATTGGCAGAGCCACTGGTAAAAGAAGACTCTCAAGAGACAAGATTAATTGGGATCGAGCCTACAGATGAACCGGAGCATAGCGAAATTCTCTTTCTCTCTTCTCCTCCTTTAGAGTATTTTGTCCTTGTATGTTTGATTCGACGCGGAAATTGCTTCACTTTGCATTTGTATCTTTGTAAAGTTATAACTTGTGTTCTTTCGGTGACCAATCCGTGTAGGATAGAGCGTAGCCAAATAGAGTGAAGTCTCACCTCTCCACAATGGTAAAAGGTACAAAGACGACCAATAATCTTGAAGAGGTACCGTAAATGGGCGGGTCATAAAGGCCCCACAATTCGAAAATCCAATCTTTATTTGTAAAACCAGTCCAGTTGCTGCACTAAAAACAAAGCTTTACGCATGATAAAAAGGGTTCAACAACGTGAAAAAGCAAATGCAGCAAAGCAAAAATTAAAATCTTCAGGCCGGAGGGCCACCCTTGATGCTAAACTCCTTGCCCACATTTCCGGAGTCACCGAAAACTGAATGAATATCGAACTTCATCAGCAAGAGTCTCACGAACGAACGAAAGAGAAGTAAACTTACGAACAAGGGCGTAGTCATCGCCCTCAACAACCCAGGGAACCTCTACCTCAATACTTCCCAGCAGGATATCAAACTCGTCGGCCAAAACGACTGTTTACAGTTAATCAGTAAAAAGCCACGGCTCTATCGGTAAACGCAAACATACCAGGCAAAAACCTGCCGCCCTTGATCAGCCTGATGCTGCTGTGGTTACGGTCGGTGATCAAGTCAGGAGGGTTGGACGTATCCCAAGAGACAGTCTGGGTGGTCTTTATCGTCCAGGTCGTACCCGTAGTCGGGGAGAGGATCGGTGGGTCAAAGATATCGCGTTTAGCAGGAGTTGCAGAGGCAGAGACGGTGGCTGCTGCGAACAGAGCGGCGAGGAACGCAGTAGAGAAAGTGAACTTCATGTTTGTGTGTCCAGACGATGCAGAATAGTGATAAATTTAGTCAGGTTATATAGTGCGTTGAGGATGGGTACAATAGGCAGAGAAGATTTGTATTCCCATGAACGGAGAACTGAGAGCGACATGCGAGAAGTATGACAAAGGAAAGAGAATGGAGAGCGGTGTGAAAAGGCCTCAGATATCAGCTATTTGATGGATGCCGCTGTCGTTTCAGAGGCATTGGTGGGAAGAAGCGATACTCGCGTCCAGCCGCCGGCAAGTCAGAAATACAGACCGTCGACATTGCAATGCTGGGCAGATTGAGGACCTGGTTTCTCTCAGTCATCAGCAATACGTTAGAAATATTGCAGCGCATAGAATGAAGTACACAAACATCTTTGTGGAGTTTGATTGAACTGTCGAACATCGAAGATTGTCTTGGCGGACGGCTGAAGGGGAACAGATTTTCCAGAATGCGTCATCGTCTTCAGGGACAACGCGACACTGAACATCCGAATCGTAAAATCTTCAGTATATCGATAGAGACGAGCCCAGAAGATTGATGTAGCCTCGCACTTGTGCAGCATCGGGGTCTCTACCAACATTCCATACGGGATTTGCTGACCATCAGGTTTAGCGACCGGTGCATGACGCAAAGGCGTTCAATTTCTAACGCCAGGATTGTAGGGTGTGGGGTACCTCTGTTAGCATTGCCGCTCGCAGGGCTTGGCGCCCGCGATAACCACCTAGATTAACGGGCTTTTCATACCGTTCGAAGAACTCGGCAGCGTGCTGTTTTGGATCATCAGTTGTCCCGCTAGTCATGAAGTCGAGAAATCTTACCAGGTGACATTGGTCCGGATTTTTTCATGCTTCCAGCACGTCATTTGTATTCTCGACCCTCGGTTTACTCGTCTAGGTTTCCTCCTGAAGTAGATATCCGGTTAAATGCTCCTCCTCACGCCGGGAAGATGTCAGCTCCTGAATAGCATCACCCGTGAGCTTCCCTGATGATTAGGACTACGATCGCTTAGACTTTGCTCTAGGTGCAAGTTCCCATGTCAAAGCCGTGTTGCCAGCTACTGGTGTACCGCTTATAACTTCATCTTCTCATTCCTCTCATTCATTCCTCGCACATTCAAATGCTTTAAATGCAGTATAAACTACGTACAAACTCGTATTCCACCGGCGATGCATCAGGGAAGATTTCATCTACAATACAGAGTATGTCTTCAAACAAATCACACATCAGTGGGGGGGACGATACGTACCATCAAGCGAGAGTAAGCCACTTCCACAGTGATAGCAGTCGAAGATCACAATGGTCTCATACCATGGCGCGAGAGATTTGGGCGGGGATAGCATCAATCTCCTGAATCGGGAGACGCGTCAAGATCACGTGCTCAGTAGGGCATGGGGCTTCATTGTGGTTTCCCGTTGTTCATAGCTTAGCTTCCCACCATTGCACCCATTTGCCTAGAAAACCTTGAGATACAGTTCGATGTTCATCTGATCCCATGGTGCAGCGGCTTATATGAGCCTTAACGCGGTCTGGGATTGTTGTCAGACCGTAAGTATCTAGCACCGTGTCCAACAAAGTGCATGGTGATACCGTAGAGCATGGGATAGTGGGATAGCTGTCCCAGGAGATAGCTCTTGTCGAATTGCCAAGATGGCACTGGATACATTCTTCGGGCACGGCGAGGCCCTCAGCGGCATAGTGCCGCACGCACAAGCGCGTAAAGGATGCTCTCGGTACGTCTCAATGCCATTGGGACATTTCAGAATCAAGAACCGTAAACATGGCATAGGGGATGAAGCGCTATGGATCAACATAGGAGCCAATAACAAAGAATAAACACACTGCTTGGGCCAATTCCGAGGAGCAATCATTGGAGACCGATAGCCGACCTAGCCAAGGGTGAGAAAAAGCTTGAAGGATACAAAAAAACCACGACGTACCCTTGGAGCAACCTATTCAGCTTACAGGTGATTGTTCATGCTGTGCTGTAGCCTTCGGTTAAGGGGTGATTATTGGTGATAAAGAAACCTCGTACGATCACCATAGTCTCCCAAGAAAGGCGCCAGCCATCCATACAAATGGGAGCATCATCGAGAGGCAATTCAAGATGGGAACGATCCAAGATCATAAGTGTCGTCCTGGTATGGTGCCAGACAATTTGCTTGTCAAGACTACCGCCTCGCAACTACTCGTTTTATCGTTTCCCCATTCATTCGCGTCCATGATGTCGTTCGTGGTAAGCGTCAAGTTTTTAGAGCATCACAATACCGTCCATATATTATGACTAACAGGGCAGAAAGTCATATAGTCTGATAAACCCAGCCCGTATTAAAAGGTAAGCAATATTCGGAGAAGAATATGATGCACATGTATTGAAGCCAATATATGGCCATTGATACACAGCCGTCGCCTGTGGATCTTATGTTCTTCCATCTGACGAAGGGTACACCTCTAGAACGCTGGCTACACAAATCTCATTATATTAGTGCAAACAAGGCGTGGATGCACATTCCCATTCACCAGATACCGGTGACGAATACAGCCCCCTATCAGTACTTTCTATGGCGCTGCTCTTTCTTGTTTGATGATACTCTCATTCTCCGCTATGCGAGGAGACCATAACCATAATTCCTTGATTTCTCCCTGTACGTTCGGAAAACCTGACTATATGCACTTGATTCGGCCGGCCAAAACAGACTGCCCCTTTGAGATGGACGTACTATCATGTTCTTCGCCAATGACTATCAAGTCAGAGGCGCCGGCGATTTGTCTTCGTCGGATTCTTGCAATGATGTTTCAGTCATTGGGCGTGCCGTTCTCCAGTGTCCTTTATCTTTTACATCTCCAACTTCGTTGCTCCAGTTCACTAGCACCACACATGCTCTAATATGATCTTCTACATTTGACCTTGCCGAAAAATGATGACAGTGTTCCTATCCAGTCCTTGGTAGACAAATTGCCTTGTGAATCATAACACATGTCGATTTCGACTAGAGGAGAACACTCAGATACTTCTGCAGGAGGTAAATTCGAACACAATAAGCTCGTTGGAACAGCACGAGAAGGAGTTGGATACAGGGCATGGAAAGGGAAGCAGCATAACATCAAATGTTGATTTATTGGTAGTCTTGGAAGAGGCAAAACCTATTTTGACATCAGTGACTAGGAGATCAATGCCATCTTTCAGCAGATATCCCATGCCAAGTGCCATCGTCTATTCGTCATTCTCGACTGCTTTTATTCTGGAGCTGCCACCGACGACCCTCCAGGATTTTCAGCGAAGAATATTCCTACGAGTGCACCACGTTGTTGTTTAAGCATATGATAGACGCTACAGATGACACAGCAAGGACTCTCCCTGAGTATTAGTCAGTGTTTGCAGTGGATCAGTGCCCCGATATGAGTTCTCGCGTAATATTGACTGCGTGTAGGGAAAATGAAGTTGCAAAAGAGGAGCAGGGAAAGACGGTGTTTCATGGAGTCTTCGCAGAGCTGTTGGTCTGTGCCCTGAGGTCTGGGGATTCAAGCGAACGATCGACGTATGCTGACATCGTGTCTTCATTGAATCGATCAAACACGCAGGAGTCGGTCGTCGCTCGATGATATAGGCGCACAATGCTTTTGTATAAGAGCACTTGACAATAATATATTATGTTACAAATACAAAGTCGCGTAGGATTCTTTGCAGATAGCGCTATTGTGATTGAAACAGCCAAGATAAGTATATATTGAGAGCAGGAGACGATGAAGTGCGTAGCTTGCTGTAAAACAAGAAGGTAGGTGCCATAGATCTTGGAATGTAAGGCTAAAAATGTGGGTGTATTGAAAACGAGACTCGGGTGTAGAATCGTGGACAAGGGGAGACTAGGCGAACACTGGCGCACACTGTCAGCAAGCCGGAAACAAAAGGATGATGAAGCGCTCGCAGATAGTGTCAGAGGTGATGATGCATCGATTGCAAGACTCGGCAATCGCTATTCCCGGTATGTACGAGCGCGTCTAAAAAGGACTTCCATCAATCATTTCCGTCCGAGCTGCCTGCCCGATAGGTAGAAATATGAAGCAGGCTGGAATGAACCAGAATAAATGGCAGTCTGTCAACAATGCAGCTTAAGACGGGTCCTAAATGTACATTTAAATAGGATGGTGACCTCAAAGTCGATCGGCAGCATTCGTATGTCAGCGCGGGGATATCGCTTTCCCTAAGTTATTCGGCATGGGCTGTCAATTTTGATGAGAATTAGGTGGTATGACATAACCTGCCTGCCATTAGCGACATGGACGTGTTTATGACGAGATCACCGGGTCTGCGAGTGATTGATGCTTTCCGATGATCACCATTACATATTTATGAAGAGGTGTGCAAAATATGCAGTCAAAGAAGTGCACGTACAGAATTTGGGGCACCTCCAAAGTATTCTATCTTCGTCTTTGGCCATCGTTGTTGAGCTTTATGTTCAAGTCCATGGGGTGTATCTCGTAACGAGGAAAATTCTATCCAAACCTGAGTATAAATCCTTTGTTACGCAATTAAAAGGGCCGCAGACAAAAGGTACACATACCCACCGATTGATAAAGGAATATTGTTTGCCATCCAGGCTCTGTGTATGTATATTTCGTTCTCCCTCCGAGGAAGGGGAACATCTCTGCACACCCGATTATATGTGTTTTATTTTGTGGGTGCGAACAGGTCGCAGACACATACAGTTAATGATGTTCAAAGAGATGGGAATTCCATTGCTTTTTTGTCTGACGTGTCCGTGAATTGTAGAACAAATATCGCCTTCTTCTGTGATTGCAAGGAGCTGCGACTGAATCTGTTCTGCACATTTGTAAAATCTGACTATATACGCGATTAAACGAGCCCCAGCCTATAGGCATTTGGGATCGGAACCCCGATTATTGGCAACTATCATCGCAATTTCACTTGGCGTGCTTGAGTGTTCTCTTCCTCTCATTGGCTCAATTTCTCAGTGAGAGCAGTATAGTTCTCGTACTACTGTATTATCACCGTCATGCAAAGACGGAAATAAAACTAAAATCTCCCGCCGAACTCCATGTTCAGAAAATAGGTTAAATATATTATTGCCGTTTACCTCCCGCGATTTGGTTCATTGTTATACCCGTTGTTTGAAGGCCGAGTTGAAATTCATACGTTGGAAGTAAGTTTGAGATATTTCAAGACAATCGAGAATGAAGAGCAGATTTAACCGAGAAGAAAAATCAACTACAATTCGTGAAATAATTGAAAACGTTTAGTTGGCAGAACCACCCTTGATGCTAAACTCTTTGCCCAAGTTTCCCGAATCACCAAAGACTATTAATACATCATAATCAGCGCCAGCATTAGGACCCAAACGGAAAAGCCACTCACGAACAATGGCATAATCATCTCCTTCAGCAACTAACGGAACATTAACCTTGATCTTTCCCAACAAGATATCAAACTCGGACGCCAGAACAACTGCATCCACAGTAAATCAGGGCAGACAATCAATAATAACGGACGTACACGGTAAAAACGCGCCGCCCTTGGTCAGCCTAATGCTGCTGTGGTTACGGTTGGTGATCAAGTCGGGTGGGTTGGAGGTATCCCAAGAGACGGTCTGAGTCGTCTCCACAAACCATGTTGTACCCGTGGTCGGGGACAGAATGGGTGGATTGAAGATGTCGCGTTTAGCCGCGGGAGTTGCACAGGCAACTGCGATGAGAGCAGTGAAGAATGTAGTAGAGAAAGCGAACTTCATGTTCTTTAGGTTGTGTTGAGATAAAAAGCATTTCTGTCCGATTATATAGTGCTCTGGGATGCGGATAAAAGGCCAAAAATAATCTGCATTCCCATGCTTGAGAGCGGCGTTCGGGGATCGTGACTGAGACAAGAGAAACGCAACGGTATGTCCTCGGATGCGTGGGGTTCGGTGGGTGCCACTGACAAGGCATTTGTCAGAAGGAGTGATATGCGGCAGTTCGATAGCATTTGTCACACGAAAACAATTTCCGTGCTTGAGCGAGGCTCCCTATGCGCTTCTTAGTTCATGTCCTTCTTGAGATGATATAAACAGAGAGGAAAAACAAATAATAGGCATCGAGAAATCTTGTAGACTTGCCTATCCCGTAGAGGGTAATAGACGCGATGTATCCGGCAAACCCGCATAAAGCATTCAAGCTCTGACAGCGATTCCTCAACGGACATGGTAGAGTACGTCATTATGACCAAAACCAGAGCACCACAACGCAATCTCATAGCCCTCATCCCCCCAAAAGCCTTCGGCAGTTGGACCTCAGGAAAAGAGTAACCGACAGGTATCCGCACACGGAATGCCCTGGCCATCGCGGGTATTGCGACATATGGATGTGTACCTTGTGATGCCAATGCAGGTGCTGAAAACTTTTGAGGCGAGCCTACTGTTTACGTTCACGGTGGCGGTCTCCCACAGGCGGTCTTTTCATACCGTTTCGATGTGCTGTGGGATTTTCTTGGTATTTCCATCGCGTCATGTGTATTAATAAATTCCTCGCATTTGGATTACTCATCTAGCCTGTCAAACTGGGGCTTTCGATGTATTTTGAGTCGGTGGAGACCTTCACCAAGGAGTTCCTCAGACGCATTATTCGACCCGCGTATCTCAATAACCATTTGAACAAGATATTCATGCCTCTCACATTATGATTGTCTCCTTCAGACTCGAAAAGCACTAACGCGTTGTGATAGCCATACCTATCATACTACTGAATCAGTTTGTCCTTCCAGAAAGTCCGATAAGAGAAGAGTTTCCACCCTTTTACTTGCAGCTAGGGATAAAGCTCGTCTACGATCACAATCTAAGCACGTCATACGAGAGAAAGATGACGTTACGTATTTTTCATCGCCGTCAGCCTCCGGCTCAGAGTTTTCGGGGAGTGCGGCATATTGCTTCATTAGAAGGACGGGCCATATAAGGAGTTACTTGTATGACTGGAAGAATGGTGTCATTAGCGGTGGGCACTGTCTATGCCGAGAATAAGATTGGAAGAGTTTGTCAGATGAGGATGGGCTTGATACATCAAAGGCGGCATCGTCAGGATATGTCAGATATGTTATCATCACAAAGTACGGCCAGAAGGTGTCATGATGGGGAGTGGAACGAAATCGAAGGAGAGAATCTCTAAGAAAATAGTCAGAGATAAGGAAAACGACGGAGAAATTTGCTGACCATTTGTGCAAAATGACTTTGAACCAAAGCTACGTCGTCGACCGGCATTTCAAAGTGCAAGGTGCCGTCTGCAATGTTATGATGATGGCAATCTTGTGGTCAGGCGGAGGGGCAATGCAATTATGACAAAAAGAATAGTAACTTGGGGAGATTCCACCACGTAGTGATTTGTCGAGAAACGGGGAGTCCTTCATCTACAAGATGGCTGTACTGCGCAAACTCCCTGTGAAACTCGTTATACCTGTATATATGAAAAGAAGCGATTGGCGAAGTAGCAACTAACAGTTCAGTATACCTACAGGCACCCAAAGATGAATGAAAATAGATTGAAGCGTTGAGGATTCTCCAGATCTCATCCTACATTAGTGGAGGATAAAGTTGTAACTCTGGAAATAGACATACTGTTCCTATGTTGCTCTTGGTAGTTTCGGTGTTATCCTTTAATAACGAGAAGCAAAATATTCATGAAGAGCATTATGTGAGACTCCGAAGCTCAAGCATTCCAAAGACTCTTCTGTGCTTCACGGATGAAAGCTATCATAAGAGATGCCGAGTGGTATCGGAGCCCAGAAGATCAGCATTCAGTTAGAATAAATAACGTCAAGATCAGATAATGACTTGGTGTGATAAGAACGACTCGCACTGTATCCCGAGGACTCCATGCAATAACCTGGCTTCGTCGCCTATACCGCTGACTCGTCATCATTCAGACTGCATCAAGGCGTCGCAAATCAGTAACGCCACTATAGAAGAAAGGAAGGCTCAGATATCCTGATCTTCTTCTACATGAACAGGCGCGCATCGACCAGGTCAAAGTTACAGTTGCATCGAGTTCTCGAGGTTTTGGGGGCTGGGGGGAATTCCAGGACGTAGTGGCAATATGGGCTACCATGGTTCGTATTAAGCAAAATAAACGTCACCAATTGCGGTAATAAAGCATACACAGAGTGCTCTCTACAGAAACGATGAATTGGTCGATCGGTCTGACTAGTTCGAGTAAGTGCGGGTTGTTCGGCTAGCTAGACATTCGCTGCAGGAAGTGCATAGATGAAGCTCTGCGGCTTAAGCTTCGGCTAACTAAGTGGAGTAGTCGAAGTGTTTTTGTTAGATAGTGTCACCGGGAAGTATGATGGAAGTGGGGGGAGGGTAAAGTGTTGAAGATGCGCTCCGCCGCATACGGCAATCCGGCAATCGGAGCAACGTTGAAGCGCGCGATCCTTCGCGTACCTTCTCCCTGAGTCGATCGTATGTCTGCTCACTCAGCAATGAGTCAGACATGAACTTTAGTAGACAATAGTATATTCTAGAAGTACATACCTTGTAGTATATATACCAGGCAGACCAGCCCACCAATAACTCATAAATGTTTTCACCAACCTCTCCCACATGGTCAAGTCTCGTGGTTTACCACTACGCTCATCACCTCTATTACACGCCATTTTACAACATAAAGGTTTGACTTCCACATTTCAAGTCAACATGATCCCAGGCTGAATGCCGGTTCGTTCCTTCGTTGACCCTTCCGAGGAAACATTACGCGTTGACACAGCCAGTAAAAACTGGACGGACGACGAGCCAAGGGGTAAGAAGAATTCTGCGTGGTAGCCTGCGTGGCTGCGTGGCTGCGTGGTTGTCTGCGTGGTTGTCTGCGTGGTTGACAAATCACAGATGCAATAAAAGTTCCATTAAATACAACTCAATGCACTCTGCTCCATTCTACTGTTGTGTTCACCGCGTCATTTTCTGTTAGTACTGTCATAGGCTCTGAATGAATATCCTTGTGAATTTGTCCAGGAATATCTTTTGCTACCTGTGTGAGACGTCAGACCTTGGATCTCTTCGTCTGGTATAGCTCATGCAAATGTTCACCTGCAAGGATAAATTCGAGCAATATCTACGTCACAGGTCGGAGGAAAACTTGCATGAGCATCGAAACGAAGACACATCAATTGTTAGAGTGCAAAGTAGATATCTATACAGAAGATAACTCAGACAAGCACTCGGAATGTGAGAGACACATCTGAGGCACAAAGTACAACTACGACGGATATATATTGTTTGGTAGACAGTGTGAATGTACATAGACAGGTAAAATAGAAGAAAATGAACTGGAAATACACATATGTCCATGGAATAATGTAGGACCGACTACGGGCATGCTTGCAACTCCGACATCAAGTCCTGGAGGGATTATCCACTTCAATTTTCTCTCAACACATGTTCCAGCGTTCGATGCAAGTGGTAAGTATCCATTTTGACTCATTGCTTCACGATACATGGCATTATTGATAGGAGTGTATGCATTTTCTAGGATATGTGCAATGTTATGTACCAAAACCAGTGAAACAAGCCGACACTCCGTCACAAAATTCTAAAGAAACCGAATTTTTCAAACAGTAAGTCAAAGCTCCGTCAGCCCCATTGGAACTGAAGGCTGTTACCCATGCAGTCTGGACCAGACAGTTCTGCAAAAACAAAGGACAATGGATAACGGTTATATCTTCAGTTCCGCACTAAGGATGTATCCACTACCACCAATAATTCCAAGCTAACACATGATGATAAAAATACAGCACTAAATTCGATCAAGAGTTAAAACTTGCATGAGATGTGGGATAGATGGCCGGATGGAGATTTTGAACTTGATATTGACCACACCACATTTGAGGCTACGCAACCAATACTTAAGAAACAGCATCGGCAAACTTAATAACTCAGTTTTACCATTATATTGGAACTTGATTAAAATTTATCAGACTCTTCTTTAGATATATCATTTAATTTCAAGTATATTATGGAAATATTTCCGGATTATAAAATTTTTGAAACATAATTGATGTAGGAGTTAATATTATAACTATCAGAAGAGTATAATAACGATGTACTCTCACAAAACAATGATATGCACACCTGCGTGGTGCCTGCGTGGCGTGCGTGGCGGCGTGGTTGCGTGGTTGCATGGTACGCCAGCGTGGTCACTTGCGTGGTCCAAGGTTTATATCCAGAAGAAAGTATATTGTTCATATGTTTAGACTGAATAGTTCCTTCGGTTTTCAGGCGGTTCGTGCGGATTTTATGTCAGGATTATGTCTATAGCAGTATACTAGTGTTAGTTAAAGACTTTTGAGCGATAAAAAGGGAAAATTAGGCATCTTTGACATTATTACCTTCTCTTAATTATAGATATGTAAGTGTACGATACAAACATACCTTGGAAACATAAACCTAAAGCTGGAAAGTTTTTAATTGACTATCACGAAGCACAGTAACATTTAACATCATTTTTGATAAATATCGGAACTGAGCCTAATTGCGACCTGTGAATTGTGGAGGACATGTTAATGATGAGCAAGATATACTCTATTATCATTAAGAAACATGTAAAGTAAAGTCAACTAATAAGTCACTTCAACTAAGGGTTGAACTTGCGCGGCGCGCAAGCATGGTACCACGCAGGTGACCACGCTAAATTTCTAGTGCCCCCAGCCAAGGAGAAAGAAAGGACGGATAATCGACAGAGGTGGACAATAAAAGTGATAAATCTGAGCAATGTGACCATAGGAAAACGGATCTCACGCACAGAATTCAGATAGCATTATTTCGGAAGTCGAAGAACAGAACCCCTCAGCTGCAAGTCATTGAACGGAGTTTATCTGATGCTAGGGTAGAGGTAGGTCAAAGACACGACATGGTGTAGATACCCTAGGTAATCTAGAAGAAAAGGCGAGAAACGGCGCATATGTACGCAGTCCGAAGGCGTTATATTTCCATACCTCATTTGGGCCAAATACTCCCAAACATTAGCATTTTTAATGATGCACGAGAACAACTAATGTCAACCTTCAGGCACAGTAGTGACCAGCTTGGCGGAAAGAAAATGAAAAAGAAAGCACTCGGGCTTCGGAAGACTCATCGAGTTCGTTGGCCTGGAAATGCCTGTAAATGCCCGGTGGAAGATATTTCTGATGAATGATCTCGTCGGGATGAGAGGTAAAGATATCTTGCGGAGATCAATATGAAGGGACATGTAGGGCCTTGTTATCTGGTATCGGGAAGTCCCACGTTTACGTTCGATATCTGACTAAGAAGATAGCGAACCCCTCATACTGGCGTCCTATATGAACGTTGAGAAAATATGGTAAGACGAACGCATTGGAATCAGACTGGGAAATTCTTCGATATCTCGTCTATCGCTCCAGAGTATACATTGAGCCTTGACGCAGCCGAATGTAGCACTTGTGATTCAGTGCGTAGATATTGCATGCATGAGCTTTTCGTTTTGTGGGCGGTTCGATTCCCATTGAAGCTGTACTGATGTGGGCAATGTTTATCCAAGAATACCATGACGTCATTTATCCCAGATATCTATCGTAGGACAATCGAACAACATATTGTGTGGCATCCTGGCGGAATCAGAATGTATATATCATTTTGATCCCAAGGGAATATGAGTGCCTTCCTGCACCGTGCACGCAATGCTTACCCTCTCCTCGTTCGTCATTCATATGGAACGACGCTGCAAAATCGGAACAATGGGGCAGAATTATCGACGGGAGACGAAGAAAAGCAACCTTGGGAATGTCAGTCAGACTTGGTGGCCCTCTCGATGGCGTAATGCAGTATTCACCAAGCGATGGGGGCTTTCCATGATGATCTCGACTCTAAAACAGTAAGTACGGAATCATTTACCGCAATATCCTGAAGAACTCGCCTTTGATAGCCACTCGAGATTCAATAGTGAGAACCAAAAGTGCGAATTGTTTGATTTGTGAATGCGAACTATATCCTTCATAACGTATCACGATGGGAAGAACATTCGAGAGACTGTAAAAGTTGGGTAAGCATTTTGCCAATGTGGAGTATTTCAGCCGACAGGGATATATCTCGGTCTTCAAGTGACACGTAACTTTTCTCTTCGTTGTTCGCTATGCTAACATTCCAACGTTAAGCTTTTTATTCTCCAACAACTGCCTGCCTGTAATAAAGTATCAGGCGTCGCACAAAGCCAGCAAGACATCCCATTGAACAGGCATGAATACGCATCCCTTCCGCTGTTTTTAGAAAGCTCCGTTCTAATTTCCAGTACCAGGGTTACATGAGGATAGGATACGAAGTCCTATGATTCTAAGTGAATCGAAAACATAAGGGAGGTTACTTGAATGGGCACTCCAGCGCCTATAGAGTACATAAACACTGCAGCTATCCCTTGCAATCATCATCAAAGTGCCAGGTTTCGCCTTTAGAGAAGACCGTTAAGTTCCTCTTACCCATGGCGAAGTGCGATAGGGAGACAGAAAAAATCCTCCAGCGTTAATTTAGCAAAGACGGAAAGAGAAGCCGGATTAGCTAAAGTAAACATCTCATCCCGTACGAACCTCCGACTGGGCCAGACCTTCGTAAGCTCGTGCCCACACAGACGCAGCACTCTAGCTCATTGGCCAGTGTTGCATTGTTGTGTCTGGTAAATTTTCTATGATTTCAATGTTCGTTGAGACACAAAGTCCACGCCGATATACTAACATTGATTCCCAACACCCGTTTTTGAGTTGCCTTGGGATATTTTTCACTGGGTTGTCGGTTTCCAGCATATTTCGTTGAGAAAGTGATAGCCTCCCACAGGTTACGCTACGATACCTCCGTTTACGCCAAGTGGAAAGTTACCTGTCAAAGTATTTACTAAACATTATATTTCCGGAAGAAAGTGAGGCCTTTCGGAGCCTATAAATGACCCACCCTACTGACCTGCCTTGATATAACCAAAAAAGAAGGCATTCGTTAATAGCAATAACGCCACGTTATATATCTGATGGTGGTGGGCGGTCTCGAGATGGTAAAAAGACTTAATAAGAATCCAAGCCGTACTCATCTCCTTTTTCCGGTACAGAAGGAAAGATGCGAGGTATTCTCCTGTGGCTGGTCCTTGACGACTGCATTGCCCTTGTACAGATTTAGTACCTCAATTTAGCTGCGGGGGCTGTTTCCGCAGTATATACGACAAGCGGAAAGCTGCGGTAAGCCTAACTCGACGAGGGAATTCGTACATGGTAGCGTGAAAAGCATAACGTTCTCTGTCAGTAACACTTCAGTACGTGGGGTAGATTTGATAACTGCGGGGCGCCAAGTACTAGTTATTTAACGTGATGGCCAAGTCAGGTAGACGTGGTAAGGAAAGCTCAGTTTAGCGGCTAGAGTGCGCCATGTATGTAGATCAGTCTTTCGATTCTCAGCGAGAAGGAGGGTGGTATCTTTTATCTTTGGCTGGTAGTTAGATACAGGAATCGGCATCATGGATTTCACCAAGATGACGAATTACTTGAAAGAAAAGTTCGGGCCACTGCAGTGCTGTAAGAGAAGGGAAAAACTTGTATACAGTATGTATATACTACAACTTGAGTAGAATAGTACGACGTACAAAGTTAGGTAGATAAGTAAGTAAGTATACACAGAAAAGACTTATGGTATGAAACAGGGTACAAGTTATTATGCGCTAAAGATGGTTACCTCCGGTCGGAATCGCTATAGCGCCGAGGGGGGGATGGAGATGGCGGATTAGGTGGAGGATAAGAAGAGCTAGCAGATGAAGAAGGTACGGCGGATGAAGAGGGTAACCCCGATGTGGAGGTAGATGGGATTGGCGGTTGTGGATAAGACGAGTAAGTCGGCGAGGAGCGGGAATACGGGTAGGGGGAATACGGCGAGTACGAGGACTGATATGGTGTGCTAAAAGCAGATCCGGGGCCGGTATACCTCCGAGGCGGAGGTGGCTGCGGTGGAGGCGGCGAGAACAGCGCTGACGTCCGCCCAGGACCAGGAACGTCAGCGCTACCAAGTTTTTTGGCTGAGTAGGCGGGGAGATGAACGGCGGTGGTCCAGGCTGGGGATGAGTCTGGGATTGTGATTGTGTAAGCCTCTCAACTAGAGCTTCTAGGTGCTCCACCCGCGCCTTCAGTTCGTCGTACTCGGCCCGAGTCGCGTACTTTTCAGTCGGCTCGACTATATTCCAGAGGCATTTGCTTTGCTCTCCCCGCCTAATACATGGCGCACACGGCTGGTTCCTATCACATCTGATCTTGCGGCGCTTACATTCTACCAATCGTGAAATCAGTATTTCAATAAGACTTTATCATCTCAATAATGCAAACGCACCTGTACAGCTCAGCGCCTGCCTCTTCCTCTTCCTTTTCTTCGGCTCGTCGCCTCCACTCTCACCACCATCACCTTCGCCATCACCAGCAGAGGAGGACGGGAGATACGGATGCAGCTGTCGAATGGAGGGTAGCATCTGTAGTCATCCTACATTGTCGTCGTAGTATAAAAGAGAAAACCTGAAACGTTAAAATAGCCTTTTCCGGTTTATCTCCGTCATGATGTAATCGCGCGGTTCAAACGGATCTTACATCGATTATGGACGATCGATTATGGGATGATGCCGAAATGGAAGAATGCTGCTTCAGGGATGGATAGAAAAGCTGACCCAAATTCAAGCCGTGTGCTTTGATGGTTAAACGGTGATTATGTTTGCCTTCCAGGTCCCCATCCTAAATATTTAACTAGTAAGCGGTAGGGGTTCAACTCCCCTTCGGCATATATTCCGATAAACCTATAAATTTTAGTCAAATTCCCGGCAACTAAATCACCCCATTAAGCTCCGGCCGTGACCGGTTCACCCCTGATCCGTACCTAGCTTTGAGATCACGGGACGCTTCCTTCTTTTGTGTTCTTCTCTTCCTCCACCGGATTCTCTCTTGTTCCGCATAGGAACGTCTTGTCTTAATGACTTCCGGCGGTACCTACAAAAAGAAATCCGCTAATCTCCGATAAATATCTTACTCCGCGAGCGAGCCTCGTGTTCAGGGCAAAACGGAACACGCCTCTTTCGTGTGTATACCGTACACTCACGTTCTCCTTCGTGCGAGTATCCTTGCGGTTAACACGTTTATTCCATAAAAATATCCTCGGATACGCTTCCATTACTCCATTATCCTTCACTATCTGCTTCTGTTTCCACGGCACCGCTGGACTAAACCTGAATCAACTTTAAGAACTCTCGGACTTTGCCCTGGAAGTGGCTGTATCAATGATTGCACTTGCTTGACCCTTCGCCACTCCACTTCCCCTCTCCCAATGCCGCTTGACTTGTGTCTCCGTCAATGCGCCTCACCCTCCTTTGATAGACTCTAGAATCACCAACAAAATTGAATCATCAACACTGTCATCTTCGGATCGACCTTGAACGTTATTTTTAATTATACGCTGCCGAGGATCACCTTCTTCTCTATCCTAATTCCCCGTTTCCCTGCAATCACAATGCTCAAACTATCACGACGCCTTGACTTTTTTTTTTGTTCCTGATTCCTCATCAGCCCTACTCGCACCGAGAACCGAAATTACCTATCTCAAAAAAAAAGCATGTCTCTTGTTCCCATGCCGACTACAGACCTGTGACCTCACGTATTACCCAACCTGTCCGGTACGTTCTCTCGGTTCGGACATCTCGGTCTTGAGCCATTCATTATTTTTGGGATAACTTCTGCACGACGCGCACCGCAAAGGACTTTTATTCTCGTTACTCGACATATTAAATGAGTCATCGGTTTTCGACTTTCCTACACTTAGACCGAGTCTTTCATTAAAAGGCCGGGTTTTCATGCCCAGAATCTACATATTTTCGTTGTACGACATGTGCTATCCCCGTCGTGATCTTACTTTCGGTTGCGAATCAGGGTACTAAGGAGCGACGATCCGAGATAAGATGCAGCACGGCGACCAGGAGACAGGTCCCCGATCATCCAGATATGCGCGTTCCCTTCTTCTGAATCCACCGCTATTCACCAGAAGAAGAATGCAAGAACACAGTTAATCTCTTGCCCAACTCTTTTGCCTAGACGTTCAGTCCTTTTCTGCCGGTGAGGGAATCGAATTGGACTGGTAGTATTAAACACCTCATTGTAACAGAGCAAATTCGCAGACTGCAGGGCTTACTTTGACTCTGCAGGTTATGATTACATAGAGCGTTATAAATTTTCTCGCCAGGGACTCAGAGAAACTCTTCCACAACACAGATTGACGCAACGACCGCCTCAAATTTTATAGTTCCCTTACAAGAGCAGGATCACATACTTTCACACTCCCCTTGTCACGCACATACGCCGTCACCAAACAATAATCCAATCGTTCCTGACCCTAGTCGCCGCTCTCTATACCTCGCTTAATCGATATTCTTCTCGCTAATCATTGACACCTACCAAACAGAACATGATGCCCTTCCCGCTATCATCGGCAGGTTTCTTCATTTCATTCGACTCTATTGCGTTAGAGTGCGGATATGCGAGTGTAACGGGTTGGGTGTGAGCTAGCGATTACCAACTGCATGTCCGAAAGACCCTACTCAACGAACAAATGTGACGTCCGAGCTAGCGATGGAGTCTAGATCTTTATGTAGTTGTAATCCGCTCCCGCTCGCTCGCTCTCGTCATTACGTTTTCTATAGGGTCTACGGGACCAAGCCGTCAAGTTGGGGGTGCGTAAAATGTCGATATTCAGTTTTCACTCGAAAAACATTCCTTAATAACGTTTCACCCATGTCGAGTGCATTACCTTTGAATATAACTACCGTGGTGGCAGGATCAGGAAGAGCGGTGCGGCGATTACTCTCTATTATTGATCAAGGCCAGTCGGAAGGAAGGCTCACAAATGTGACACTCGGCAGTCATTGAACAAAAGTGTCATTTCGATTCACACTTTCTTGTCAACACGGTCCTATGCTCGCCCAGAAGGATAATTGCTGAAACACAAGGAACATGGACTTGAAACCTTCTTCAGTGACATGATCCAACCGAATGACACTACCAGCCTTCTCACGAAAGGGCAACGTCTGTACCGCGGAAAAGAGAGAACGGAAAGTTCGGCTGGTATCGCGTATTTACATTTGTTGAATCCAGCGACCCTCTTTACCTTCTCCGTCCATCTCTCCTGTAATAGTTATCACTCACATACGAAGCAAGACTTCGCCATGGGAGCACAAGGACCCTGTTCATGCAGACGAATTTGCTCTGTTATCTCTAGGATCTTCATCACGGCACAGTTGCAAAAGAAAAAACGAAAATTTCACTGAAAGATGATCGATACGCGATCTTTCACGATCCTTTTCTTGCTTTCTTTCTCATGTCGCTTTCCATCAGCGTTCTGCTCTGCACCTCACCCTCGCCTCCTTCCTCTCATCCCCCCTAATCACCAGCGCATTCATATCATGAACGTCTCACTACCTTCGGATCAACGTTAGCCAATTATATCTATGTGATCAAAGATCTGACATTCGAAGCGCAAGTCCGAATTCTGCGGAGAACGTCCTCAAGGCTCGCCACTTATTGCCTCCCCCCTTCTGGTTTATCCTACATTTCGCCGCAGTCTTTGCTTTTTCCCACTCAACTCGCCTTGACTGGGGAAAGCACTGTAAATGTATGACATCTGGTCGCAGGACTGAGCTGACTAGCAAACCAGTTATTATTTTTGGTACATTCTTTCGATCTACATGTCTTGACATCGAGCCTTTATCTTAGTCTGTGTAGTGGATACCGTGCCGCAGAGAGCTTTATCCCATTATCCCACGATGAATACTGTGATAAGTATTCGTCTTCCTTACCCATTCAGGAAACCGGTTCGGTCGTCAAGACTAGAATCCGCGTAAGGTTATTGTATTTTCATCTCCGGGTTATCACGTTCGCATGAGTTAGCCTTTGGTGCACAAATCAGGGTAGAGGAGTGGTGACCAGGCGAGAAGTCCCGGATCATCCACCATCATAATGAAAGAGAGGCGCGTGTCCTTCTCTGATTATGCCGCAGTGGACTTGAAGGAGAACAGGAGGACACGCGTTTGATGTTGGTTTTACTGGTTTGTTTGTGGGTTGATGGGATGGGGCATTTATCTGATTCGAAGGAAATTCCTACAGACAAAATATGCTAAAGTTCTTGTCCTCGTAATAACGGGACTACGAGTCACTACTACTTTCTCTCCCCGCCGTTAAAAATCGTACATCTAACCTCTTCCCACAATCCCAGTCTTCCACCGAATCTCAGCCAATGTGTTTAATTCACCTGAATGTGTTCGTAGTTCCTCCCGTAAGCAAACGAAAATATTATTCCTGCTATTGTGGATAGATTTTCTCGTTGAATTCTATTGTAAAAGATATATAATCCAGATTGTGTGTGAGCTAAATATTAATCCACTGCAGGTCCGAAAGACCCTACTTGATGAAGGGATGTGACGTAGTCAAACTGCTGCATAATCACGCGCCTCTCTTTCATTATGATGGATGGGCCCGGGACATCTCCCACCTGCTCATCACTCCTCCACCCTGATTCGTTCCCCAAAAGCCAAGTCACGAGAACGACCCTGAAACGAAAATACCCTACGCTGATTCTAGGCTTGACGAGCGAACCAGTTTCCCCAATGGGGAAGAAAGACAAGTACTTATCACAGGAACAAGATAAAAGTTGTCAGTGGTACGGTAACCCACTGCACAGCGTAAGGTAAAGAACTCAATGTTGAGATGCATATGTGTGGATCGAGAGAACATACTAGACACTCTTAGTTACGAGGTCGCAGCTCGAAGATGCCACACACTTACAATACTCTCCACAGTTAATAACGAGGAAAAATGAGCCCAGGGGGAGAAAGAAAGGACTATCGCAAAGTGTAGGGTTAGTCGAGGGGGTAGGCATTAGCTGATGACCTACCTGGAGTACACAGTCCGAAGAATTCGGACTTGGACTTCAGAAGTCAGATCATGAGATGGAGATAGGTATACTTGGATAACGTTAATCCGAAGCTAGCGGGGGCGTCCATGATTCATATATTTACACACCTGGCAGGTGACTAAATTGTGCCGGTCAAAATTCAAGGGAAAAATCAAAATAGAGATGAGAACTCTTTTAATCACAGAATAATCCATCGCTTTTACCATTAATGAGAATCCCAACTCACTATCCTGTGGTCAAGAGACTTTGTCGCAATTTCATTTGTTATCCACCCATTTTTTCCTATTTTTGCTAAGCCCGAAATAGGTGCTTACCATGAGTGCATGCTTGTGATTCCAGAGAATGAGAGGAAGGAGGCGAACGTGAAGATTAGATTGGGAAGTGAGATGAGAGAGCAAGAAAAAGGACGGTGGGAGGTCATACTTTTAATCACCTTTCTGGGACCAATTCAGGATTATGTTTTTGTGCTTTTGAGATTTGATCTGTATGGCATCCGTGACGAGGGTCCTAGAGACAACGGCTCTCCCCCTTGTGAAATATTGTATTTAGTACCTCTTCCCACCATCCTGATTTACCCCCTAATTCGCATCCGTGTTCCTCCCGTATGCAAACGGAAATGCTATTCTTGCTATTATGGGTGGGTTTCCTCCTGGGACTGTATTGTTGAACTCAGGATATGTGGTGCGGATTGTGTTTGCGCTGGGGATTACCCACTGCATGTCCGAAAGACCCTACTCAATGAACAGATGTGACGTTCGACGGTCTACATCCTTATGGAGATACACAACCGCTCGCTTGCTCCATCGTACCGTTACGTTTTATATAAAATCTACGAGGCTCAAGCCGTCAAGGTGGTGATGTGTGAAACGTTGATATTCAGTTTGCACTCGAAAACATTTCGTAATAACGTTTCACCCATGTCGAGTGCATCACCTTTGAATGTAAATACCGTGGTGGCGGGATCGGAAAGAGCGGTGTAGCGATTACTCTCTGTTGTTGATCAAGGCCAGTCGGAAGGGGGGAAACGAAGGATCAAAGAATGTTAGCTACTTTCTGGTGCCCGTAAAATCCTGTAGAGAGATTTGTCTGACCTCTAATTATTCTCCGAGCCTTCCGCACATCATGTTCTGTGCTCTATAAAACATCTAAGAAAGGACGACATCATTATTACTTAAATGCAAGGAAAAGTTACGCTTCTTCTTGATCACAGTCGAATGAATGGGTGAAAGAGCCATGGTGAAACGTCATCTCTTCTTTACATTCTATGCAGCACTTTGATTACCTTGGGTGTATATGCGAAAGAGGAGGCTGTAAATATTGCTACTTAATCTTCGTAATGTAACCGGTGAGCTATAAGAATCACGCGTTTTATGTATCTCTGGACGTCCCCCCTCGTCCCTGTTAATGAATTTTGCTCTCCCGCAAAAAAAAAAATCCGGCTTCTCGGAGAATCCAACAAGAGAAGAAAATAAACTATGAATAAATGCGAAGAATGCGACACTCAACTATTGAATCCAAGTGCCATGTCTATTCACACTTTATTGTCAGTAGGATTGTATCTGTCCTATGCTCTCCCAGAAAGATACGTCACTGAAACACAAGTAATATAGACTTGAAACTTTCTTCAGTAAACAAGGCAAAGAGTTGACACACGTTGCCTGATCTAACTAAAGTGTTACGTCCATATGATGGAAGAGAGAGAATGAGTACAGGACGGTTCGGCCGGTATTGGGTATTAACATGTGTCGAATTCGGCGACTCTTCTTACCCTCTCTATCTATCTCTCCTGTTACAGTTATCACCTACATACAAAGCATTACTTCGCGTCTGACGTTTATTCCGAGTCTCGCCTTCCTCGTCATCCATTGATTTACGCAGGGCTCTGTAAAATAAGAGAAAGGACTACCATCAATTATGTTCGATACCAACAAATCGTGCCTCAACGGGAATCGAACTGAAAAAAGATAACCCACATTACGAGACATTAAATACAACACTGAGCCGCTAAGCTAAGGTGTTACAGTGGTATTACGTTTGTGTAAAATTAGAAAGGTACAATGGGAAGTACCAGCCCGACACATTGTTTGTGTCTATTCATATCGCCGGGCCTTTATCTTTTTCCTTCTTGTCACCTTCAACCACTATCTCCATTCCACCAAAACTATCCCCTGCCGCCGGCATGTGATTATGCTGCGTTTCAAGGAACTACGTCAAGGACCCTGACTTAGTCGAAATCTGCTCGAAAGTAACGGTGGTGAATGAAGACCTGCAGAGCCTAGTAATGTAATTGTATGTAATCGTATGTCTGCCGTTTCATTCAAACCGTTCGTCGGCCTGCTAACATCTGATCATATTATATATTAATGTAACTACCGTGCTGAATACGAATGCTTGTCTATCTTATCGAGAGATAAGGAATACCTCTACTCCAAGTGTCTTTCCCCAAGGCTATGGACTTTGTCCAAGTAATATCTACGTGATAAGACTGCCGAGTCGCTTGCTTGAACGTATATTTTTCTCCGAGGAACATTCCCAGACGGCCCTTGCAGCCCTGTTGTATTCTAGTCCATATCTCAAATTTGGGAGACTTCTCTCACTTTCACTAACTGACATCAGTTCTCGTAAGCTAGAGACAGACTTTGCACACAATATATTTAGAGCCTTTACTTTACATCGTTGTTACCCACACCACGATGCGTCTTTTCGCCTATCACACCAGCCCTTGGATATAATGATATCTCCCATGTCGCTCGACGAAACCGAACCAGGCAGGTCCCGCTGCGGCTGTGCATAAACGTCGCTTGTAACCCGCGTCCTTTGAAGCAATCTTCGGCTACGACTCATGTATCTCCCATTATAACACGCGATTTCATCCTTTGAGAGTGGATCTTATATTCCTCTCATCCACAAGCCCACCTGACGCTAGTTTAGGTCGTGCGCTTCAAGTGTCCTGCTAAAGCAAGACATCCGGGACAGATTTGGTCAAGACACCCCCTTCCCTATTAGTTAGTGCTAAGCAAGGAGTGTCTTGTTGGCTCTGTGAGACTCCTGAAGCAATCACATCCACTGGGGAGTTAGGTAGCAACGTTGTGGTCTGTCCTTTTCGTCTACATCGTTCCAATCCCGGCGGCAGCATATACCGTGCAGGGTATAAACTCTACCGATCGAGGCTTTGTTAACGTCTCCGCTCTAACGACTTGTTCTTGTCAGTGAGCCAGTATAACTGTTCCTAAAATCTTTCTCGAGAAGAAATATGTCACCTCACCTCCCTTGATGGTCCCGCACAGGACCGAGGAAGAGACCCGCCTGATAAAAAACCGAACCTATCCACCATATGGCGACAAAAAACTTACTAATCACGTCCACGCCCTCATCCGTGAGAGTTTCTAATTTCGGTGAATGGCGTTGATTCCTGCTTGCAGGAGATGTACCGCACTCTTAGCCCATCGGCCTTGGAAGTACTTTTTGAGCTTCTGATTACGTTGCGTCATCCCCGCGAGTTGTCATGGATCTTGAGTATCTGTAAACTCGGTGCATGAGTCAACGCATGCCTACACTCGGCCTTCTCGGTCCTAGCAGTGACTCACACATAATTTTCTTTTACTTTCTCTATTCTTCTTGCTCATACTAGAATATAATAGAACATTGTAGAATATTCATGACTCGAGCCTTTTAGTATATAAATACCATCTGTAACCTTGTAGAATAAAGGAATCAAGCTACTCATCTTCAAGTCCACTTCATTGTGTGAACTAAGCATCTGATCGGTTACGCCTAGCGCTTGCCAATCTCCTCGCTTCCTGACTACGCCTAGCGCTTGTCAGAAACCTCATCAGTTACGCCTAGCGCTTGCTGAACAACTCGTTGGATACGCCAAGCGCTTTCCGACACCAATCCGAAGACTACGCCTAGCGCTTGTCTTCATCTACAGCCCATAATAGCTCCGCGCTCACCGGCTGCTTCCTACAGTAACTGCTTCGCACTTACTGACCCCTTTACCTCGCAAACTGGACCTCTCAGGTCTCCTCACGAACCCTTGCCGGAATCTATTCTATTCCCTAACGACATACATCTCTATAACATATCCTACCTCGCTTCGATCATCACTTGTCGCCCCTCACTCTCATATCCTGATTTCGGCAGATTCCTAACACGAGTGGAGACCTAGTCTACAAGGGCGGGTTTCTTTCCACCTGGCCAGATATGTGGAAATCCAAAATTTGCAAAGTGCAATGTATGTCGTCGCATGTGCCGATGATACTCCCCACTGCACGTCATATTCCAATGTCTTCAAATCAATGCTTCCATCCCGGAAACATGAGGGGTAATCTGTGTTTTTCAGCCTCAAGCGGCTGTTACAGGAGATGGTACCGCAATGAATTGCTGTTTTAGAGTTGATTTCAACAATGAAAGGCCTTCTTCGCTTGGTGACTAAGGCGTTACCCCCTTGGAGTTCGGTTCCTGTACAATTTGTATTCTCCCCGCCATGTCATTCCAATTTCACAGGACAGTTTAATATGAATGAGAACCTTGGTGACGAATGAATATTGGGTGTGAGACGAAACACTCCACTTTCTCTCTAGGATAATCATGCTAAAATCGGACATAACGCTATTTGATCGGTTGTTCGACTGCCTTGTGAACGATATCTGGGATAACTTATCGTTTGGTAAGGGCGTTTCCCTACACTTATCAGCGTCTGTATCCACAAAAGCAGTTAGTACGGATTCTGAACGTGTCATAGCAAAGGTGAATGATGAAAAGACAAGTAATGCATGAAAAGAACACCCGAGCCGCTCAATTGGTGTGTAAGGGAGTTGCCGAGGATTATTGAGATGTGGAATAAGGAATAAACGAGCCACTGATTACAAATGTCGTTGGTTGATTTAAAGTAGAATGGTAGATGGTTGGGAGGTGAGAAAGCATCGTCTTATCTGCGCGATTGCAGTACCCGATTAGTTCATCCACTAAACCACAATAATTTAGAACGCCGATGGTGAAACGGTTATCATGCTTGCCTTCCATACCTGATAAAAAGTAGTGTGCTTTCAGCAAGCGGTAGGGGTTCGACTCCCTTTCGGCGTATTGATCTGGATATATATATATATTTCACTCGCGGAACTAAAGACCAGTAACACCTCGTGCTTGGCTCATGAAGGGTCCATTTTTTCGTCTTCCCGTGTTTCCCTGCCAATTTCACCACATTCTCTCTTGTCCCGCCCTCATTCTGCAAATATCATTGAGTCGCAATAGAAATCCCATCCGGCGCTAGCATTCCTTGCTAATCTCCGACATCTTGTTCCGTCAGCCTCATGTTCAGAAGAACAAACACGCCTCCTTATGCGTAATCTTCTTCGCACGAGTATCCTTGCGATTGGCACGTTCTTTCAGCAAGTATTCATTTGTCCTTCTCTTTCTTTCTACCGCACTCCTGATATAATTCCTGAATCATCTGCTCAAACACTCGAACTTTTACGCCTGCTTGACCCTTCTCCACTCCTCACACCTCATATCAATCAGCTTTCTTGTCTACGTCTCACGAACACCTCCTTCGTTTTATCCTTTGTAATTACGGCAAGAATTGAATCCTTTCCATTTTAGCATGAACACTGGTTAATTATACGCAACAAAGGATCATGATCCCTCAAATCTCTCTATGGCTACTTACGAACAGATGCCATCCAAATTCTGCGTGAGTGATGCGTTGAAAATATACTCTCGGTTATACGTTTCTTCCCATACGGTCCTGAATCGCGTAAGGCATGAATACTTCCGAGAAATAATTGCATTTCCACAAGCACAGTCAAGATCTACAGGTCGCGGGCGGTTCGTGTTCCCAATTTGCGGAATGTGTTCCTTCCGCCCGGATATCTAGTTATTATTTTTAGCACTTGGAAGGCAGCGATGTGAAGCCGTTACCCGACTGCGAGTAGAAGTGAATAGGACCTGCAGATAACATAATATCGATCCGGTGAATGTCCGGTCGCCATGAACAGAATCTGCGTACTCTAATCTCCAGTTCTCGTGCTATCTCTGTTGTATATTTAGATTTAGAGGTCCACGTCCATGTCACATTAAATATATGCGAACACATTCATTCTGCCAGAGGCAGAAAAGACTCGTTCGAATAGGACATCTAAACGAAACGAGTCAGAGCCACTCAGCCACTGCACCATTTTCTGATCGCCCTGAATTGAGCTGACTTGAGAATATACCTCCAAAATTGGTACGCGGAGGCCATAATACAATGGAACACCACACTTCAACCCTCCGTGACCTTTGTAAGATCTCTAAAGTACTGACAAGTCATAATTAAGGCGACCAAAATCTACCAGTACGCCTTGTCCTTGTGAGTATAACTAAATCTTATATCCCCCTCCGTATCTGCAAAAGTCATCATTTATGCGATGAATTACTCCCACCGTGTCAGAAGAATCATGCTCAATACGTACACCATATAGATAACCAAAACCTTCTTTACTCTAGCCTCCCGCTCTGTTCAAAACTGCTAGCGTGTCGCTAGGATGAAAGAAGACTTAGTCCCCTTGCAGCTATCACAAGCCATTTTTCCTTCTCAGGTTAGGCCTACCGCGGGTACCGTAACAGTTGGAGGCTATCCGGCGCATATCAAGGTGCGTATAGCAATAGAGTAAGTACAACGTTCCGGGTCAACGATAACTTCCGAGAATGTAGTTATCACACACACACATTTCAATGCAAGTCATCTAGAAATGGGATACACTGCGTATGAGGAAGAGGCTGGGAAGGCCTGGAAAGGTGATACATATTCCTGTTATCGGGTAGGTGCCCTGAGAAATGTATAAGCATCGCTGATGAAAGTTAGACTCAAGATTTGAACCATTATTTCATCACAACATGGGGTAGACTGATAATTCGTGCCTAGGCGGGAATCTGACCAAAATGAAAGCCGGGACGAAGCGGGAAGGGAAGGACCGGCCCACGCTATTTACATCTGTTGATCGGCGTCTAGGCTCGCATTTAACCTTCTACCATCATCCTCTCCCATTGCGCTATTTCACCTCAAACGTGTCTCGACAGATATATTGTCCTCTACCACAGTCTTTCTATCACTATATTCGTTTCCCGTCTGCCTAGAACCAGAACCAGGGCAGGAGGTGAGGAGAGATCAGTGAGTAAGACTTATACTTTGTGCTGCTAGGAAGAACTCTAAACGTGGCAATAACAGAAGTGAACATAGGACTGCAACCATTATAATATGTCGTGTGTATATCATCTGGTACCTGCGATACCGTTTGAATGACATCCAACTAGGAAAGGGGACGGTCGATGCTCTATGATCCTGGACCGTTGTTAAATGACTCACGTCCAGCTCGAATGCTTGAAAACAAGAAATGCGTAGTCTGGTGAGTATTGTCGCTCTCAATATCGGTGGTGAGGGAGTTCCTTGAATGCCGACTTAAGGAACCAAGGTTTACCGCACTGTCAAACCATGAACGAATCAACTTGGGAAGTATCGCGTTTGATTTTGGAGAAAATACTGTGTGCACATCGTTGGATGAGAACGTATATTGTCACCCCTAAGAAACGAATTATATGTCTGTCGTTTTCACCTGAATGGTTCGACGGTGCGCTGACACCTGTAATTACCATGTGGAATGTGAACATGGTACCTTTAAATGTCAGCCAATACAATGCGTAAATGCATGCAGAGACACCCTGGGGCTTCCCTGGGGGTTTTTCTGGAGCGCATCTTGAAGCTCAAAACTGGTGCGTCGATCACGATATACTCAAGGTTACTCCAGGAGACCGCACTGGTATTATGTTCTCATCTCCGCAATGATACCTGTTATCTTCTCTGCTCTGATATTATTTCGAAGGACGCGGACTTGCGTTGGTCGAAGTCATACCAAATTGGCCTCTCACTTTCCTGATATATATGTCACGAAGGAACGAGCAAGCCTAGTCCATTGTAATCAGGAAACAAACCCTACAATCCTTGGTATAACCATGGGGACAAAGTTACCTCGGCCGCAATCATGTCGCGCCGGGTTTTGGATTTGTGAGATCTCTCCAACGTTCAATAGCTGGTATTGATTCCTATTTGCAGCAGACGGTGCTTATATGCAACGGATGCGGAGATATTTTCCTACTTTATTACTGCAGCTATGGACGCGTCTTTTTGCTTATCATTCATCTTTCTGGGATATAACGAGATATTCTGAAATTCTCGTGCGACGACATTAAACTAGCTGTGTTCTCTATTAATCCTATACAACTCGCCGCTATTTTGTATTATTATGAACCAATCGTCGGTCACGACTAAGTGTCTCCCATCATTACTCCTTGTCGGTGATCTTCTTCTCACATGACGCCCGTTTAGATCATTGCGAGATTCAAATGCCATGCTAAACAAAGCATCGCTCTACTCTCTACCGGTCACTGTGTAGCGCAACAACCTCCTTCCTGGTTACCTTTATCTCCACGGGTATGTCGTCTGTATTTATGGTTAATATCTCCATGCCTGGTACACTGTCTACGTCCGGGCGGTGATACCTCTCGGTTGGTGGCCTTTGCGTAATTGTGCAGCTAGTGACATTTTATCTCTTCAGCTTGAGTAGGATATCTTCAAATTGAACTGGTTTTCGAGAATTGATTTTGCCCAGTCAGTAGCTTACGTTCATAAACATCGACTTTGGTTCTCCAGTTATTCATCTTCCCATTCATTCATAAATCCGTAGGCACTATACGCGACTGGTGCTTCTATTCCGCTAATCTCCGAAATCTTTTACCACGAGTTGCCCTTGTCGCCTGAGTATCTTTGTGGTGGGCACGTTCATCCCACATAGACCACGTGTGCAAGCGATCCCCGCTCAATTAGTCGACTATCCTCGTCTCGCGGGTCACGGATGCGAAACATACGACATCTAAAAACAAAAACTCAGACTTTGAAAGTGGCTGAACGGATAATCGTTGTGCATGCGTGATCTTTCACCACCACATTTTTCTCTTTCTCTCTTATGTTGCCTGCCTTCGATCTTCTGCTCTTCCCCTCATGCTCGCCTCCGTCACATCATACTCTGGAAGTCCTTCTGTAACATCTTCGGATCAACGCTGGTCAATTCGCTTCTGCATTAGTACGGCTGTAAACTCTTGGACATGAAAAGTTCTTCAGAAAATGAGAGAGCCGGCAGGAAAGGATGACTTTTTGTGGAATGTAGAATAGGAAACTGTTTCTGGGACTGTTAAGCCCCACCAGGGATCGAACTCACAAAACAACTTCTGTTCGATCATGTAGTCACAGTCTTTGAACTAAAGTGCTACGCCTGTATGATGGAAAAGAGATGATCAGTACAGGAAGATTCCGCTGGTATTGTGTGCAGAATCCATTTAAGCAGCCAAACGCCCCATTCACCAACAATCAAGCAAGTAAAACCCAACCAAACACGCGTCCTCCCATTCTCCTTATAGTCAACTGTGGAATGGTAGCCCACTGCACAGGGCAAGATAACGACTCACTGCCGAGATGTGTGGATGGAGAGAACATGCCAGAAATGATAACTTAGTTGCGAGGTCGCAGCTCGAATATGCTACGTATTTCCAGTACGTTCCACAGTTAAGACGAGTCCAGTGGGAGAAGGACCAAGGTGAAATGTTGGAGAGGGGGGGAGGCAATCCTTGAAGACACTCTCCGAGAATTCGGACTTGCACTTCAGAAGTCAGATCATCAGATGGGGATGGGTAGAATTGGTTAATGTTGATCCGAAGCTGGCGGGGCGTTCATGCTGGTGATTCCAGAGAATGAGAGGAAGGAGGCGAGAGTGGGGAGCAGAGCGGAAAGTATATGGAAAGGGGACACGAGGGAGCAAGAAAAGGACGGTGGGAGATCATCTTTCGGGGAAACGTTGGATCTTTTTTGGATTTTAAATTGTTTCTGCATCAGATCCGCGATGAGGACCATAGAGACAACGACTCTCCCCGCTATTAATAATCGCACATACTACCTCTTCCCATAATCCTACCCCACCCGCTGAATCGCATCTAATATGTTTAATTTCACCTCAACGTATGAGCATCTGTACGCAAACGGAAATGCTATTCCCGCTATTTTTTGTGGGCTTTCCCATTGGAATATATTGTTGAATTCAGGATATATGGTGGGTCCGTTCTTTTTGTCTATTTCCGGCTGCAGCATATACCGTGCAGAGTATAAACTCCATCGATCGAGGCTTTGCTAACGTTTCCGCTCCGAGGACTTGTTTTTGTCGGTGAGCCAGTATAGCTATTCCTAAAATCTTTCTCGAGAAGAACTATATCACATCACCGCCATTGATAGTCCCACACAGGACCGAGGAAGAGACCCGCCTGAAAACCGAACCTATCCACCATATGGCGACAAAAAACTTACTAATCACGTCCATGCCCTCATCCGTGAGAGCTTCTAATTTCGGTGAATGGCGTTTATTCTTGTTTGCAGGAGATGTACCGCACTCTTAGCCCATCGGCTTTTGAAGTACTTTTCGACTTTTTATTCTGTCGCGTCATCCCGGCGAGTGATGAGCTAGTCTACATCGACGCTGTCAACCTACTAAAAATATTCCACACTGCTGGAATGGACGTCTCGGTCCAGTCTCCGCATTGTTCTTTCCATGAGGCCTAGTTGCAAGGTAATCTCTGTTTTGCAGCCTCGAGAGGGTATTAGGGGCGAGTGCTTCTGGATATCTCACTGAATAATTCGTATTTACTGTCTTAGAGTCTAGTTCAAGAATCAAAGGCCTTCGTCGCTTCCCTTGGTGACTAAAGCTTTACTCTTCATAGTCCGTTTTCTTTTGTTGGTGCAGCGAATTGTGTTACCCCGCCATGTTCTGATTTTCCAGACCGGCTTAACATGAATGTCAACGGAGGGGAAGAACGAGTGTTGCGTGTGAGATGGAAGACTCCACTCTTCCATTAGGATACGGGGGTTCTGATTATGCCAAAATAGGACACAACGCTATTTAACTGGTTGTTTGACTGCATTGTAAACGATATTTGGGATCGAAGGCGGCCCAGCATTCTTCGATAAACAGTGTCTGAAACTCCTTCACCACCGTTCTAAGCATCGTCTAATACTAGAACGAGTGACAACCTCGATGGAAATTGAACGGACCCAAAAATAGTGGAATCGGCATGCGACACCCAGAGTTTCCTGGTCAGAATACATTGCGTTAGTCTTACCGCGTGTTTTCCCATCTGTAGCATAACGAAATACTCTATATGCTTCAGGGTGAAGGTCCTGCCTGGGTTGTATCTATCTCCATAGCTGATCATCCTTACCTTCGTCAACTTCTCATTCCGAAAGCGTCGTTGCTCACCCATATCTTCCACTGCGGGTTTGCCGTCGTTTCCAAGACGACGGAATCGCATGTCCCGCGAGGAAGGTAAGCCGTCATTTAGGGTGTTATTTCACTACGTCTTCTCTCACACTTTCTGTCTCAAAGCCACGTATGTTTCGGCTGAAAATTCCCGGAGACCGGCCTGAAGCAAGTCCTGTTACCCTAGAATCTCGTTGAGAAACGCCGATGGTGAAACGGTTATCATGCTTGCCTTCCACTGTTTCAAAAAATTTGGCATCTCTTCAGCAAGCGGTAGGGGTTCGACTTTCCTTCGGCGTATATTTGTGGGTGAATGTATTTTTCGGTCCCGGAACTAGTAACCAGCAACACCTGGTTTCATGCCTGATCATGAGGGGTTATTTTCTCGTCTTACCATGGCGCCCTGCTAATTTCACCGGACTCCCTCTTGTATTGCCCTCATTCTGCAAGATCATGGAGTGGTAATTAAAATCGCACCAGGTGCTAGGACTCCTCGCTAATCTCCGTTATCTTCCGCGAGCCTCATGTATAGAGCAACAAATATGCCTCCTTCATGTGTAATATTGGGGCGAGTATCCTTGCGATTAGCATGTCCTTTCCGTAAGAACTTGTTTGTCCTTCCCTTTCTTTATACGGCACCGCTGATATAATTCCTGAATCATCTTCTCAAATACTCGGACTTTCCCTGGAAGTGGCTGTTCGGATGATTGTGCTTGCTTCACCCTCGCGACCCTCGCACGTCATGTCAGTGAGCCTTCTTATCTACGTCTCACACGCACCTCCTTCGTTTTATTCTTCGTGATCTACTTGTAAAGGTATTATTTGCTTCTGAGTCGAGGAGAATAGGTTTTCCTGTCGATAACACAACGTTGACCCCGCAAAACGTCCGGTCACCATGGCCAAGAATGTAGAAACGACGCGTTCGAATACGAGATCAAAACGAAACAAGTCAGAGCAACCCGACCGTTTTCTGAAGGCGCTCGATCGAGCTGACCGGGAAATATACTCCAGAAATGGGCCACTTATGGCATAATGCAATGGCACACCATACTTCAACACTCCGTGACTTTTGCAGGCTCTCCAAGTCACTGACAATATGACGAAAATCTTCTAATACACCTTGCTGAGCGACAAGAAATTCTAGAACCCTTGTCTTTTTGAGTATTAATGGATACCTCTTGTATCCTCTTCAGTATACGCACAAGTCACTATTGATGCGATGGAATGATCCCGTCGCTTCTGCAGAATCATGCTCAATATGCATACCTTATCACCAAGGATAACTAAAAAATGCCTCTTAATTCTAGTCTCACGCTCCGGTCCAAACTGCGAGTGTTTCGCTAGGATAAAAGAGGATTTAATGCTCTTCCAGCTATCATAAGCAATTTTCCTTCTCAGGTTAGACCTACCGCAAGCACTGTAACGACGTGAGACTACCCGCTACATGACTGAATGCATATGGCAATGGAGTACCTAGAATGTTCCTCGTGAACGATAACTTCCAATAATGTAGTTATCATAGACAGGCTTCAATGCTAGTCATCTAGAAAGAGGAGAAGCTACTATTGAAGAAAAGGCTGGGGAGGTTTCTGTTACCGGGTAAGTACCATCAGAAATGTATGAGTTTCCCTGATGAATGGTAGATTCCAGCTTTGAACCCTTATTTCATGATGTTAGCTTTGGGGTGAGGTGATGATTCGTACCTCGGCGGGAATCGAACTAACGAAATGCAAAGCTGGGACTGGGAAGGAATGACCAGTCCGCGCTGTTTGTACCTATTGATCGGCGCCTAGGCTCTCATTCAACCTTCTACCACCATTCTCTCCCTTTGTACTATTTAGCGAAAAACATTTTGGCATATATTCATTGTCTTCTACAGCAGCTTTCCTGTCATCATATTGGTTTCCCGTCTGCCTAGAACCAGAACCAGGTGGGGAGGAGAATAGAGATCGGTGAGTAGCACTTTACTTTGTGCTGGTAGGAAGAATTCTAAACATGACAGTAATAGCAGTTAACGTTGGGCTGCACTCCTCATGATACTCCGTGCGGATACCCTCTGACACCTGAGATACCGTTTGAATGTCACCCAACTAGGAAAGGGAAAGGTAGATGCTCTATGACCCTGGATCGTTAAACTTCTGATGAGTATTGTCATTTTTAATACTGGTGGTGAGAATACGCGCCTTTTTTGCGTATGGTTCATGTTTCTGGGTTATAACGAGATATATCTTAGTTCTTTGGGACGAAACCTCGAACTTGCCCTGTTCCTCTACTAATGATCGTAAAACCTTCTGTTAGTTTCCTGTCCTTATGAAGAAATCGTCGGCTACGACTAGGTGTCTCCCAATATTAACCGCAACATCACCATTACTCCTTGTCGGTGATATCCTTCTCACATGATGCCAGTTTATATCATTGCGCGGTTCAAATGCCCTGCTAAAGCATGACATTCAAGGGGATTTAGTCAAGAAACTTCATTCTCTATCAGTCACTATATGTTTAAGGGTATTTTTCCACTAAATGTGGTCTGAATATCGACAAATGTGGCATACCTCAACTTTGAAGATCGTCTTTCTCCAGGCAAGCTTCTTCTCCATGCCCTTCAGTTCTCCGTCCTTGGTACGATGTACAGGTGCGTGATGTGATACCTTTATTATGTTCTTGGCCTTTGCGTAATTGTTCAGTTCGAGTAGGATATCTTCAAATTGAACGATTTTGGAGAATAACACGTGTTTTTTGCCTCGTTTTTTGGTTTCGATCTTAGATACACGTTTCTTGGATGTGAGGGCTTCAAGATCCGGTCAATGGATAATGGGAGGACTTGCACCGAATATCGAGAGTCTCTTGTGCTTGGTTTTGCCCAGTTGGTAACTTACGTTCCTAGGCATCGAGCTTGGTTCTCCAGTTCTCCATCTTCCCAAGGCGGACGTCTTACCCATTCATTCTTAAATCCGTAGACACTACACGCAACTCATGCTTCTATTCCGCTAATCTCCGAAATCTTTTACGATGAATTGCCTTTGTCACCTGAGTATCTTTGCGGTGGGCACGCTCATTCTACCTAGACTATATCTGCATATCATTTTCTGTTAAATTGGTCGACTATCGTCATTTTGCGGGTCAAGGATACGAAACATACGACATCTAAAAATAATGACTTGGGCTTTGAAAGTGGCTGTACGGATAATCGTTGCCGTTGCGCACAGTGATCTTTCACCGCCACTTTTTTTTTCTTTCTCTCTCATGTCGCCTGCAGTCGATCTCCTGCTCTGCCCCTCATGCTCGCCTCCGTGGTATCATACTCCGGAACCACCTTCTGTAACATCTTCGGATCAACGCTAATTATACACAGCCGAGGATTCTATTTCTTAGGCACAATCACTGGCTCCCGAAATGACGTTATCAGAATCCCGTAGGGAAATCCGTGTTCTATGTTCATAGCGCTTAGACTCATCAGCTATTGTCTACCCCCTCAATTATCCTATAATTCTTCATGTCCTTTCTCTCTCTCATCAGGCACGTTCTTCCGCATCGGTACTACAGTTTCTGTTAGGAATCCGGCTAATTTGACTAAGTACGATCCTTTAGTACTAGTTCAAGGACTATGCCGAAAGCGAATGTAGAATAATGAGTTCCGTTTTACCAAGAAGGCTCCGACCGAGAGTTTAGCAAGCGCTAGGCGTAGCTAAGAAGATCCGAAAAGCGCTTGGCGTAACCGACCTCCTTCACTTAGGTTCACACTAGGTCGTGGAGTTCAAGAAGTAAAAATTAGATATCCTTTGGGCGTACTACGATACTCGAATATATATTGTACTTGAGTGAAGGTTCTGGAAGATAATAGTCACAAGAATATACTGGAAGAGTATCGAAGAAGGTAGAAGGAGGAAAAAGAAGGAAAAAGAAAGAAAAGAAAAAGAAGGAAAATTCTATAATATTCGTGATAATTGGTACAGTAAGTGGTCGGTGACTGTTGACTAATGTTACCTGACTGATATCCATAACAGTTTCTCAATTGTGCAAGGTACTGGAAAAGCATACCAGTGGTGACTACATTTGGAGCTGCAACTTCGCGATTAACAGACCAGTTCATGTTTTCCGTATATTATTTCGGTTCGGTCCTGAATCATTATTTTGGGAGCCTTCTTCGCCACACGGAGTGGGTACCGTGGCGAAAAGCTGTCGTCTTGTTAATATAATCAACTGCGAGTGCAAAATGAAGAGAAGTAAGAGCCTTATCTATTCACGAAAAGCTTATGATATGGTAGTCTTTGATAATAGTTAATGGATAGTTGATTGTGGATGAATGGTAGAGCTTTACATGAAATTATGAACATTCTTTTAAAAATCTTTGTTAATATAAAAAATTAGAGTATAAAAAATATTAATTTGCTTAAGTGTTTAAAATTCCAGTACTAATAAGAATTTAGCTATTACTGTGGAGGTAAAAGGTTAACAGTTCCGGAGCAGAACAGCAAAGCTGATATCTAAATTTTATAAAGAATAGTAGGGAATTTGTAAGTTACCCTGCAATAGCTTTTAGTTAGGTAGATTGCGATTTTAAACAGACCCGCCAAGTACATCATCACGCCCAGAATCTCCATAGTTTCATTTTCGGCTCGTTCCGCAAGCTGTGCGACTCCGATGGATTAGACCTTGGGGCGCGAATCAGGTTACGGAGTGATGATCCGAGATGCTACCCGTAAAGCACGGTGAATGGGTGAGAGGTCCTGGCTCAAAATGGTACACATTATTCTTATTAAGCCACAATACACAAGGAGAACACGCATTTAATCAGCGATCAATGATCAGTTGCTCAACTTATTGCGAAGGAAACCTCCGGCTGTCTAAACTAAAACCAGATTAAGTTAGCGTTTCTAGAGTCTATTCTAATGATGTGGAATTGAACTATCCGGAGAATATACATGGGAAACCATATGATGCTTATTATACGAAGGAAATCTCGCTGTAGGACGTCTATTTTAGCACTTTGTTGATGTGGAACCCTAGTTCTGGTTGTGAAAATCAAAAGAGCAATTATTCTCTGGTCAGGGGCTCTAGGGAGGACACCGAACGTTGTTAACTGACTTCCTGAGTGCTACTCACGTTACACATCCACGTTGAATTTAAAACTGGTAATGTGTTACTTCGCTAGTTGGATAAAGCACAATGTGATTCCTCTTCCCACTGTTGTCGGCACAAATTTCTTCCCCACATAAAATCGCGTTAGACCTGCAGCAGGAGTAAAGTATGGATATAAGGCGCGAGTGCAATGGATTAGATCTATCCACTGCTTGTCCTACAGCATATGGCAAGTTAAACAACATCCCTTTAGGATTAAATCCTTCCTGGACCGGAAATTGTATGTGTATGAAAATAACCAGTTCTAGGATTTGATGGCATTCGTATGTGTTGGAGTATGGAAAATGTTCTGGAGTATTCCTTTTGGTACGGGCTAACAGAGGCTCAAACCCATGTGGCTTCGTACATTACCTTTCGATATTGGTTCCTTTGGTAACCCACTTGTGAGGCATTGATGACTAGAGAGATCACTCCATGCTCCGAGCGTTGTAGAAGCAGAAAAAAGGATAGGCACAATGAAATGAATTCGGAGTCAATTAAGTTAGTGTTTGTATTTAGTACCATGAAAAATATATGAGAACCTGATAAGAATACAACATTCGTAATTGTGGGTCGTTTTTGATCGAGCTGAAATAAGTATTAGGAATAATCCCTGCTTCGACAGTGTTATAAAACCGGGGATCAGTTCGTTCCCAGTCAATACATGCGCGTTGTCGGGCCAATAGCATTGCCCTTGGCTGAGCTCTGCAAACGCGTGCAGATGTACAGTACTGTGCCTACTTATATACTAAATGCTGATTTACTAGAATCTTCTACACTTTTCCTAATACTTTTCCCTTCATCAGCAAGTTTGGCATGATGCCGGATTGCCATCATCTCGGCTTAACTCTCAAATTCCAAAAGACAACAATTGAACAGACCAAAAATCAACTAACAACGGAACACAAGAGTGAATACATGGCTGCTGGACTAAAGCGTTCTGTCTTCATGGACGTATTCAGTCTAATGGGTATCGGGGGGACGCGGCACTGTTTACATCTATTGATTCTGATCTGGGAGACTGATGGCCTCCGTCTTTTCTTTCTTACCATGATCTTCCCCTCCCTCCTTTCTATTCAACCAAAACCGTTCCTTAATATAGCTTCTCTTGTAACCACTTTTATACTTATTGCGGTCTTTTTATGGATGCCCAAGGAAAACAGGATTCGATATTGGTAAGTATCATGCTTTCATCAATGATGCAGTGGCATTGGACGTGTGCTAGCCTCTCGGGACGATTGTTAATGCGGGCCTAGGGTCTCCTCATGGTATGTATATACACTAACGCTTTCAGCACCATTTCAATGTCTTCGAATTATGACAAGGAACAGCCGATGCTCTATGTGGCAAGTGACCATTTTTGGAGCCGAGCCGGACGTTTGAAAATTAGGCGGGCATTTTGAGACGAGAAAGGGAGTCAGGTGAGTATTATTGCTTTGTATTCCTGTGGCTAGAGCGTTCGGGAACATTGCCTAGATGCCGGTTTTGAATATAGCCAGAACTGGGGAGTGAGTGTGAGCATTTGAAAACTCGCTATCTATCTGTGAAATAACGCACTAAAGAATTATCGTTGTTGTCCCATATATATGGGTCACAGCATATTACCTGAGTAGGGAATGTAAGGTTATGAAGCATCTTGTCGGCGCGGCGCGGCGCAGCTCTTGATCATGATCGTGTTTCACCAGCCAAGTTTCTTCCCTATGCCCTAGGTTTTCTACGCCTGGGGAAGCTTGTTATGACATCTCTCCGCTGGTCTCTTCATGTAATTTCATGGTGAATATGATTTCGATTTGCTATGTTCTTCAGTATGACTCGTCTTCCACACATGCATCACCAGGTTTCATTCTGGCCATAGGAGCTAGATGCATCCTGCTTCTGTGCACGTCTCATGAAAAATTTCCCAACTATGTCCGGAATAAGAGAGCTCATCGGAATATCGGTGCTCTGAACTCAGTACTCGAAACTCCTTAGTATTGGGTAAAAGCGAGGTCTATCTCCCCAGGTACGGCTTGACTTGTGCGTTGCTTGGGCCCCACTATGACACCCGATAATATGTAACTAGGAAAGAAGAATAAGGTAATAGTCCATTGGGAAAAGGAAAGTCCATAGCTAGGCCTCAGCATTGAGCAACCACTCCACCCAGGATTAGCGCAACTTCGTATAGGGAGAGTACGCTGCCGCCCTCAGCGTGGATAAACGGGTCGTCTATCCATCATCATCTCGATCCTCAGCGCAGTCCGAGGTGGTTATGGCCGTCGCAGTCTCGTCCTCGTGTCCAGTGTGTACAGTAGGGGTAGATGGGTCAGTTTGAAGATGGAAATAAGAACACATAAGGAATTCAACTGCAAACTCTAAGCATAAAAAAAGGAATAATAGGACTGGAAAAACGACATCGCGACCTAGACTAATCGTAGCGTTCCCTTGTTCAGTGTATCTCGGTTGTCCTTGAAGAGGGCCACCCCTTACAATGTGAGTCAGTGCCTTGATCTATGTATCATTGTTCGCATTGAGAATTTGAACTTGACATCATTTGAGCAGTGATGCCCAAAGTGTGGCGTAGGGAAGATAAATTAACCTGTAAGACGGGAGGTAAGGGAAAAGCAGTATATAGTTATGAAAAAAAGAAGGAAAGGACAAGGAACCTGAAAAGGAAAGACACGTCAATGCATCTCGTGGCGTCAATTCCACGAGCACGGCAACGCGTACTGCGACATCGCCACTGATTTTGAAGGATAACACTGCATATCTGGGCAACAGCAAGATGAGAATGCATATCATCAGCTCTGTATAGTTTCTGACGTTATATTCTCGAAGTTATGAGAAAAGAAATACAGTATTCGTGCGTCTTCATTTTCACTTGAATAATTCTAGCATTCACTGACATCTCAGTACAGCTTTGTTTATATAAATAATGTGGTAAATACGAATCGTTCTCTCACCATGTTAGACAGCTCCTAATACCGGGTCGGACAGTGGGAAAGAAACTGACTAAAAAAGGGTCTTAAATGTAAAGACACCCAATCGTTAAATTGCGACATGCGCCTACTTGCGACTGTGCGCGAAACCTGGTTTCGATTCCCGGTCGGACGTGGGATTGGAGCTATGAGGATAAATGGAATTTGTTTTGGCTTGAAGTTTGACTCCATTCATTACCATAGACACTAGAAGTCTAGGGCGGCCCATTAAACATCCAGTAATTTAGGGACTTTCCGCAGAGGGGTAAGACCCCGTAATTCGGAAGAAAAACGTTGAAACTCCCTAACCATCTTCGTTGCCAGTTTTGTTTCCCACAGTCACATATTCAGGAATTCGCTAGTAGGAAGATATTCGATAACCACTGTATGGACAAACCGTCATTTTACTTTCATATTCATCGAGGAAAGGGTACGCGATATTCATTCAGTGTGGTATTCGCCACTACCCTTTACTTAGGGACCTCCAAAATTTTTGTCTTTTCTAAGTCTCCTGAAGTGTTTGCCCTTCTTTCAAGAAAATCAGCCGATAGTTAGGGGGGGGGGTATTAGGTTACGAGTTCAGACAATAGTCTTGAATACGTTGTTACATCCCACGGTGTCGAGATTAAAAGACGACAGAGATCAGTACATCGTGTATCAATGACGAAAATGAAGATCATAGTATCCATCAGGTGTAAAGGGTTCGAATCCCTTGCCGGTGCATAAAATTTCCTAGACCAAACTCTCACTTTTGTGCTACACAGTGATCTCTATTCGGGCTCTTTAGTTCTTCCTTTATACAGTGCACTCTCCACAGATGTATAGATTTCCATAACCAGTTTTAAATCCAGGTTCTCCGCTTTTCAAGTTGAAAAACCTTTGTGGGTTCTTGCTTCACCCCTTTGTTGCCAAGTCTAATCCTAGTTTGAGAACACGTCTTTGCTCAAGATAATGCTGATTTTTCATTATCAAATGATGAAACTGTTACCATTCCTGCTTTAATTACGCCTTCAGTGCTTCAATTCCCTACGGTGTGTCTCGGTCAAGATTGACAAGAGATTTTTTTGCACTGCCTGTGTTGTACTTATTGCAGTGGGAGGCTTGCTGAGTAGAGAATACTAAATTGTTAGCTACTAGAGCTCGAGACGAGCTCCTTAAATACTGCAGAATGTATCTAGAATGTTCTACTAAAGTACCTAATTATATCATTATATCCTAGTATCGTGCCAAATTGATGATACCGAAGGTTCGGGAATCTTCCGGCACATGCTTGAAGTTTAAAATCACAACAGCCTGAATACTTACGAACTACCGGCTCGGGTTGCACTCCTTTATTCCAAATGGATGCCGTATGAGAGCCTATTGAGTGGAAATACACGAGGTGTCTATCACGTGATCTGATCTGGTTTGCTTCTGAAGCAAATCGGCCCGTGTGACTGTTCGCGCTTCTTTCTTCTGTTGACGGTTTGTCTCTAGCGTAGACGACATATGAAGCACTTATCGACATCACAACCGAGAGCCCCTGTGGCTTGAAGACGATATTTCTTTGGAGGTTCAGGACCAGCATTACATGTGGATGCAATTCTGGGCAATGCATAAGTTATCGGTAGAGTATGCGCGCACTGTCCAGATGGCTCAAACTTGGGCACATTTCCGGTAGGCGTATAGGTAGCATAGTCGATGTTCTAAACTGACAAAATCCCTTATTTTTACAGGGTTAACGATTGTACCATGATACTTCCACGTGTCTACACTAGGACGCAGCTCATCACAGCAACGACCACAACTAGGACCAATACCAAAGAATCTCAATGGAGAGATGACCCCAAACTGTTCAGACATTTGAATACAATGCGCTATAGCTCATACTCTGCTCCGTACTCGACTTTTACGAAAATTCTTGAATGGATTCGCGTCCTACTTGTGAAGGATCGGCTGTACTGGCTATCTTCCGATAGAATGGCGTTCTCACCGCTTGAAGGCCATCGGTTTTGGCAACAAACTGGCAATTTGAACTCTTTCGCCAAAGTCTTCACAATGTTGATGCGCATGAGCCAGCCTTTTCCACCCACTCGTACTCGCCTAGCCTGAGGACTGGTTCTGAAGTACGTTTATGTAATTTCTTGGCGAAAAGGAGTTTAGTCTGGTAGTCCATTCTGTAAGGAATTCAGGATTCGGTATAGGGAATCAACGCAAAATAGTGGTTCCTCCGCCTTTCGAGTCTTCGCACCATTCTTCTCCTCCCCGTAATAGTTCTGCTCTATTGGGGCCGGTTCCCAGAAGCAACAAATCTTTGGAATTGACTGCTGCCCTATTATTCCCTTCGCTGGCTGGGTATTCCGGATTCTTCATCTATGATAGCATGCGGTTATTCAAATTCGTGTAGTCCTAGCCTAACATTTGCTCGTAAGTACTACATTATTATCGTTGATCTTTGATTAACACTTCGTTCCAATTGTGAGTCTAGGAAGAACTGCTTTGTCGAGTCTTCTAGGTTCAACAGTCTACACACGACTATACCTTTCAGCCCCAGCTCTAATGTCCAGAAGAATCAGCACGGCGACGGTTAGGAAATGTTACGAAGTCTTGGAGATGACGGCTAGGCTCTCCGTAACTCATCTGACGCTGTTATACTGCGGAATCCACCACCCCAATTAACGGTCGTCTTTCGAGAGTATCATCTCCAAGGCAGGATCTTGAGCCGATGTCTCTTCGAGGTACGGCTTCGCCATTAGCCCAGAAACTTTTGAACATTCTGAGAGTCCTAACCTCGTAGCCGTCATCCTGTCTCGCCTGGGCTGATGGATGTCGATCCAGAGGCTGTACTACAGCGTATCCCCAACTTTCATCTTGGCTCTAACATTTTTCAAGTGATAGGCATCCTCTCAGTTCGATATTGACAGGTGATTTATTACAAGGTGTGCCAAATGAGCGATGTCATCTGGTATAGCTGATATCGATGAAGAATATGTCATATCTCAGTTTCGTGCGGATTAACTTCACTCTTTGCTTTATCGACAGGGCAGTTCAGCTAGGAAGATCCGAGCTAAATGGTGCGTGCCTTTGTTGCGATATGCCGAAGTCATCCATAGTCAATAGGTACAAATATGATTATGCAGCTCTGCAGTACTGTACAATCTAACAATCATCTGCGTGTTCGTGTCTGTGTCTGAGCTTCTCTCTCTCTCTTATTCCTTCTTCCCTCTCTCTGCCTTTTCCTAGCCTCGTTCCCTGCAACAGCCTTCCCGTTGGTTCATATCGTCAGATTGTGCGTGGTATTAAAAGGGGTAGAGAGTGATCTCTTATTGACTCGAGCATTTTCTTATTTATATGGTTGCGTAGATCGGGTCTACAGGCCACACTGGAATCAGACATAAAGTCTGCCGTGCCATCTTTGCGAATCTGACTGGGCCTTTTACTTCCAAAACCGCCCAAACCAGCATCATATTACGAGTTGATGGACCCAGCTTTACCTGTTCTCTCTCTTTCTTCAGGTCATGCTGCCTTTGATCACTCCCGTTCGAAGACTTCTTAATTTTATGAAATCACGTCTCAGCTACGATATCGGTCTGAGTTGAGTTGGGTATATAACCAGTGAGACGATAATCATGTATACCGACACAAATGGCATCATACCGTCGCAGTCGCAGTTTCTTTGGATGCAGCCGTTCCTCTGTAGCAGGACAAACCTCTTCATGTCACAGTTCCATACCAAATCACCTGTCTCTTTCGAATCCTACCAGTTCTGCACTTGAGACGCCTCCCATTGCTTCATCGCCTAGTCACAACAAGGAAAACCGCCATCATCGCCACGATTCAAGGGAACTTCATCTCTTCGGTTACGAGTACGATTGTTGCATGTAATAATTTCCCTGCAGACTGTGCTCAGAGCCAATTTATTTATCATAGTGCCTCACTATCCTATCTACCTCCCAATTCTTCCCCAGCACTCGCATACTAACTCTATGGAATTATCAACACCAGCTTCTTCCAAGGAGCCCACAGCCAGCGTCGCGCAGGCCAGCCCTCGCCCCGTTTTGAAGAAGCATCCAGGTGTAAATGCAGGGACACAACGTATGTCCATATTACATACCCACACAACTAATTCTCGCACAACCGCTTCTACAGACCACGTATCATTCACCAATCGCAGTCGTCCAGAAGTGCTGGACATGAATCCTCTCCTCGCCTCGAGCCATTTAAATCACGCGCCAATATCCTACGACGTACCCATCTATACGATCTCCCAACCAGCAACCTATCCAGGGAAACTAACGATGCTTGTTCAGCTATGTGATAAGCACCCTTGGCCAGTCGTCGTCCGACCCCGGCTTCCTACATCAAACACAAACCTTGATCTACTGTGCGCTGTGGATACAGGTAAAACGTGAAGAGTGGGACGCGCTAGGCCATGGAACGCACGCTCGACTGAAAGCGGTGAGAGCCTATGAGACGCGGTGTACGAAGCTTGGTGGGGATTGGGATGGCAGTATCAGGAGGATCGACTGGGTATGTGAGAAGACTTGCTTGGTAGGTGTCGAGGTAGATAACAGCGGTTCTGAGCATGGGGTTGTGAAGGTGATGTTTAAGAAGCCTTGATCACCTCTTTACCGAATATTTCAGTTTACATCTGTAACCTCCGAAAAGAAGTCAATGGTTCTAAAACCTTTCCTGTAACTTTCATCCATGAAGAGGCACGCACATATGGAGACATGGGCGACCACCTTCGATGCACACGAAGCTGTTGCCTTTTTGACGGACGCAAGTTCCGTTCCTACAAGACTCTGACACGCAGCTTTAACTAGCGTCAGGGTAAGTTTCCTCTTTATCGCACTTTCCTAATCATACTATCTCTTTATGCAGTTGCCCATAAATGCGTGGCATAGAAGAATTAATGTCGCTAGTGGAATCGCGTTAGGAACCCGGCATCCTCCAAAACCATTCAAACTGAGCTTTTCATGCATCAGAGTAACGGTAGGGATTCTGAGTCGCTATCCTCGGCGACGAGATAACCAGTGCAGGAAGGTTCTATCAAAGGATGGCCGTCTCTATATATTGTTTCCCATATCTCTTAGCTCAATAGGAATTTGTTTAATGAGGAGAATTGGCACTCATGTAACAGTAATTAAGACGTCTTCATTTATATCATAATCCCTTCGCTTACAGCCTATCGATAATGAAAAGGTTATCATGCTTCTATTTTATTGCAAGGGATATTATCAGCGTAACGATGGTGAGAAACTTCGCGAATATGTTTTTAGAACCGTTGGTAAACGTACCGACTGAATGTTTCGCTTTTTCTGGACTCAATTTTCTTTGACAGTTGGGCCGAATGTGGATTTTCTTTTTCTCTCCCACTGAAAAAGGTGTTTGTTCGTAACCGCGAAGGAAATCCGGGCCCGGCATGAAATACACATACAACGACCTCGCTCATTGGAGTCCAGTGAGCCGAGGGCGTCATAACACCGGAATAGCTCTACCAAAGGTATCGGACTAGTAAATAAAGGATGAATATTGGTTTATAGCGTACTGTGTATTCGTAATTCGACAAAAAAAAACTGTCTAGAAAGTCAACATGCATACGCGTGAGGGATATCGACATCCCTGAATAGACTGCCCACTTACGCAGTACACGCGTCGAAGGCGTTGTCATACATCATCCTCTGTCACCAGCCCGGTATTAACTTGAAGCATGTAGATATCCCCATCGTAATCCTCGCCAGCTATACCTGGCATCGGAAGCTCCGTGTATGATCCACTGTTGTTCTCGAGCCAGACCTTGAAATTCGGCGGGGAATTGAGAGCTTCCAGCCGCTCAACGAACAATTTGATCGAGGTCTTTCTGTTATGGATCTCGCGTATCCGTAAACTTGGTGCATGAGTCAACGCATGCCTACACTCGGCCTTCTCAGTCCTAGCAGTGACTGACACATAATTTTCTCTTTCTCTATTCTTCTTGCCCATACTAGAATATAATAGAACATTGTAGAATATTCATGACTCGAGCCTTTTAGTATATAAATACCGTCTGTAACATTGTAAAAATAGAAAAATCTACTCATCTTCAAGTCCACTTCATTGTGTGAACTACGCATCTGATCGGTTACGCCTAGCGCTTGTCAGAAACTTCGTCAGTTACGCCTAGCGCTTGCTGAACAACTCGTTGGATACGCCAAGCGCTTTCCGACACCAATCCGAAGACTACGCCTAGCGCTTGTCTTCACCTACAGCCCGTAATAGCTCCGCGCTCACCAGCTGCTTCCTACAGTAATTGCTTCGCACTTACTGACCCCTTTACCTCGCCAACCGGACCACTCAGGTCTCCTCACGAACCCTTGCCGGAATCCATTCTATTCCCTAACGACATACATCTTTATAACATATCCTACCTCGCTTCGATCATCACTTGTCGCCCCTCACTCTCATATCCTGATTTCGGCAGATTCCTAACACTTTCCTACTGGGCGAAGGCTCACGCACTTCAGAATTCTACCTGCAAGCCTTGACTCAACCATGTCGAGGATGAGTTTGATATGTAGAAAACGAATGATTTAGTGAAATCGCAGAGTGTAGGTGTGCAGATTAGGAATCAAGAAAAGCGGGTATTTCATCTTCTGAAGAAAACCCCTTTCGAACACGAGAGATTCGAGTGATGGCATATAGAATAAATCGCGAATATGTCACCGTACCAGTTGATATCCAATGTATAGATCGAGCAGTTTGAATGACGAAGGAACTCGACAATGGGTGGTCCTCTATGGTCTGCACGTATATTGGTAAATGGGTTAATTTCGATTTTTAACGAGTTGAGAAGTGGGGCGGAGATACCATCAAGCGCAGGAGTATCACCTACAACTTCAAGGTGTTCGAGTGAAAACATATCAACTCTATCAACAAGATGATGGCTAGCAGATATGTCTATAACCAAGTCGACAACCCCTGAACAGATACGTGCAACCTGCATCAGGATGGACTTCTCTCTTACTACGCATGGAGTCTGCGCAGCAATTGAAGACGAGTGGAAGGGATCTGTACGAAATCCCCCCAAATAGGTGCGTATAAATACGCTTTGAGTTCCATAGATTTCCAACGATGGATGTGCCCAGCGAGAATAGCAAAGAGGGGTCAATAATCGAAAATAGGGACGACCTCGTGATGTTTCATTCTGATAGGGAAAGGTATGAATATGGTGAGAGGAACGACCCCGGAGCGGCGGAGTATCTCGGTGAGGATTTTTTTCCTGGTTTCACTGGTTTCGTCTTTATATGCTGGGATCGAATGTGAGAGTAGTGGCGTGTCATTTCGGAACTCGCGACTAGGAAATTCCTCCGTGATGGTTATTGTCGCCCACAGAGATTTAGAAAAGATGTAAGTGCTTCTCCATGCACTGTTGGTATTTACAAGGACCCAGCGTCCATCGGAGAAATCGAACGACTGGACCGGGATCTCGTGGTTGTGGAGATAGTGGTGAAAGATGTTTGACAGGACCTCCACTGGAAGAACGGATGGTGGGTCCATGGATACTCTCAGCCTTTTCAGTACTCTAGAGGCAACTAAGACATACCGGTAGCTTTTGGAAAGAGTGGTTATCGATGGTGGCTGTTTGACGTTGAGCATGATTGGGGTTCCTGGCCACACACCGGGACGAATTGTGAAATTGAAATACCCTGAGGAGGCTTAGCATTAATAATCTCTGAGTGGTATGCAGTGGCAATGGAAAGAAATTTAAAACAGACGAGAACAAAAATAAATAAATTAAACAAGTTACTTAAAGTGCTGACAAGATCTGGCCTGTTTTCTACTACGCTGTGAGAGACATTCGACTAGAAATCGAAACAGCAGCGTTCCACGATACCATGCTCAAAGAATGGTAAGAATTTGAAGAAATTAGCACATGTTATCAAGCATTTTATTCTCCGCAGAATTATCTATACTGACGTTCTTCGAACTCCAGCAGCTGTAGCAACAACGGCTTTCATGCACGCAAGAAAATATCGGAGAAATGTTTCGACCAAGGACGATACAATGAAGTCTACTGGAAGCAATCAAACGTTCGGGTTAAAGTGGACGGCTCCTACAACTCAATTTGTATTTGTAGAACAGAAGTAATCTTCAATGAGACCAGAGGCTTATCAGAAAAATGGGTGAAATTATCATATCTCATGGAGAAAGTTTACCTAGTTCAAGGAAAACAGACTCGGCAGTCAACGTCAAGCTATGTACGTGACTCGGAGACTTGGATCCCTTTGGTGGCCCATTCCATGTTTGTTCACGTCATTCCAACCATTTTTAAATGGAGAAATTGACGTTAAATAACTCGTTTATACTAAGGGTCTTGTATGAAATAGCAATGGAGTCTACGAGATTTCTTCGTCGGCATGCGACAATCCGTTTGTAAGGTCATTGGAGCTGCAGGGACAGTTATCGCGACCAATAGCGTATGATCCATTACATCTTGCTTAGGCCTTGTGGTATGTGTCCTACGCCGATAGTCCTGATGTAATGTCCGATTCAGAGACATACGGTGGTGGATGAAGTAGAATGTGAAAGCCTCGGAACACCGCACAACCGGTACCTTAGTACGATTTCGGCTTTCTTCCGATCACGACCGAAACTTTGACAGGGCTTTTCTATACTACCTTCTCCATCTTTCTTTCGACGAATTCAGCTTCCCCTGATATATTCTGCAATGTATATCTCACCTTTGCTCTTGCGAATTTACTCAGGGACCAGCTTCTCCATCCACCAACGACTAGCTCTGCAACCTCACCTCCAACGACTAATCGTTATCCTAAAGCGAACAAAGACATCTTCTGGCATTCATTCGATGAGCGGGTGCGGTATTAGTCTCCTCCTAGTACATTATGCCCTTTCCTAATCCTTCGACACAAACAGGCCATATCGTCATATTTAACTTCACCGGCAACTCTAAAGATGATGGTTCTTCAGTATACAATGACTATTCATTTTTCCCACTTGTACGTTGTGTGATTAGAACTGAAGAGCATACAATTTCAACCCACCTACAGATCACAATCGAAGCTATCGGAATGCTAATACGTGACGGCGAATCACTTTCGGAGTATCAGAGCTAGCAGCGAACACGACACGTCCGTGCTTATGTGTCATTTTTTTAGCTCCTCGTTCATTCAAATATAGCGTCGATAGTCGGGTCACTGCTCGCTGAACTTACTGGAACGTATTCCGTCTGCTAAACAATATACATCCTACAATTCAATCGAGTCTGTAAGGAAACGTTCTAGTCTAGTATATTAATGCTTCCTCTGACAGCTATGACAGTCCGAATGATTGTACATTCGTTCCAGCTGACTACGTGTCTACTTTACAACCCTTCTGTCCTCGGAGAATTTACTCACTGAATGGTATAAAATGCCTCGAGAGACACCTTCATTCCCTCAACAACCGCACCAACAGTAGTCGTACCAACGAAAACTCGAAATGCTCTTTCACATTTTCGTACTTATTCCCTTCGCATCTCTTGCTGTTGCTGACCCTCTCGTGGGTGTTAGCGAGGTCGAACCCCTCGTCGGTGGTCTCTCCAACATTTCTGAGACGGTTATCGCTTTTCAAGGAGCTTGCAGCACCTTTTCTGCTAGTTCCAGCTTTGTCGATGCTTTGGTACGTTTTCCTGTGCAAAATTTCCCTTCCTGTCTTTCTAATTCTGTGGTCCAGGCTATTGCGACCAAAGGAGACCTCCTTGACAAGCAAATCAAGTCCGCTACTCAGGTCGTCCCGGTAAGTTGCCTCTTCCCATCTCTCCCTCCATTATTGACTCACAATTCCAATTCAGAGCCACGTCGTTTCGGAAGCCGATGGCCAAGTCGTCTTGGACAAGCTTCCAGCATTACTCTCCTTGATTGCTGCAGCCTTCCAGTCTTTTATCGGTTTGGAAAGCAAACTGGCCGCCATTCATGGCATAACCAATGTTTGCAATATAGTGACGGAAATCGTTGCCGCCAGCACGGATTTCATGAATAAGGTCCTTGATTGTATGCCAGTATGTTATTTGATTGCTATTCCGTAAAAGGTATTCAGCTTGTGATAATCTCTTGCACAGACTGAGTGCGTGGCCGATTTTAAGGCAAATCAGGACGAAATTGTGGCATGGATGACGAAGGCACAAGCCGTGTACTGCCTAGAAGGGGAGCTTGTATAGACTCAGTGTGAGGGTTCCTCATGTGAGATATTTACCAAGACCGACATACTTCTCTATTATCGCTTTCCGTATCTGAATAAATGCATCTTTTGATTCTTTCAAGTTCGCTTAAATTGAGGATGGTACAATACGAATAATGTTTCATTTGGAAATTTATTACTATTCTGAAGCCGAGGCATCTATCCTTAAAGTTCAGAACCACAGTCTTTAATTCATAATCGTCTGTAGTATTTCTAGTGAACGTGAACAAGTCTGAATCGCTCGCTGTGATGCATAATAGCCTCCAAGCACCTGCGGTCTGGGTGGGAATTCAAATAATGAGAAATTTAGTAATCCTAATACTGTATGAGCCTCATTTTGACACCATTAGTAATATGAGCATCAACGATACGAGAGAACCCCCGTCCGAATGTCCGGGTTCCGTTGTCCATGCCGAAAGCGGCAACACCGAAACCTGTTGCTTCATTCCACGACGGCGATGACGCGCTTTATCAGCGGTGACCATCGCCGTTGTCTCCACATTTTGAATGGACGCGTACGAACAAAAACTTCTATTCCATTTCTGCTGTGTCGGTGCCTGAACCTGGAGCTATTTCAAAGGCTCGACCGACCCTTGGTCGTACGCCGAGGGAAGGAGTGTGGGGAAAGTTCAAGTTTCCTGGTCAGATAACTTCGAATGTCCGTCTGAGATGATCTCTTAACCTTGATCAGGTATGCATAGCACTTCACGCATACTTTATATCGCACGAAATGAGCCAAGGCGTTTACATAACGTCCACTCGATGCTACCGAACAAGACTGTGCAACTACATACTGTGTTAGAATACGGGAGTGCGGTTGTAGTCATCTAATAATATATCACTCAGACTGGGATGAGGTGCGGGAAGTACAACTACTGTAGATATACTATGCGGAGACAGTGTGAATGTACCTTGACAAGAAGAAAGAAGAAATCAAAATAACACCAAGTCTAAGTCCGTGGGTATAAACGGGTCCGAAGATGTAATTCCAACAAGTAAAGATCCGAACTATGAACGGATCAGATGGAATGAATGTATCGCTTATGCCAACTTCTCAGGTACGCTTTTATTACGTTTTCCCTCAAAGCTTTCCATCGCTATAAATGCATGTCGTCCAGATATCCAGAGTTATTCTACAACTTTATAGGGCGTCACGAGGGCAGCGATAACACAGCATTAATCTGGCGAAGGCTGTTCTCACTGTGAGATCGAAAAACACAATCGAACCATACGAGTCAGTGTACATATACAGCTCATTACAAAACTGCACTCCTATTCGTTATACAGATTTTCTGAATCCCCAGTAAGAATGCCCCGAGATCATCAACGGCTTGTACTGCTCTTCCAAAAATGTGACGTCCTCTCCCAAAGTTCAACCTTCGTCGCATCTAAGAAAGGGGTTGCAATGGTCAAATCTGGTTTCAAAGCACGAATCCAACCAATAAACTGCTTCAAATTATCAAGCGATGTCGTCCCTCGAATTATTCCACGTCTGCCAGAAACTTTACATTGCGATCAAACGGATGCTTTGTCCCCTTTGCACCATGGACTCGTTGATGCAAAAAGGATGTATGCCGCAGCGAGGATTTCCGAGTAGGGAATCGAACCCTCAACGTCCCACAGGGACAAACAGTCACATTGGACGATGAAAGCCGTTGCACAACAACAGAACACGTAACCACGATAGCGTTCCTATACTATTGTTCAACGATATCTCATGACAGCATATCCCTCCTAAGAATGCCCAGAAATCGTCAGAGGTTTATATTCTTCCTCCAAAAACGTGACGTCCTCTGCCGTCAGCTTAACCTTCGTCCCCTCTAAGAAAGGGGTTAAAATCGTCAAATCTGGTTTCAAAGCCCGAATCTCACCAATCAGCGCCTTCAAATTATCCAACGATGTCGTCCCCACAATCGGTGCAGTGACACCTGAATAATATCAACACAATGACCAATCCCAAAAACAGATTGTCAGCTCACCTTCTTTGCTGAGAATCCATGCAATCGATAACTGAGCCATCGTTATTCCTTTCTTCTGTGCGAGCTCTTCGACTCTGAGAAATCAATCAATTCAGCATTCTTCCGCGAAGAAATTGAACTTACCTGTTAATGATAGCTTCAGCGGCATCATTTCCCTTGTATCGAGCGAGGAGTCTGTATTATTTGGGTAAATAAACGTCCACGAATGTATAAAATATAGGCTCAACCCATCAGTCTCTCCACGTTTCGTATCCCCTTGATTTGCGAACGGCCTCGTTAACTTTCCTCGACCAAGTGGGGACCATGGGATAGAACCCACCCCGAACATCTAAAATGGTTTCAGAGAAATTAAATGCCATTGTGGTTCTGTACCTTTAAAGTGGGGAACATCTCTCTTTCTTCCTCTCGGTAGATCAGATTGTAGTGGTTCTGCATCGAGATGAATGGCGTCAAGTTGTTTTGAATAGCGTAGTCTTCACAGCCGATAGGTTAGTAACGTAGCAAGCACTTGGTGATGATATTACTTTGCATCGCGTGGACTAGATGGCAGTTAGTCAACAGTTTAGATAAAGGAAAGAGTGCGTACATTGATAAGCATGGCAGGATGACATCCCGATGTACCGAACATAGCCCGCCTGGACGACATCGTGTAACGCTCTCATCTAAGAATGCGAATTAATATTCCCATTCACGAGTAAGATAGCAAGAAAATAATACTGTTTCAGAGATCGGAGTGTCGTAGTCAAATCTATGACCTGTGAACACAATCAGTGAACGAACATGAAAACCGCATTTGAGCGTACATTGAAGGACGTCGATATAATCGAGCTGTAATCGTTCCAGGCTATGCTTCACAGATTCGAATATGTGCTGGTGATACGTGTCGGGTTGAGAAGCCGATCAGGAGTGGAGAAAATAGATATCAAACCTTGCGGCTAAGCCCGTGCTGGTTAACATAACCTACGGAGTCGGATATGGGATCTCCGAAGAGATTAGGCCCAGGTTCATTGGCTACGACTCCGAAAACCTGAAGTATAGAGTGATGAATGTGGTATCACAGCATAGCAAGCAGGATACATACCTTAGTCAAGACGACAATCTTATCGCGAGGAAATTTATATTTTTTGATAGCCTCTCCTAGGATAATTTCAGATAACCCATTCGAGTACACCTGCATCATCGGTCAGTTGGTTCTAGAGAGAGAAAGTGGACTCACGTTCGCAGTATCGAAAGCGTTGATTCCAGCATCATACCTATGAAGAATCAGAGAACTAGCGCCCTCAGATAAAGAAACTACATACGCAGCCTTGATATGGGTAATCCCTTCTTCCTTCCCCAGAACCCACTTTGCCCATTCTGGACTGCCGTAGGTCATGCATCCTAGGATAATCTTGGATACTTTCAACCCAGACTGTCCAAGGCGCACTGCGTACAAGGTGAAACGTCTGCAGGACATGGAGAGACGTGGCTCACCATAGTGCATACTAGTAGACGGAGATATAATGGAAGTTGATGATCGTAATTGGCTTATACATCCGCGACGAATTCGATTTATTATATGATCACGAACTGATGAATCGCGAGAAATATTGGGAAGATGTCAACGAAAAAGGTTCATTACTAGGATAAGAATGAGAATTTGAATGTCATGGAAGGAATGCAAAAAAAAATATTTATTTAATGGCGTCTGAATATAGCACAAGGAGTCTCAGTCTCAGAGAGTATAGCCTGAACAAATTCTGGTCGGATAATGATGCCTAGTGGTCGGATGTAGGGACTAATGGATCAAAACCTTGCATAGATGGTGTGAAATTTGTACGATAGACAAAACTCATAGATGCTAGCACTACGACGCACTTTCTACTATTCTCAATGGAATATTTTGAGAGGGTGTTACGAACGCAAAGTTAGAATTCTCTATGACTCCTGCATTGAGCTCTGTGTCCCTTGTCAATGACCTTGGTGCATAAGAATAGGAAAGATACATTTAGAGAATAAAATCATTGTATCGCGGATGCGGTTACAAAGGACCTGTCTCAACAGAGGGAATCAGGATTGGGCGTGATGCTAATTGGCAAAATTTAGCCCACCGGGCCGGTGTCAAGCTTTGCTTGATGAACATCTGACTTAAACTAATCATTCCTTTCCTCCGTACAGCCACCGCAACCTGCTCCCTTTGTCCTTCTTCTATTTCTGTCAATAAGCGAAGATTGTGAGATGCATCTTGTGATCAGAAAATATATGTATGGCGAGAAGTAGGCACCTGACTAGTGACTTGTTTGGTTGAGTATACATGCTTACGTGATTCCATCATCTCCGATCACAGACGCTCATCACGACCCTGATTCAATGCGCTGGACGTCAAGAGGGCGCTTTCAACCTTCATGATATTTGAAGATATTCGTGTGTTAAATCCCATTGTTCCATCGCCCAAAATCCCACATAATATGATAGGCATCTATATTGCTAAGGGTGGCTCGTCCTAGCATGGATACACAGGGACTTTGTTTCATTCCCGTCCGTCATTATGCCTCGAACAAATAGGCGTGCATCATATTGATACAAATCCTCCAAACACGTGTGATACTGGAACCGTCTCCCTAGGTCGAAGAGGGAAAATATGGTATAGCTGGTGACAGTCGCAGCCTTAGCTACGAGTACGAGCTACACCGCCATAATGAGATGCCTATGTGACCAGCTAGATGGTCAAATATCGTTCCTGAGCGTCAGAGATAAGCAATGGTTCTCTGAGACCAACTTGTTGACGAGTAATATGCTCTCGATGAACGAGATCATACAGACGTTCAGTCGAAATCCTGCGAATATGATATGCGCGCCGGAGGAAATACTTGTGAACACCACAATTGCGATAATAAGTTGGGATACGACGATGGTAGAAGCATCGGTTTCGTGGGATCAGCTCGTGTGGGTGTATCGCTATCATAGACTGTGGATTGTTTATGCAATCGCGCTGGTATGTACGGCTGCGTGTGGTGCAGCAGGTTTCGTGTGTATGATGAAGAATGAAGAGGTTGGGGATTTGAGATTCTCAGCTATTGCCAGGGCGACTAGAAACGCGTATTTTTATTGCGTGTTTAGAGCGGAAACCGATAACGATGCGAAGGATAAGGAAATTTTTCAGTATCAATTAGAGAGGAAGGACGGACCTGGTCGCTTTCGCATATTTCAACTGGCTAAGTAACCGTCGTGCACATGAGGGTAGCAAGTCCATGTAATATCAAGTAATATCAACCCCAGCAATATGTGCTTACGTTTCCATCATACCTGTAGAGAACTAAATTTTGACAAAATGAAAGATATATCCCCGAAATATTCCTTGGACAACAGCAGCTTGTCTGAAAGCCAGGGTCAGAGAATTGACCAGTTCCAGCTACAATAAAGCCCAAAGAAATACCTCACGACCGTGTACTGAGAGAAAAGTGAGATTATTTGCTGCGCTATAAGTTATAACTGATTTTTCTGGGTATTCTTATTATCGAGGCCGAAGAGGAAGGATATAAAAGCCTAAGAAGAGGTTGAATATCGGTTTCAGACCCGGATCGAAAGCATTAGCCCAGATCGACTACCCTTGCTCTATTGCACAATTGCAGCCAGCCTCGACTCTCAATGTCTTTGCAACGTTTGCTTCTTATTCAAAGGTACCAATTGGGCACTCGTATGCAATAAATGTGGCAGATCTTGCTGAGAGAATCTGATTTCGGATGTGTATGTGAACAGGACGATCTGAAGCGATTAACTACTTCACGGCCTGCCTTCATCTATTCACCAGTCCCAGTTTGCTTATGTAACTGTGGGAATGCTTACAGATACCGCCATGCTTCGTTCTAAAAATAACTGACAAGTTTTCCGGCCTTCCGATTTCTTACGTGTTCTCAGCTTACGCCTCGTCTCTTGCCGTGACACGTGTCGTGTTCCGAGGCGTTGCCGGGATAATACACATCGCTTGCCGCGCGTACTTGATACTTATCTCTCCAATCTCTTAGCTCCTTTATATAATACCTGAGTATTTTATATCAGGGGTGATACTGGACTCTAGATGCTATCTCCTTCGCAGTAAGGAAATTTTTCGACGACTGCACTGCCAAAAGTCAAAGCACAGGGCATCCTATCTACAGAACGGCACGCTATTCTTTTGTGTTCTTCTATGTCTTCAACGTAAGATTCTTGTAATACCACCGGGCTTCTAGCCGAAGTTGATTCGATAATGTATAAATTGGAATTTTCACCAATGTATAAGCCAACTACTTCTTGACCGTCGACCACCACCATGTCTTCTGCTACTAGTATGCAATACGGTGAGCCGCGTCTCTCATATTTGCGGTCCTTCACGTCTCATTTCGTGTGTAGTGCGCCTTGGACAGTCTGGGTTGAAAGTATCCAAGATTATCCTAGGATGCATGACCTACGGCAGTCCAGAATGGGCAAAGTGGGTTCTGGGGAAGGAAGAAGGGATTACCCATATCAAGGCTGCGTATGTAGTTTCTTTATCTGAGGGCGCTAGTTCTCTGATTCTTCATAGGTATGATGCTGGAATCAACGCTTTCGATACTGCGAACGTGAGTCCACTTTCTCTCTCTAGAACCAACTGACCGATGATGCAGGTGTACTCGAATGGGTTATCTGAAATTATCCTAGGAGAGGCTATCAAAAAATATAAATTTCCTCGCGATAAGATTGTCGTCTTGACTAAGGTATGTATCCTGCTTGCTATGCTGTGATACCACATTCATCACTCTATACTTCAGGTTTTCGGAGTCGTAGCCAATGAACCTGGGCCTAATCTCTTCGGAGATCCCATATCCGACTCCGTAGGTTATGTTAACCAGCACGGGCTTAGCCGCAAGGTTTGATATCTATTTTCTCCACTCCTGATCGGCTTCTCAACCCGACACGTATCACCAGCACATATTCGAATCTGTGAAGCATAGCCTGGAACGATTACAGCTCGATTATATCGACGTCCTTCAATGTACGCTCAAATGCGGTTTTCATGTTCGTTCATTGATTGTGTTCACAGGTCATAGATTTGACTATGACACTCCAATCTCCGAAACAGTAATATTTTGTTTCCCTCTTACTCGTGAATGGGAATATAAGTTTTCACTTTCAGATGAGAGCGTTACATGATGTCGTCCAGGCGGGCTATGTTCGGTACATCGGGATGTCATCCTGCTATGCCTATCAATGTACGCACTCTTTCCTTTATCTAAACTGTTGACTAACTCCCATCCAGTCCACGCGATGCAAAGTAATATCATCACCAAGTGCTTGCTACGTTACTAACCTATCGGCGGTGAAGACTACGCTATTCAAAACAACTTGACTCCATTCATCTCTATGCAGAACCACTACAATCTGATCTACCGAGAGGAAGAAAGAGAGATGTTCCCCACTTTAAAGGTACGGAACCACAATGGCATTTAATTTCTCTGAAACCATTTTAGATGTTCGGGGTGGGTTCTATCCCATGGTCCCCACTTGGTCGAGGAAAGTTAACGAGGCCATTCGCAAATCAAGGGGACACGAAACGTGGAGAGACTGATGGGTTGAGCCTATATTTTATACATTCGTGGACGTTTATTTACCCAAATAATACAGACTCCTCGCTCGATACAAAGGAAATGATGCCGCTGAAGCTATCACTAACAGGTAAGTTCAATTTCTTCGCGGAAGAATGCTGAATTGATTGATTTCTCAGAGTCGAAGAGCTCGCACAGAAGAAAGGAATAACGATGGCTCAGTTATCGATTGCATGGATTCTCAGCAAAGAAGGTGAGCTGACAATCTGTTTTTGGGATTGGTCATTGTGTTGATATTATTCAGGTGTCACTGCACCGATTGTGGGGACGACATCGTTGGATAATTTGAAGGCGCTGATTGGTGAGATTCGGGCTTTGAAACCAGATTTGACGATTTTAACCCCTTTCTTAGAGGGGACGAAGGTTAAGCTGACGGCGGAGGACGTCACGTTTTTGGAGGAAGAATATAAACCTCTGACGATTTCTGGGCATTCTTAGTAGGGACATGCCGTAATTCGATATCATTGATCAATAGTATAGGAACGTGTTCTGCTGTTGCGCAACGGCTTTCATCGTCCAATGTGACTGTTTGTCCCTGTGGGATGTTGGGGGTTCGATTCCCTATTTGGAAATCCTCGCTGCGGCATACATACTTTTTGCATCAACGAGTCCATGGTGCAAAGGGGACAAAGCATCCGTTTGATCGCATGGCAGGAATAATTCGAAGTGTCCGTACGAAGTGGTAATTTATTCTATTTGTAACGAAAGTTGGCTACAGTAACGGGGAGGAGGATTGAATAATATACATAAGAAGCTCGTATAAATGATACATAAAATCCGTGCGATCCACTCATAGTCTGGAAGCTGGTTTGATTGGTTGTAGCAGCGGCTGCTTTACCACATAGGCAGTCGAAGTTAGCCAGAGCCCGTTATCCTCTCCAGTGCCCTATGTAATAAAAGAATGAGAAACATCAAACAAACGCACATGAAACCAGACACGCACAGCGAAGTTCCCTGGGAATCCCAACTCGAACGGCAGGATACTTTCGAGATATTTCATGTGTTCTGGCGAAAGCAAGACATCCAACGCTTCCAAGTTCGAAGCGAGGTGTTCGACTTTTCGACCGCCGATCAGAGGGAAGACGTATGGTGTCTTCTGCATCACGTATGCGATCGCAACTTTCCAACCGGATGAGAATTTTCTATTACAAGAGAGTGGGCAGGCTTACCAGCTCGAATATTCTTTACTCCGAGCTCTCGAGCGATGTTTTCAAGCGCCTTGGATATCTTTTTCTCGTCCTCCGTTCGTTCCCAGAAATCGCTGATGAGGGTTCTCCCTTTCTCTCCAGATCGGCGGCGTTCATCTTCCTCTTCATCGGTGCGTAGTCTTCCACCTCCGAGAACGTCCCATGGGGCGAGTGCAAGACCTGTTTGGGTCATGACCTTAAGAAGAGACGAAGTACTTTGGGCTAGGCTCGTACCGAGGGTCCGTGCCATAGGGATAATTTCCCTCTCGAATGAACGCTCAAGGAGGTTCCACCGCCCCTGATAGATAACGAACGGAGATTTCCCTTGGTGTAAAGCATACGTATTTGCTTGAGCGACGAACCATGCCGGTGAGTCTGATATTCCCTAGCTAAATATCAGTCTGATATCGTCGAAAAACTTATAGAGAGAGCTTACAAGGTAAAGCACCTTCCCTTGAACAACAAGCGTGTGAAGGCTGTTCATGATCTCCTGAACAGACGTTTCAAAGTCGTAGCAGTGAACATAGAGAATGTCTATATAGTTTGTACGGAGTTTTCGGAGACTCTCGGTGACGGAGACATTCAATGATTTCGCGTGATTTCCGGCGTAGTTCACCTGATGTTTTATAGAAGGCTTTCTGTGTTTGTAGTTCGCCGTGTACTATAAACAAAAGCAAGGGAAAAATCAAAATAAATGATGGGAACAAAGCACGTGGAGTCAAACCTTGGTTGCAAGGACAATTTGATCACGGATCCCCCTGGACTGCATCCATTCACCAATAAACTCCTCGGATGATTCGTCCTGACTATCCGTAGTGAGAAGAACACGTGGCGCTGTAATCAATTACGGGATTACTCACTAGCTATTGGCAGTGTCAATAAAGTTTCCACCCATGTCGTAGTACGCGTCAAGGAGTTTGAAACTCGACTCTCTGTCCATTGAGCCCATTCCAAACTTGTCCCATTTGTCTCCTATACTCATAGCACCCAGCTGAAGAGGGGATACGCGAACTCCAGCGAGAGGCGAAAGGACACGGTAGTGGCCAAGTTTTGTAGCGGGAGGCTGGGGGGTTGGGTAGAATGCAGACATGGGTGTTAGGAATAAAGAAGGGAAGTGTCAAGTCAAAATCGTAGGGGGCTTTTGTACCGACTCGGTGAAAGTAGTATCACAGGACCCTGGGACCTTGTGCCTACGCGCATGTATCCCAGAACAGAAATTTGCTGCCCAATAGATGGTAAGCCTCCATTATATCCTGCACATGGTTATGTTCCAGCGACATGAGAACTAATACGTATTCGGATTTATAGCGCTGCTTCTGAGTATGACTTCAAGGACACGGCGTCTTGTTTTCTGCGGCACCGAAAACTTACGGATCATTCGAGCCGCAATCCGAGAAAATGATAGTCAAGTTTGTGCACATCACGGTCTGGAGCAATAGACCTCAGCTGGACGATATGGACATCAAGACATTAATGACTTGGTGTACATTCAGGCCACCGTTAGGTTCCTGGCTACGTACATAACCGGGTTTGTCCATATGCTACTGCGGTGGGAAGAGGTCGGCGGGAATTAAAATAAAGGAAACCACGCGAACGCTAACGCATTTTGGCAAGTCACCGCAGCCACTTTAGGTTTTTGGCGTTAGAACGCCTGGCTGCGTAATTGCCAAGGGAAAAGGATATTCAAGGAATAGGGAGCGCCAATGCTAGACTGACGCGTTCATTGAAGTACGGCCTTAAGTCGTTAGCCAGATAGTAGGGTGAAATAAGGAGAATATGCTATACTCTCTGGGGAGCGCTCAGAAGGTCATCGACATCGGAAACGTAGAAATAGCTACCAAAATTTACTGTTTGAAAGGACGCCGTAATGAACGTTAGCATATAAGACCGGTTTTGGATCGGTGCGCCTGGAAATTGTCGCCACTTTCGGAGTCGAAGTCCATATTTTGAACTTACAGAAGTTATACAAACCCATGACAGCTGAAAATCTTCCGTTATAGCAAATGGGTATAACAACAGATACCGCAATTTTCTGTCTACAAGGGCTTCTAGCTTGAATTGTTTATACTGTAATCAGTTAAAGACAGTCCCCAATTGACTTACCCATGAGGCTTTGGTGCGCACTATAGCATCTGTTGTCGGGTACTATTAGTGGCAGCACTGTAAAGGGAAGCCCTGGTCAAACGTAAGTATGCTCATGAATTCCACACATCCCCTGAGATCGTAATATACAGCTGCCTCGTCTTTACGACTTCCAAGGACGGAAAAATAACTTTCCTTTTGCATCACGTACTTGATAACAGCTGTACGCACTTATTATCTGAAGAATGAAATGCGGCGGCGGATCTCCTACAGGTACGAATATTCTTCTTTTCCGTCTCATAAGTAGCCTTTCATGGACAGAGTGAATCTTTATATCGTCTTGTGCACACTCTTGGAAACACCGAGACACGTATCGTTCGTCCCTCCTTTACAGACTACTAATTCGCGTGGTGTTCGAATTCGGCCCACATGTTCACCCCTCTGAGGTGCTATTAGCTCTGACGAAGACGTTATTAGGCAGTATTATCAACAAAGTCCCGAGCCTACCGATATTTTGGTTCATCGTTGTGATCTACCGGTCAAATGAGAGATAAAGATGCTTCAATGATGTTCATATTGTGAAAAGCGAACTTGGGTGAAGTTGTACTTAGAACTTATCTCAAGAACGACATATGACGGTGTATCAGAGATGCCTGTAGGTTAACGTTACCAAATTCAGCAGAAAATAATAAAGTAAAACTTGCGATACAGAAAGTCACCTTGCACTGCCTGCAAGGTGTCATTCTAAATTTCTATCAATGAATATCGAGAATGTCGATGTAGTTGGTGGGCGACCTACGGGGGCTGTCTCGATGGAAATTCAGAGCGATATTCCTTTGTTGACAACATACTTGACCCGCCACACTGCACTAAAAGTTAAGTATTTTTATCCAGAATTATTTCTCAGTATTTTTTAGAAAGAAAACAGTGTAAATATTTAAAATATTTCACTGTATTTGGCAAATTTTGCAGAAAATAATGAAAAAGAAATTCAAAATACCTTTAGCACTGTTTTCAGTTGTAAATAAATAAACGGTGAAAAAAACTTTGCATATTTTCTATGTATTCGTAGGTAACAATACATTGTTTTTCATCCAGTGCCACTGAATGCTTCGTTTACTGGAAAATATCAATACATATAGCGTACTTTCTGCTGCAAACATGATCTGGTCTGAAATATCTCGTATTTCCATCCGCTCGTCAAGAAGTTCTTTAGAGCATTCATCTCAGCCGATAAGATCATATACTCAGTACAGCTCTTGAATATGGTTTTTGCGATACTCACCAACTGTTAGAATCAATAAATTTAATATGCATTCGTAATATACATCGAGGAGTCTAATCCAAAGCCGTACTGTTTCCATCTGTCTCTGATTGCTCATAGCTCCCAGCCGTGGGAGACGTGCCGATGGACCATATATTGCTTGATTCCCATGGGCGCTGCAACAATTCAGTGCGTATTTGGCGCGGCAGCCCAAGTTTAGATTTGAAGGGTGCAAGCAAGCTTGGCATGACGTGTACAAGGAATTCACTGCTGTGGGTGGTGGGTAATTTCGATGAAATTTGAAAAGACATGCGCAAAAGGCATGTCTGTTTTCAGAAAAATCTTTTTAGAATAAAAGACCGGGTTGTAAATACCCAGCTAAATGCGGTATATATTACAACATGTGTTCCTTTAGGGTATTTTCTGGATCTAGATAAGGACGGAAATACCACCGATGTTACGTGAGGTATTTCTCATGTTGTACCTAAGGTTTTTCTGCATGTCCTTTATACAGAAAGACGTATGGAGATACTACCTCCTATCTTATGTGGGGTCTTTCTGCGGGTTGTGCCTGGGATTTTTCTGCCGGAAATACCAATGCCAATACCTTTACAAATACTGGCACTTTGCAAGTACAAAGGAATAGTATTTTTTCTCGTATTTTTTAAGCAAATGTGTGTAGAAAAACCTTAAGTACAACTTGCAGAAAAACCTTAGGTACAACATGAGAAATACCTCACGTAACATCGGTGGTATTTCCGTCCTTATCTAGATCCAGAAAATACCCTAAAGGAACACATGTTGTAATATATACCGCATTTAGCTGGGTATTTACAACCCGGTCTTTTATTCTAAAAAGATTTTTCTGAAAACAGACATGCCTTTTGCGCATGTCTTTTCAAATTTCACCGAAATTACCCACCACCCACAGTAGTGATTGGCTTTATTGAGCAACAGGTGCAAGCTACGAAGGAAATTATGCAGCTTAGTTGCCATGGCATGACAATCCAATGTGAGAGAACGATGTTGGAATCTGAAGAATTTTAAGACACCCGGAAACTGCGGTTCGCGGGCCGGTATTACCCGGGTCCGCCAAGAGGCGTCAAACCAAGACCGAGTTTTTCTTCCCATGGATATCTTTCATTCAATTCCGTCTTTGGATTGCCGACCCGACACCAGTCGCTTTAGCAAGTCATGAGTAGGGTTGTCGAACGTCCCATGAGTCGTTTTAATCGTTCGAGTTTGGTGGGCACAAGAAATTTTGCGTGGTCACCTGCGTGGTACCACGCGGGCCGAACACGCCAGACTACGCTGACAAGCCACGCAGCCACGCGAGGGCATATATGATTGCTCTCCTTAAGTAGATTATTATTCATACGTCAGACTATAGAGTATTCCACTCAATCAAGTGATAATCTTGATATTTTCGCATGTCATTGCCGTTACAAAATACGAACCCTGTCCTTTTCAGTCTTCGCTCGGCCAGATGCAACCCCACATTGCGCACATTGTTACTTCTTGCTTATCTAACAACCTTTGACACGTCTTTATACTCTTAGGATAGTTACAAAATCTTCCCCCTGATCAATAATGCTTTCCAGGATTTTTAGGCCATGTCCAATGCTGTGATATTTACTAGACTTCGAAGAATTCGGATAATAGAAGTCAAAAGTAGCTATATTTTGGCTATGGAAGTACTTGAAATCGAAAAATATACCTAAAATTAAGTAACATAAATTGTAAACAAGTTTAGGGCTGCGCACCGTCGGCAACCATCGGTAAACTGTATGGTCAAGGATGCTGACGGCTTCGGGCCGTATAATTACGGCCGTATTCATGGCTACTGGATATGTATTTATAATCGAATTTGTTTTTGTGCTAAATGCCAGGAAATCAATGTGTCGTAAATTTCGACGTCTCCAGTGAACATTCTAACAATGAAATGGACCATTTTGGCCGAGTTCGAAAGACTTGAGGGGTTATTGGGTGATGTCATAGTGCCTTGCATGCAGTATTTTGAGTCGTGGATGCACCTAATATGTCGGGGACGCACAGAACATTATAGTGTGTAATTCTAGTCTGTTTTCAAGAGCATTTACAAACCTCAGAAACGCGTACTCCCCCTTTGTAGCACTGCTACAGATATGCGGCTGTCGAGGGCCGTATTGTACGGTGTGGCTGGATGCGCTTACGGTGTCAGTACGTATGCCGTACACGGAAGCCGTATTCAAGTTCCAGTATAACCATGTGACCAAGATATTAGATCCACTGACGTAGTTTCTTCCTGAAGGCTGAAACGAGGCCCATATCGATATTTGTCATGGATGAATTGGAATGGTAGCAACTAGATATCGCAGTTGACGAAAATTAAAACTGTGGGTGAAAGACTGCCTTTTCCAAACGTGAGTCACATGAGATGAAGAAAAGATTAAGTGGCCTGCATATAAAATACGAGAACAATGGATACAAAGTCTCACACAGATGCCAAAAGAGAGCGCTTGACGAATTCACAAGGATATGTATTCAGAGCCTATGAAAGTAGTACTAAATGATGATCTCGCGAACGCAATGGCAGAAGAGAACCAAGTGCATTGAGTTATGTTTGATGGAACTTTGGCTGTCCCTGTGATTGTCAACCATGCTGATCAGGTGTTGAGAATAGACGTAGTATAGACTATAAATGAGTTAAGTAGATCTCGAAAGTAGCCTATAATACACAGAATAGCAAACAGAGCTGTAAGTTCTATTACCTACGAAGGAACTTGAGCATGTCTAGTAAGCGCAAAGCGTAACTGGAAAGATCCAACACGCGCTGGGCGTGGTTGGACAGTGGTCCGTTCGACAAGCGTTAGGTGTAGTGCAGTTTACAAAGTAGATTTCACGAGCGCCTTCGGGAATTTTTGTACATGCCGAATACTAATGCATTATTCTAGAGCTTACTAGAGGAAATTTAGAGAATAGATGTCGATAAACTTCTTATGCCACGTCGAAATAGAAAGAAAGGTAAGCAAGGTGAACACTAAATATAGAGATTAGTAAGTATCCATAACATCAGGGAACATCAGACCACGCTAAATTCTTCTTGCCCGAGCTCGGTTCAGATGGGAAATGGGAGGGAAAAAAGCTTACCGCCTGACCAAATTAGCCTTCATATTGCACTTGTACATTAAATAATTCCGATTCTTCGTTTCTCAGCGATACCAGCGACGCCAAATAGACTCGTGGTGAATACCGTTGATGTTTATGATGCACTCCGATGCCGTGCACCACGAAATATTGGTAATAATTTCATCGCGATTTTGCTGCGCCATTAGGACATCATTACAGGAAGATGAAGAATAATACTCATAAAACTTTCCTTGTCAAGCATGACGCACGAAGGCTGTTGGATGATGTGACCCATGGCTTCAAGCAGGGTAATATCCTGCAAAAGGCAGTACTTCGTCGCAGGGAATATCGTCGGCGTGATTGCTATAGGCCTATAACATTGGAGCGCAAAGGACAGCGCGAGTGAAGAGACGTGCTCGCGATCTGCGGCAATTCTTTGTGCCTGTCCAGCATCCATAGAGGTGATTAACTATAGCGCTTAATGTTCAAATAGATTAGGAGAAATTCATGACTGATCGAGCGAAAAAATAATTGACTCAGCCATGTACCAGTCTCAGTTACGGGCATAGTTTGCTTTACGTGATAGTGTTAAAGGGACGCGATTCTCAGCCCACGAGTAGTCTTTTTCGTACCACAATCCATTGAGCATTGTCAGCATTGTAAAGAAACTAGGAAATTTCTCGTGTCTCGCATACTTTTGACGTGTCAGATACCTGGTAAGTGAGGTATGCTGCATGCTACGATTGTGCAATGTCTGTTAGCTGCAAAGCAATTAATGTCACAAATTCAATAATTCACTTGTTAAAACTTACTATGCACAGTTTGTTTCAAGCGTGCATGACGCTCTGAAGTATACTTTAGCATTGCCTTTGAGAGAGGCTTGTGCTCCTGAACAGCCAAAGCCTCTTCGCCTAGGAAAGTTCAGACATACCAAGAAATGGTGCAGGAAGCCCATGAATACTCTACCACGCTACCCACAAAATTGAAGTTGACGAGCGCTTTATGACTACCCTACGAAGATGATTCTCCGTCGTCAGGTTCAACAAGTTTTCGGAAGAAATCCGGAGACATATGTGCAGAAAGCTTAAGTCGATGAAGGCTGGTAAAACACGTACTCCTAACCAAAGATCCAAAGGTATGTCAATTAGTTAGACACTGCCACCCTTTTCTGTAAATATCCAGAAATCTCATTCATGTCGTCGAGGACAAGATTTTCAAGTGGCAAGTATTTGTCACGATTTGACACGGCCACGTGTCTGTGACTCACGCGATCGACGCGATCCGACCTGCCGTCAAGTTGAGTTCCCACTGCCCCTGTTACGAAAATTAGACGCCGCTTCAGGCTTCTCATCGCCCAGCACCCAGGTTTCTGCATCGGCAAAGGTGGGACAATTATTGTCTATCGTGAAGGGTTGATTCACTGATGCTCTATCAACGAGTTTTCAGTCGATTGGTAGCTATCTCTAGCTTGGCGGCAAGTACCGCTCTGTGACTGGTCAGTTTCGTAACGGCGGCGCTTAAATACATCGAACTCAACAGCACTTCCCATCTTGACTTTTTGAACTTTGGAGCTCTCTGTACCCCGAACCCAAACGCTAGTAAGTCTTTCTTTCGTGGTCGTGGTGCCTTCTGGAAGGTAAACACCGTCTACAGGCTGAAATACACAAAGGCGAACGAAATAATTGAGGAATAATGTCCGCAGGTGGTCGATTATCTAGCGAGACTATCGCGACCATAATCAGCCTCCTTTCTTCCAATTTTAACGCCCTGAAATCATGTTCCCTCGTATCTCGGTCTTTCTGCCCTCCGACCCGTCCCTATCTATTCCACAAGATTCGTGGTATTCATATCAAGCTTGAGTCGTCAACAGACTCAATAGAGGCCTTACAATCTATATCTTCCCATGTCAGAGTTATCCGGCTATCTAACGATGACTTGCATACCGTCCTCATGCCAAGGATCATTTACAAGTTTGACTGCCTTGATACTATAACAATTCTCGGATACATAGAATGGTCGTCTCTCCCGGAAGAAATGGTGACCGCATTATCCTCCCAGACCACTGTCACCTCACTTGAGCTCTACTCCATTGCATTCAAAGATGTCGATCAATTTGGCTGTCTCATACGGTCATTTCCCTCTCTCAGCTCTTTTGTGTTATTCGACATCCGTCTCCACGGTTCTATAGGCAAGCTCGATGCATATACAGAATCTAAACCGGCAGTGGAACACATCACCGTGTACGGCAGCGCGGTCCTTCCGATCTTCCTCACTACCTCGACGTCTCCGATTTCCCTTCAGCGATTAAACAAGTTTACAATGATGGAAGTCTTCGCAACCGATTTTATGAAGCTAGCGATATTCATGAAGCTGGCGCCCCACCTTCGCGAGCTGCATTTCCGAAGTATGCAAAAAGGCGAGTCTCTTCTTTCAAAATTTCTTGCCTCTCAGTGTTGACCGTAATCTATAGATATTGTATGGCGAGCCCCCGACCCTCTCGACCTTTTTGGCATTCAAATCGTCTCGCTGATTCTTTACGACTCGGAAGACGATAGTGAAAGCATGCATTACCTCTCTCCAGAGTTAATCCTCCGGTGGTGGTTACGGTGTTTCGAGAGCGGGTTGGAACTTAAACTTATTACGTTGAAGATACTTATCCAATCTCGGTCCAACCCTTTGTTCAGCGCAGACGTATGGGAGGAATTCAATAAAGTCTTGGGAGAGTTGTGGGCTTTGGAAGAGGTCAAAGTTGTCATCCGGGGTCCTGAGTCATGTAGGATGATTCTTGGAAAACATATTGAGGAGCACTGTGATGGTCTGCATTCATCTCACGTGCTGAATATTGATACTAGGAAATAGGGTCCCAGGGTAATCCATCGGCTTGTAATTGATATTTCTTGAATAGCAGAAGGAATTCTGTAGATATGTTCTAATTCGTATAATCTTCGTTCACTCGATGCAATGGATCTCAAAGAAGTTGCATTCTGTTAGCCATAAACTAAAACTACCATACGCCAAAGAAAGTGATGTCAACAATCGATATGCGTAACGAACAATGCAAAGAGATCGAGTAAGTACAGAACCTAGCTATCGCGCTGCGTAAGCGAAATTGTCTAGTAGTTAGGGCCGCCTGTGATGGTGAACCTCTCGCCCCAATTACCAGAGTCGCCAAATACTGCACGTCAAAATTATCAGCGATACCATTCCAACAGTTGAAGAAAATAAATGAGTACTCACGAATAATGGTATAATCATCCCCTTCGGAGACCCAAGGAACCACTACGTCGATCTTCCCGAGGAGGATATCAAACTGGTCCGCCAAAAAAACTACAGAAGCCGGGCTGTCAGTATACAGAGCACAAGAGGGAAAGTGGGAACATACTCGGCAACTGCCTACCACCTTTGGTCAGCTTGATACTGCTGTTGTATTGGTTGGTGATGAGATTAGGGTGGTTGGAAGTGTCCCAAGAGACGGTTTGGGTCGTGTTAACCGTCCACGTCGTTCCGGTACTGGGAGAGAGAATTGGCGGGTCAAAGATGTCTCTGCGGACTACAGCGGAGGCGGTAGCTCCTGCGAAGAGGGCGGTGAAGAATGCAGTGGAGAATGCGACCTTCATGTTATTCGTATCGAGAGGATGGGGTAGAACCTGATTTCTCTAGGCTTATGTAGGTTTTGGAGGGGCTGGAGCAAGGACATTTTGTTCCCATGGACGGTAACTTGAGAGCGAAATTAAGACGAGGTCGAGGAAAAAATTGGCTGCGGAAGAACCTAAAGGGCGATGCAGCACGCCACCCGATGAACCGAACGGGATGAAAAGGCCGTAAATTCGGGTCTCTACGGGAGCCATCCATCGCAAACGTCGATTGTTGCATCGACGTCAGATTACGCGGGAATTCCACCGAGGTCGGAAGGCATAACGTCTGTTGAGGGATCAAATTTTTTCTGCAAGTCGATACGAATCTACAGTTAGATAAATATCGGGTAAGTGAGAAAGATGTCCACCAAGCGAAATCCTCCAACGAATGAAGCCTATTGATTCTCATTAGGACGCGTATAGTCGTGTGATGGCGCATTATATCTGGCTTCAAATAATACCCGTACCGACCGTCGGCAACCACTTGCTATCATTTACAAGCAGGCGTGTTAGAGCCGCTACGTCCTCCCTAGCTGGCATTGTGTACCCTAGACATTATCATCTGTCGTAAACTTTTCTCGACTGTCTAAAAACTTGCCGAACGAAACAGTGAAATCCGACTAATCACCTTTTACTATGTAACACGTTTTCTTCGATAGGACGTTCTATCGATATTTTCGATGACGGGTAAATACCGGCCGTTACCACTACTTCCCATGACCGCCTCTTGGAACGACAACAACGGAACCGAGGTTCTTCCGCAGCCAATTTTTTCCTCGACCTCGTCTTAATTTCGCTCTCAAGTTACCGTCCATGGGAACAAAATGTCCTTGCTCCAGCCCCTCCAAAACCTACATAAGCCTAGAGAAATCAGGTTCTACCCCATCCTCTCGATACGAATAACATGAAGGTCGCATTCTCCACTGCATTCTTCACCGCCCTCTTCGCAGGAGCTACCGCCTCCGCTGTAGTCCGCAGAGACATCTTTGACCCGCCAATTCTCTCTCCCAGTACCGGAACGACGTGGACGGTTAACACGACCCAAACCGTCTCTTGGGACACTTCCAACCACCCTAATCTCATCACCAACCAATACAACAGCAGTATCAAGCTGACCAAAGGTGGTAGGCAGTTGCCGAGTATGTTCCCACTTTCCCTCTTGTGCTCTGTATACTGACAGCCCGGCTTCTGTAGTTTTTTTGGCGGACCAGTTTGATATCCTCCTCGGGAAGATCGACGTAGTGGTTCCTTGGGTCTCCGAAGGGGATGATTATACCATTATTCGTGAGTACTCATTTATTTTCTTCAACTGTTGGAATGGTATCGCTGATAATTTTGACGTGCAGTATTTGGCGACTCTGGTAATTGGGGCGAGAGGTTCACCATCACAGGCGGCCCTAACTACTAGACAATTTCGCTTACGCAGCGCGATAGCTAGGTTCTGTACTTACTCGATCTCTTTGCATTGTTCGTTACGCATATCGATTGTTGACATCACTTTCTTTGGCGTATGGTAGTTTTAGTTTATGGCTAACAGAATGCAACTTCTTTGAGATCCATTGCATCGAGTGCCTTTCATTACGAGTATAACTCTAGGCGCCGCAATTTAACAGAGGACAATCATTCGGTCACCTTCAAGTTGCGGCATTCATCGATGACTCTACCTTATTATCATTTCATGATATCATCTTTCTCGATGCCAAAAGCCATAGACGCTGGTCAGGCCGACTATGACGACTATGAACGCTGCTTTTGAACTCAAATCTGGCAACCACAGATGTAAAACCTCACTAGGTTCCATTGCGAACATGACTAGCGCATTTTCTTACCATAGGCTTACCGCCTTCCACTTTTACATTCACTGTAGTCTCAGCTCTCTTTTTTTGAGAAGGGAAATTTTTATTCGTTCATATACGAACTCTAACAAATCATAGTAGATTATCAATATAGTAGATATACCCGCCTCAAGAAGGCCCAATAACAAATGGTTTGGTCTTGGACATCAACGCGATAGTCTCATCGTCAATATTGAGATGATCCTTGACTATATGAGGAGGTGTAAGAGCCAGCCACTAGAACCCAACATCAGATATCACGCCAATGTCGACGAACTCGGAACGGCTTACCTGGTTGAGACTTATGTCCTGGTAACGATCTGACAGATTGTCAGCGAAAAGCATACGATGACAGTACGGTTCTTCCTTACCAGACTTGAAGACTTCGATAAACTTTAAAGTAGTGTTCCCAGTATTCTCAACGTAGTGACCTGCATCATGAGGCTGATAAATGTCGCGTCATTTTTTGGAATTGATACGACGTACCCATACCAATGGGAACGTAGCCTAAGCGCCACGTTCAGTTTGTGAGAAAATGAAAGAAGGAGAAGACACACCAATGTCCCCAGCCTGATAGTTGAACGTTCTTGCTCTTCCTCGAGCCGCAAAGAGAGTCACCCGCCCTTGTCCCTCGCTAAGATAACGTTAGTGAGTTGGCTGGCTTAATGCGAGCCCGTGAAGAGACAAACTAACATGAAATAGCTCCATTCATCTTGACTTGTGTGCCAGTGAAGTTCTCTGGAGGAAAAAATTATCAGACTCTTGTCTCGAACTGGTATAGATCACAATTCGTACCGCATCGCACCCGGCTCAACGGTTACCTCAACCATTGCAATAGTCTTCGATACTTCAAAGGTCGACGAATCTACGACTTTATAGCTGCCGCCAGAAGTTTTGGTACCATTCGCTTTGGATAGTGCGAAGGAGTAAGGCTGAGGAACAGTTCCTTGGGGACTTTCTGGCGCAAGTGAATCGTCCTCCGGAAGTGTCGCTTCATGTATAGGTCAGCTCGTGAAATGTTCAGGCATACAATAAGACGCACTGCTCGGGAAGATATAGAGTTCTTTTCCTGGGATATGCGCAAATGCGGATGTGTCAGCTTGGAAGTTCTTTTGGAGTACTGAGGAAGTCGTTAATTGGATAACGAAGGACGGACGAGTCGACATACCTTCCGCAGGGACATGGTCAAGCCAGTCAATTAACTTGAAGATTTCATGTTAGGCAAATGTGACATTGTAATAGAAGGGATCTACCGAAAAAGTGGTATCTTCACCAAAATTTCCGTCGTCGAATATCTGTATGAATTGTCGGCGACGACATCAGATGACAACAAAAGCTCAAATCGTACCAAAAGGAATTCGGATCCGCCCTCATCGTCACCAGTTGCCTGAAGCGAATGCGGAACGCCTACGGGGAAGTACCACAGGTCGCCAGGAGCCTTATGAAGGTAAGTTCGTCGTAAAGGTATTTCAGAAAAGAATGTCACGAACTACTGTGGCAACGTAATTGCGACCTTCATCATCAACAGCTGTAATCTGTGTAGATCCCTGAACCAGAGCTATTAGAGACCGTGTTGATACGATCACGAGGCAACCGACCTTCAGGACATATGCCCACTATCAGAATACGTCAGCGGTTGTGTATATCGGCGTAAAGGGGAATCATTTACCTCGGAACACGAGTGCCAATGAAGCTCTCTAAACATTCATCGGGATCTGCGAGCATTATAACAGGCGTCGAGACACTTACCGAATCGATCCCGGTTCAAGGCGCATGTTCGCGCCAGCCAATGCTTGAAAATCTTATCAGGAAAACCCGTCACACTACAATGATGATAGGCTTTTTACAAGTGGCAATTGGCATCACACCGGCTGTCGTGATGTGAGCAACATCAATTGACATATATATGAACAAGTTCATACCATTCTGCTCACGAACCCAACCACCAGTCTGTAAACGCGTGTGGCTCAGAGAGAAGGGCCATTTGGCGTTCATCCTTCAAAAACAACTTGTGAGTGGCAAGTCAATAAGAGAAAATACCAACTCCTACACTGCTCCGGAATCAGTGGTCGGCGGCGCCAACAGGTCGGGATTCTGAAGATCAATCGCGATGTTTTCTGCAGGCTCCGGGCGAAGGAATGGTGCTCCGCGGTCCCCTCTTTCAGGCTGTACGACTGATGGATCGCTGTCTTCATTCCATAATGACTCGTTGGGATCAGTGTTGATGTAGGGCACCGTGGGTGTCGACGAGGCCGCGGTGGAGGTTGTAGACGCAGTGACACTGGGCGCTTCGCTGGCTGCAGGAGCGCAGAAAATGAGTCCCGGAAGGATGGAGAGCGCGATTAACGAGATTTTGAGAACCATGTCGAGTGAGAGCGGAACTGCTGAAGAATCTGGTGAGGTTGAACATGTCCTTTTTATATACCTTTTGTCCGCCTCGACTCAGAGCTAGTGCAGCAAGCCGTTCCTTGAAATCGCCCATCATGACTCGGTACCGTCGCAGTTGGAGATAATGGAAATCCATTGGAACTGAATTCGGATTTCCATTTGAAGGACATGTCATGCGGTGAAAATATGTCCCTTCGCAAGCAAAAGCATGACTTGTAGCCTTATCGCATTTCCAGGATATTTTTGATCAACAGTGCGCTTCAGTGTTGGAGAGGTATCGGTGAAGGACAGATGGATATTAAGTTGTACACAAGTCTTTTCGTGATGATTGGCAAAGAAAGACGCAATATCAAAGTCATTCAAAAGGGCCGGCCCCTTTTTACTGTGAACGCATCAGAGGCCCATCAGCGTTCAAAATTCTAATCATCATAAAACCCACGACTGCCCATCATGTAGGCTACCATTGACAGATTGTGGATGCATGTAAAGGGCCCAGAATGATGGGAATGCCATTCGGAGGAGACTTGGCATCCTACAGTCTGACTTGGCAGAGTGGAAGCCTGACACCTCCACATTACTATAGACAATACGCTACATGCGGAGGGCGGTATTGACTGTATTTAGTACCAAGGGACGGTAACAACGATCGCATACGTATTTTGTTAGAGCCTAAAATTCTCATGTCATCTGCGCCCCAGAAGGACATGTATGATTTCGTGTCCAGATGTAGCAGAGTGCAGCTGGTGCTCTAAAGGGTCGGAGGCAAGCAGGAAAAATCTGTGGAAAAAACTGGCACGCAAGTCCTTCAAGGGGCCAGATCCTTCGCAGTACAGCAAAGCATGAGCTTCGTCTTCAACCTCCGGGTGACAATAACGGCACAAACGTGGCGAGTGAGACAGGGGGACGACGGTGGAACAAACGCTTTGGTTTGAAGAAGGCACGTGGTACAATTTCAGATACTTGTAGGTACCATCAACAAAAAGCATGCAAAATGGAGATGGAATAACAATACGCACGCAATAATGACGGATATTATTAGGTCCGGTCTGCAATCACCTGCTCTAAGGTTATTAGCGCTAAGCTGAGGTGCGAACCGAACGAGAATGATCCCCCAACATCGGAGCAATGCCGAAGTTATTACCTCAGAATCCGGTAATATTCCTGCATTTATACAAACAAGTTAAAGGAATGCCGAGGGACATAATATCAAGTCCTTTCTTGTGGAACACTAGAGAAATCGAGAGCATGGTTGCGGCAGGATTCGATGATAATGACTTAGACATAGAGGAACGAAGTATTTCGGGGAATGGAAAATACATTCTACCCTAGGATCAGTATACAACTCCATGACAGATGAAGTACTACTTCAGCCGACCACGTAAATCTGATAGCAAGTCACAAATATTCTTCAAATTGAAATAGGTAGATTCTTACTTCTTACGAGATAAGCCAGCAAAAAATCAGTACGCTGGCAGATCCCCCGACAACTAGCATTCATATTGCTTCGTTTTTTTGCCCGTTCATGGAAGATCGGATAAGGCGGCTGATCCGACCATTATTTGGCACTCCATAAGTTAAAAGAAATGTCAGTATGTACCAAAGCACGCTCAATGCAACTGATTCATTCTCCAAAGAAACCACAAGCGGGAGAAGATGGTGGTTGCCGAGAGAATGCGGATTGAATCCGGAGAATGACAAATCATTCGCGGACCGGAGGCTCCGTCTTTCAATACGACCATCACTTGCCATTGACTCGCCAGCTCTTCTACTGATCCTACTACCAGGGGGAGTTGGAATGATCATACGGGACACATCTTTCAACTCTTTTTTGTTCTGTTTCGTACGAAATTCTCTTATGTTAATAATCTGTTCTATGCACAGGGCTCCGACAAGAATCTGTTCAGCAGCTGTCTAATTCTGTCGCTCCCTTAGGGCTCTGATTTAAACCTAGTAATGTAGCTGGTCCGGTGTTCATCTCATCCGTTAGACAGATCACCACCGATTGAAAAAAAGAGACTAGCTCCATAAATCCTCCAAGGATACCTCGAAATAAGCAAGGATTTCACACACCGTTACGTCTGGTAAAAATAGGAACCTTTTCGTTATTTCCGTTTGATATGTAATGAAACGCCCGATCATGTTGCATAATTGGCGCATGAACAGTGCAATACGTTTTACGACCTTTGTTCACGTCTATGTTATGCAGGCAATAGATCTAATTATGCTTCTTTTGTTGCCAGATCCGTGCATTAATTATAAGAAACAGCCCGCCGATCCGTGGTTTAGCGGGCCAGATTCCTTCAGATATTCAACATGTAGAGACTCCCCTAAGTGACGCTCAACGTCGCATGATGCTCTTAGCGGCAATTGTTGCACGCCATCAGGAGATGTATCACTCGGGAGATGATTCGAAGGCGTCCATTAACTTTTGTGAGAATTTTAACCATCACAACCACCCCTACTACTATATAGGTGTCAAAACCGCTAGCAGCCTCTCATCGTGTTCATCTATGTCTAGTCGGGCATTCGATACTGCTTTCAAAGCACATGTTTACCAGCTTGGAGCACGCAAGTCGCCTCTGTCCCCCTCCAGTGCCGGAGACATTCGCTTGCACTTTCAGGGTGAACATATCGCGAGTATAATCGATCCCATAGAATCGTTTTTACGCGTTATTGAGGATATCGGAGGCGCCTCTGCTTTCTCAGAGATTCCGATGATATGGGGTTGTATGAAATATATCCTGACGGTGAGTCTTTCTTTTGAATGAAAGGCCGATTATTTGATGATCCAGTACAAACAGGATGTTATTCGCGAACCCTTGTCATTTACACCTGTATCTGCCGTTCTTGAACAGGTCTCACGCAGACTTGGCTTCTACGACGATTGCCCATTGTATGCACTCCAGGACATGATATTCGTCCGTATTTTTGTCTATAAATATAGTCGCCGTACCGCTGACGTCAATTGCTGCTCAGCATATAGCTGATATCTATGGCTCTCTACTTGGTTTGTTATACAATATCCGAAAGTCCTTCAGTCACCGCAGAAAATTTGGTCAGAGTCCTTTGTCCGTTCTAGAGCCTGCAGCGCTAAAGAGAAGTTAAGTAGCCGCTTTCATCAAAATAAGGACTTTTCATCATTCCGCTGATTCGGAACTACGCAAGGCTGTCCACGAGTTTGATGGTGCTCAAGATCGGCTCGAAGTAGCGCTGCGTAGGCAGTGTGAGCCCTCCTCTGAAACCAATGATGAGTGGGTTAGGTCGGAAATAGAGAAGCTACGAAGCGGTGGGACTTGGCCCAGGAGAGGGAAGCGAAGAAAAATATGTTCGAAGAGTGGCTTTCTGGTGATGCCGGCGTCAGGATCTATGGCGGACTAAGTCTGTTGTTTGACCACCTGTATCTTCGTTCCAGTGCAAGTACTGGTCACTAGTCGTTACTTTACTCCAATAACATTCAAGGACCCTCATTGACATTCGTCGCACTCTAGTAATGTCAGTTGAGCTGCGTGTAGGAACAGTGAGAAATTACAAAAAAAACTGAACCATGGAAAGGATCTACCTCGCGGGGCGTCTCCAACCCGAGAACTGAGTACGAATCGGCGTATATTAGCCAGAGTACGAATTGGGTACGACATGACGAGAGATAAAAATCAAAACTTAAGCAGGAAAAAATACGAAAATAGCGCCTACATAGGTGTCTGAAGGCATAAATAAATAAGAATTAAGAATTGACGTCCTAACAAAAGAAACCATGTTCTTTACAAACCATAATGATTCATCAAGCATCATCAGTCGAAGGACCGGGATTCCCATGATATATTAATTTGCTGATCATTCTTCTCTTACTGGAGTTAACCGGTACGTACGGCTCGCAATAAACCATCTTTCTTGATCAGCATTCACACCTCCACTCAAAACAAAGACATGATTAATTCCGATGATGATTCCAAATCGACGTAGCGAATTTTAGGGTATGTATTTCAAGAATCCCGCTCGCCCATTCAGGCTGGAGCAGTGCCGTTCCCAGGAGCAGTTCCATTCCCAGGGGCAGTTCCATTCCCGCTACCCGGACCACCACCCATACCTCCACTGTTCTCGGACATCACACCACCATCCTCAGTCAAGGTAGCAGCCGACGAGATGTTGTAGCTCGAAGAGAGATCGATGGCCATGGAACCCCAACTGAAGGGGGGGAAGAAAAAACATCAGCTGCAGACTCGTGCGCCGAATGAGGTAGATACTCACGCAAGGAGACCATCAGACACATCGTCACCGAGGTAGACATACTCCAGAATGGGGTCAATACCGTCTGTCTCGTTATTCACTTCCTCCGCCATGATTCCATCGTCAGCATTGGTGGTGAGTTCCTGGGCATTGGTGGAGTAGGGAGAAGTAGCTTCGACAGTGGTGATGAGGTCTTGGTCGAAGAAGAATTGTCCTGGAGGTTTGTGTTAGTTCTGCTGCATATATTGTCATAGAGACAAGACTCGCCAACGTGATGGTCACTAGAGTCAGCTTTGAACGTGCCATTGTCGAAGACAGTTCCGTTACCGTGAGCTACGATATGGATGTGGGTGGCGCGCAAGGTGTAGTGGCCTGGGGAGTGATCTTTCAAGAGAAAGCAAAGCACGAAAAGCGGAAGACATACCAGGGAAGATAGTCTCGAATTGGGCATAGCCTTCCTCGTTGGTGGGTTGGATACCACGAAGGAAAGTATTGTTCTGAAGGAGAGTTGTTATTGATGAAAATCACAGAGTCGAGTAAAACTTATGGAACTCACAACGTTGGTTGCGTCGTCGGAATTTCCATTCCCAGAAGCGACTACACCAGCGTAGACGCCAGTCGCATTGCAGTGCCAGAAATCAATGTAAACATCCGAGACTGGTTCGCAAGTCGATACATCAATAAGTTCGACATCGACGTAGGTGTAGACGCCCTCTTGGTTATCGGTGATGTCAGAGCGGACATATTCGCCGTTGACGTAGTAGGGGCCCTCGGTGACCTCGGGTGCAAGGATGCAGGACGCGTTTCCGTCGAAAGGATCAGAGTCGACAGTGAGACCCGTCGTGTTCGATTCATGGCTGGTAGCCAAGACTTCGTCCATAGTGAGGGCGCGTTTGTAAGGAGTGCCTTGGAACGAGAATATATCGATATACGGGTAGTAAGGAGGAAAGGGAGGAAACTTACGAGCTGCAAGTCCCCTCTTCTTACGGAGCTCGTCGGCAAGAGCTGCGCGGCGTGCAGCGGACCTCTCGAGATGACCGCGACGCTTAAGCTGGTCCTGGCATTGTCCGAGAGAGCGACGGGTAGCTTTTTGGAACTCGGCGCGGCGGGTGAGCTCACTCTGGCTCATTTGAGCTGTTGGGTGAGCGACGGTAAGGCTCGCTGCGAGAAGAACGAAGGAGGTGAGAGCAAAGAGCTGGACCATGTTGGAGTGAAAAGGAAGGAAAAATATTGTACTGGGGTTACTCACTCAAGCGATGTACAGCATATATACCCCAGCGATGCGCAGCGCTCCATGAGGATTGTTGCTTTCGCTCGCGTTTACGTGAAGCATGCGACAGGGCGGTCACCATTGAACTAATTGGTGAGACTCGATTTCTGGCGACGGTACTAGGAACTTCTGTTCAGCCGTTTTCGGTGTCAGAGTTTGACGTATTGCTAATTGAAAGTGATCGTTAGGGAGCGACCGCAGCAGAAGTCCGTTCGCTCGGGAAGTTCTGAACAAAATTTCGCGAGGATCATCAGCGGGATTGTTTTTCAAGTAAAAAGGTGCACAAAAAGGTGCTGCTGGGATGCGTGCATGAAGGAAAATAGAAAGGCAATGATTGGACAGTGCTTACATTAGTGAGAGTGACGACTGGCTTAGAATGATTTACATGTCAGAGTCTGCTGTGACGTGTGGCGTAAAGATCTCACTGTCAATGTGATCAATATTCTAAAAAACTTCATCATCAGCGTAGCAGACTGCGATTCACTGCGGTCAGATTTGGGAGGAGGACGATAAATTAGTCTGGAGTATGCCAAGCGTAAAAAGCCAATCCGCTTCCGGGAATGACATCGTAAAACCCCGAGAAGCCAATCGGAGGACGGCAGTAGGTAACGGGTCGTAGCGACCGCCCGCAGAGAAGAACTCCAGGGCAGTTCGAAACCAAAAACTGCGCAATATATGTTCTTCAAACCTGAGGGGACAAGCGTTCTGCTGCACAAGGATCAAAAGCGCTGGGAGATATATGAAACACAGACACGGCAGGCTTAACATTAAAGACAGCCTTTTCGCTGAGATGAGAGAGACTGCCGAAGGCAATATAAGGCAGATAAATAAAATGGTCGAATGAAAATTTCTTACAAATGATTGACGAACGGTCGATTAGCCGTGGAGCATTGGGAGCGCAGCGACAACAACCTGAATGCTTAGATTGTATTCCAAAGAAAATTTCGTGGAAATCTCTGGCAGGCGGAAGACGTGTTCAACTTGTGACGAGAGGTTGTCATAATGACAGTAAATCGAGAAAATGGGACGGACTGTTCTGTGTTGGGTCATGGTAGCAAGTACAAGTTGTTAATGGATCCATTTCCGATGTGGTACCGGCACTCGGGAAGGACGTTTCCTCATTAAAAGAGAAAGTGGGATCTAAAACTTGTGGGTAATGACACGTGGGAATTAATCTGTACGTCCGATTGCCGCCCTTGTCACAGACGGTCACGGTACGTGCTTTAATACCTCCTCGTCTCCTCCTCATCTCGCAGTATTTGCACAAGATATTTTACGTGATATCTTGAACAAGATCATCAAAGAAATACAGAAAATCCGAGGATTCCTTGACAGTGAGGCGAATTAAGATGAAAATGGGCTGGAAGAGAGAGAGGCAGGATATCGAGACTGAGGATATTGGTGTGGCTTCATGTCCTCTAAAGAAAATTGACCTTCTGATGTTCTTGCAGATTTTGTGTACTCCTCGATAAGGCTCGATGTACAGCTGAAACCTTGACCACGTGCCTCCATGGACAGACAATCTGCCATTGCTGTGAGGCCGGTACCAGCTGTGTCTCTGATCTCGTCATGACAACGCATCATCCTCAATCTGTCGTTCATATGCTTTCGCATTTGCCCCCGTGATCCCAAACAGGAATAAAGCTCGGTTTATGATAACCGAAACTACGGTCACGGGGGCCGAATTGCACCCAACTGATTTGTCCTTTGGCTGGTGATCGTCTACATGCCCTGCCGTACTGAGTCATTTTCTCCTATCAGCTTCGTCTGGTACTAAAGCTGAAGTTGGTGTACATCATGCTGATGTTGTTCTTCTGTCTGTTCTTCAAGTTACTTTTTTTTTGCTTCACCAGGTACCCAAAGTGGTTTCAGAATGGACATCGTTCTTCGTTCTTTTCAACATTTTCCAACTGGCACATGTCGACTCTGTAACCTAAATTTCTCCGAGGACTAGCATAATCGTCCGTATTTCCATCCTGGACTTGATATCTAGGGTTCGTTCTTCTGATGCCGAAGTACGCATGGTACGTATTCTTTTGATAGGACACCTGTGAGATGAATAACACTTTCATTTCTCATTCGATCACCTTCCTGCAGCTCGTTCCAGACGCGAACACTTTCTTGTATACGAGACCGTGCCTGAGCTCCAACGGCCTTGGGCTCCAAAGCCCAGCCCAAGCCTCCAAAGCCGAGTACAGCTGGACCCCGTCACATGGAAGGCATGTTGGCCATCTTTACTGGAGTCCTTGGGCTGCAATACCCGTATTAGTGTGTATCAGTTCATCGCCTCACACGTTGTGACAGCTTTCATCAATGATCTCTTCTCTCAATACAATTGATGATTCTGACTTCACGGGGATGCTTAGGCTAGTCGATATCAGCAGTCCGAATTCCGCGCGGATCATAGTGTCCTTGGGTATATATACCAAGCCCTTGCACGAAGGATCCCACTCGGACCATCGATAGATCCAGCTTTACGTTCTTCACGCCCATCATGAAACTCACGTCTCTCTTCCTTTCTTTTGTCTCCCTCTTCACTATCGTACTCGCAGTCCCCGTCGACCTCGAGAAACGAGACGTATTCGTCCCTCCCATTCTGTATCCACATTCTGGTACCGTATGGACGATTAACGAGCGCCATAATGTTACCTGGTCAGGATATCTCGAGCTGACGATTCCCCCAACCCAACTTATCAATGCACAGGGACATCTCTAGTGCTCCAGTGAACATCACCAACTCCAGAGGCTTTATATTGCTGCGAAAGGAGAACAGAGCTACTCCTGGTGAGTTATCGGTCTCTTCATCGATATGAGAAAAGCGACTCAAGGAACGAAACACATAGTGATCCTTGCGGAAGGGTTTGATATTCGACTCGGTCGAATCGAAGTGACGGTGCCTTGGGTTGTTCAAGGAGATGACTATTCTCTAGTTCGTGCGTATCATATTCATTCTATCACATAGGCGTTATCATTCACCACCTTTGTCAGTGTTTGGCGACTCGGGAAATTGGAGCGATAACTTTACGATCACCGGGGCGCTGATTTGAGTCGTCGATTCGGATGTGGCTTCGGAATTTTTTGGACAACCACGCGGAATTTGATTTTCCTGATGTATTGATTAAAATCTATTGTAAATTTAGTGGCATCAATGAACTGTGGCTTTTGCCCAAATGATCTTGTTTCATTTTGGAGTCGAAGGCTTTGGACCGGGTACGATGGTCTCTACCAAAGAAACGAATTGATACATTGCTCTATGTCTATACTCCTCGACGCTCGGCCAGTCCCAGGAGTACCATATAGAGTCTTCGAGCGCCAGTTCCGGAATTTCGATCACGCCCTAAACACCATTATTGATGGAAATATTTGATGCCAATAAAAAGATAGGAAACCCGTGCAATTCATACCTACACAAGCACCGAGACTCGGCAGGAAGATTTCGATTCACATCCTTCCGAAATATCATCTCCGCTACTCGCAGGCGAGGAGCATTCAATTTTACAACATCGCATTGTATTAATGTGAACTTGTTTTCACGACGATGATATGAAATATAACATTAGATATCCAGAAATATAAGTGGACGATGGTGCGAATGGAATATGTACATTCAGGGTCCTCCTAATTTTTGGTGGTGGTTTTGGTGTGATATAGTAGTTTGAATCGGTTTCCGCCCCAATTCGACACCTTCCCTGTCTTATCCTCATCGAGATCTTCCATCTCTGTCAGGGCAAACATCTATACTCCAGCCTTGACACAAAAAACGGCCCTTGGCTTTTACGACATGTATGTCACTCGTGGAAAGAAACCGTTCACTCCGCAACAATGTTATGGTCAACTATCATTCTACGTCCGTCGAAATATCGCACCATCTCGCTTGCTATTCTTGACATGCACCTCAAACGCGTGGGAAATACGCCATTAAACATGTACCTGTGGATGTATATCAATGGTAATAACGATGAAAAGGACGTCCTGGATCGCATCACAAATCTCGCCCATCGGTGGTCAAAACCTAGAGATTCTGGGCGGATAGTATGAGATTTTTTTCCTATCCTTCCTCGCACTGCACACATGCACTGCTTCACATATTCTTGCAGACGACATTCACTTTCTTGATACCCATTTGTTGAAAACTGTACCGTTATATGACAAGTGCAGCATTCTATTCCTTCGTACTTGTCGGAATATGCGAGAAAGTTTGAGCAATCCGGCATTCCAGCATGCTGAGTAAGAAAATGATTGGATAGAAACTACCAGAATAGGTGGAAATTAGTATAAATATGCGAAGTAAATGGGCACACTCCTCACGAGTTTGTAACAAGCAATGTACTAGGATACAGTCCGAAATATAACAGTACTTCCATCTCAAATCACCCACCTCGCACTGTCCTGGTCATATGTTGTGGATTTTCCATAGCGGAAAGGATATTCGAGGCTCGTCGGGCTCCAGGTCAAATCTGCACATTTTTGCCGTGACCAAGCTCCATCGACGACTACACACCTGACTACCGGGTGTCTCTCCGTATCTGGAACACCCCTCCTGCGATTCCTCACTTTGCCTAAATTACAAGGCCTCAGGATGCAACGTAGCAACGCCGCGTCATCCTTTATTTCCCGGTCCGGATGTTCTCTAAAGACCCTGGTGATGGATATACTTTGTGAAAATCGCCTATCAGCCCTCATAGTTACTCAAAGCATTGCTTCAAGAACTGTTAGTAAGACAAGGACGGAAGTAGGGAAACAGATGAAAGTGATGATCGGTGAGAAGCTGGATGTCAAGGTTCCGGATTCTCCTTGCCTCGGAAGCCAGGAGGATGCTTGGTTGGATCCACGTATTATGGAAACTGAGGTTAATTCAGAATAACATTGAGAAGTGTCATTTGCACCGTACGTGGTAGCTGCATAACATCTACATGACATTGACGCAAAATCCAGTCACAAAGAACGCGACATCTGCCCCAAATGCAGGTACGCCTTGGATGGCTGTATTTCCTTACCATCGACCGTTTATTCAACCATACGAATACAATTACATTGACGGTTTCAGTAAGTAACTTGTACACAACTATGCCTTTACAATGGAGTTCCAGTCTATCCTCTCAAAAGCCTGCTTCGTACTGATCAACTCCGCATCATCGATCCCAAGGTCTTCCTTCGTGAAAATCTTCTCGCCACTCTTTGCCCAACCTTCCAAGCCAAACTCAAAGAATTTCATATTCAGCGCCAGCTCTTTCCCAAATACCGGACCCGCGAAGAACGAAGCAGCGTATTCTTCCGCATCCTTCTCGACAAACACCGTTTTAACACCATTAACCTCTCCCCATAACTCTAGTATCTTGCCCATCGTCAAAACTTCGACCGACCCAAGGACAATCTTTGAGGGGAGAGTAATTTCTGGCTTCGCGAGAATCGCACTGACGAAAACGCCCACGTTCGCATCCGTCTGTCCCATCATAGGTCCTGAAGCGCTGGGTTTGCACGGCAGAACCCAAGCGTACTTGCCTGACTCCTGCTTCACTGGAGGCAGAAAGCTGCCCAGGTTCGTGGCATAGAACCCGGCCCAGAAGAAAGTCGTCTTCTTCGCGAGATCGGGAAGGGAGGAGAAGATGTAGTCGTCGACGCGGGCTTTACTATCGCAATGAGGAACGGAGAGTGCGCCTTTACTGGTGGTTATTGAAGATGGCAAAGTGCTCCAAACGTAGTGTTTGAGCGTAGAGGTTGCTGCTGCGGCTTTGGCGAGGTTCTTGCCCTGCTGGATCTCCCCCTCGAAGGCTCCATCCGGTCCGGCGGTTGGTAGTAGTGCCCAGAAGTCTGTTACGCCAAAGGCAGCGTACGCACCCTAAGAACGCTTGGCAATTATTGATACGAAAGATATGGTATTGAACAAACCTGGAACGCCTTGAGGAGGCTTTCGTAGTCATTGAGATCTGCAGCAACTACTTGAGCGCCTTTCGCAGCAAGTGCCTTCGCCTTGTCGCTATCCGGGTTCCGAGTAACGGCTCGAACGATGTAATCTTTATTCTTGAGGAATGAGGCAACGACGGAGCCGCCCTGCTGTCCTGTAGCACCGAAAACGACGATGATTTTGCGAGACATGGTTTATGGAGTCTAACATTCATCGTAGCCACTTTTAAGCAAGGTACTTATAAAGTGCTGATTAATCGTAGTCAGCAGAAATGTGAAACATAACGCTCACTGAATCATCATTCGGATGAATGGTGGCGAATCTTCTCACACTGTCATATCATCTTACTTGAAGGGATCAATGATCGACAGCATGAGGTCACTAGTAGCGTTATTGGCATTTGCTGCTCTTCGAGCTTTGAGCTGTAGAGATAAGCAGTCAAGTCTATGATGCTCCGTTACTGGTGGAATGAAATCCTCTTTTATTCCAGCTTTCGCGTCGCTGGAGATAGACGCGCTTGTATTAGGGGGTTAATATCAACATCAATAGGAATCCGAACATCGGCTCTAATATATAAGATGCAACTGGACAGTCTTTGAGTACCACCAGATATTGACCAAACTTACATTCAGATCGAGCGACACAAATGTCACTTCGCACGGTCGATATAACCTTTCCAGCATATATAATATCGTTGAACAGCGCCTTTGGGAACCCAGAAATGGGTTATACTGTTACAAGAAAAAACGTACAAAGCCGTTTTACCGAGAAGTCGTGTTATTGCATCCGATTAATAGATCAATGTTGTCCAAATACAAGCGAGGTAGATATTCTTCTCCCTGGGACCATGGCCCATGGTCGGCCCTAGAAATTTTTGCGAGACAAGGCGCATCCTGGAGTCAATTACGAGGAGATATACTGCGTAAAATGCCCGGGTTGAGAATGTAAGCTTACGAGCCTACGATTCCAGAGTTCCGCTCCCGACCCAGTGGAACCTGCCCTCAAGCCTCAATACCTCGTGACCAAGACGCGTCTTCGGCTGAACGGACTGATACGTGCGTCCGTGCGACGCGGCTGTCCGATTTGCTCTCTCTCTTTTGTACCTACATATGACGCAGATTGATATGGAACTCCGACGAACAAAACTAATTCCAATCATTAATTTATTCACACACGACAAAAGAGGGTCGACGATAATCGGAATTCAAAACAAGTGTATGAGAAACTTTACATTGACACCGGCGCTCGAGCCCGCCTTCTAACATTGTGCGTCGTGAACCTTTTCCATCTCTACTGAAATAGTGGCGTTCAATTCCATAGCGCAATTCTTGGAAAAGGCTTGTATCCAGTCACATACAATTCCATACGATTCACAAAAATACATCATTATCCTTTGCCAAAGTCTCTGTGATCATGCGAATCGTGGGGATTTCAAGTCATTCTTGAAGGGAATGATCGAAACAAACGAGAGCAAGAAACCTGTGGGAGTGGCGCACACCGCTTGGTCTTCAGCATTGGATATGACATGTGTCTGTATGGAGAGTCATCAGGGAAGAATGCCCCTCTGAAAAGAACAAGCCGACTTATGGGGACAGTGGAATGGTTGCTTCGATTTGAGAATCTAAAAATCTGTATGGCACTTCCAACAGCCTGGCGCCCACTGCTAGCAAGAGGAATGGGAAGAAATATACAGATATACTGACCAAGGCGTAAGGAACGTCAACTTGCGCTGAAATGTCCTTGCACGCTGCGTCTGTCGTGCTGATGCTCTTTACCATGTTGTCGAATGCACTTTCGAGCGCGGTGACCTCGCTGCGAGCCACAAGGAGATTAGATACGGCAAGAGCGACGAGGGGAACGAGAGCGGGAATTTGAGGGAGCATACTAAACTTTGGTTAGTACTAGTACGGTGAGGACAGTTGTTGGAGGATTGAAGCTGTCCCGCAAGGAGTTTTATTCCACTGAGGGAGCGAAATCTACGATCAGAGAAGCCTTTCAGGATATACTTGCAGTTCAGGTGTTCACGCGATTGCAACTCTCGGAAGTGTCAGAGGATGCATGAGAGGGTAGAAAAGATAGTCACAGTACCACCGAATGGTGGGACTAACGTTTCTCCTCTGATTTGACCGCGTACTGGGGATGATACATCGCAATGTAAGAAGATCTCGCAGCAGACAATATCCGTTCGATTTATTTTGCTCAGCGGTGCATAGCGTGACTTCGTTACAATTGAAAGAACACGGAGCCGTTCAAGAATTCATTTCAACGATCTGCTGCCGTATTTTGAAAATGATTCACCATCATGCTCTAAGCGTCGGGAGCTGGAACTCTCGTCAGAAACGGTAAGTATAAGAGTGTCCTATTCGCAATCTGAAGATCCTACAACACCGTGTACCAAAAAATGAAGCGAAGCTTGACGCGTAACTAGTCCATCATTCTTTGGCGCATACAAATACACAGCTCGCCATTAACGGGTCGAGACATATAAAAACGGCTCTAAAAGGAATGTCCCTACACGACAACCCCGTATTTCTTGAAACTCTTGAGCAACCGACTCCACCGCCCACCATGCCAAGTCGACAAATCCTGAAACTCGGGGCTATCCTCTCCAAGAGAAATCCGAAGAAACAGTATCCATGCACACATTGTCACATCCGCAAACGTAGCCGTCTCCCCCATAACGAACCTGTTCCCCTCCTTCATCCATTTATCCGCTTTCCCAAGATCATGCTTAAACATGGTCCATTGCTTCTCTCTACGCTCACCAAGCGGATTCATCTCTTCTATCGTCACTCCTGACGACTCTTCCCTCGTCTTCCTGTAGAATGCTTCACTTCGCGGATTCAGTATCGTGTTCACAGCTGGGATGGAGAATGGCGCTATCGCCTTCATTTGGGATTCAAACGCGGTTGTGAACGCAGCATGTAATGTTCTTGTCCCGGGAGGAATGAGACATGGAGTATCAGGGTACGTCGCCTCGAGATACTCGACGATGGCGGCAGAGTCGGATATGGTGACCCCAGTCGACGAGTCGTGGAGAAGTGGGAGAGTATAATATGGTGTCACACCGTCTTGTTTGGTAGCACTTGCCGGGACATTGAGCTTCTTGTAAAGCCCTTCGATATCAGGGTATTCGACCCATTCCGTACAGTATGGAATACCCTTGAAGTTGAGGGCGTATCTAGGCAAGGGTAAGCGACAGTTTAGAAACCGGGTATACGAAACTATCCGACCTAGCTTTCCATGTGTTGGGAGACCATGCATTAATTGGTAGCTTGGAGGGTATGTCGTAGAGGGTGATGGGCGTCGACATGATGGTCGATTGCTGACAAAAAAGATGAATAAGCCTCTGTCGCAAGACCGGTTTCATCGGCCCGTATCGATATTCGAAGCTTTGATTTCCCCGACTGGTGAGCAATAACTTAATCTTACGAAATAACTGTGGAATGAATATAAACCCATGTTCGTTCATTGCGAGGACCGATTGACCTACCTTGAACTTCTGTTTTGTCTCTACTCTGCAGCAACCTGTATGATTTACCTCCGTGTAGCGACGAATCAGCCGCACAGAATCGCCCGTATCTGAGCTTCCTGAGACTAGCTTCGCGAATTCAGCAAGAGGTCCGTCAAAGTGAGAACTGACACGGCATTTCCACGACATAGAACTCAGTTCGAAGCACTCTTCCTGATGACACCGATGCTCTTGTGGATTCGGCGATGGTATTAGAATGAGCGGTAATTCTCCAGCGCTCACCCGGATTTCAGCGGGGAACCCTCGCAAACAGGCGAGGGTCATCGTGATTCATCCAGCTACTTATCTACATCCATGTACGCTAATAGAAGCAATACTATGTTGTAAACAAGGCCGAGGAGGAGAAAATGTTTCCTTGCCTGGCAACCGAAGATCCCGACATCGACCGCGCTGTGATGCGCGACACTTGTCATTATAACAAATGGTGCTATTGATACGCAGGTTTCCGGCTAAGCGTGTTGATTTCAAAGTACTCCTGGACGATTGCGGGTAAATCAGGCAAATTCAAGAAGATACAAGCAGGATACATACCCAAACTTCGCCTTCTCCCAGTCAAATATGTACTAGAATGTTGCTTATTGCTCATTCTGTCGCTCCACGTTGAAACGTCCAAGTCATGGAGGAAATACAGAAGTGGACTACAATAGAAAATTTGATGTAAGGATTCCTCTCCCTGGGCCGTCGGGTTGTAAATCGATTGTTGCGAGACGAAGCCGGGAGTCAGCTACCGGGGGAGATATACTGCGCAAGATGTCCAGGCTGGAAATGTAATGTTCAAGTGGTCATCGGAACGGCCCGTGGCGTTTGGAATTTCACTTCACGATCGAATCGGAATCGCTCCTGCCCTAAAGACTTACGTCAATACCACGTGACTAAGACGTGTCGCGTTTGTAGAAAGCTCGCGCCACCCAAGCACCACCGTCCTTACACTGCGACCTGAACGTTTGCAACTGCCTGCACATGTAAAAATCTAAAGTATATACTTCTAACCGACTCAAATAATGAATAAGCATGTAAGGATGATGAATAAATCTACTAGCAACAAAATAGGAACGAAGACTCGCAACGGATCCACCTTAACAGTGGAAAATACTGCAAGTCTATTACACAAACTCTGCAGCTTCTCGCTGGTGGAATAAATTAGATACTTCGATTGAACATAAGAAGGGTAACTCACTGATCCGCGAATAATATTACGCTTCGCATACGAATCTCCGGGAGTGGGAGGAGCCACTGACGGCGGCGACCTCTTCTTCCTTCCGTTAAAGTGCGTCGCAGTTGTGGGACATCGCGAGTCATGACCTGAAGGCCCTTGGCCGGTTTGCTATTGGCCATCAGCTCAAGGGTCTACACAAACAGAACAAATGCTTGATGACAACTCACGACATAGTACTCGCATGGGTACGTCCCAACGCCAGAGCCCGTACGGTACCTACGAGCGTTGATTTCAGCAAAGTGATCAAACAAGCTGTGCTAGTTAAACTTACGTGCAGCCAAACATCGTACCGGAATAGGGCGGAGAGTCGCTACCCCAGCTGACCTTGGCGTGCCCGTGATTATCATGATCAGGGCACAAATAGCCTGTCCACGGAGTAGAGGACGGTTGGGAACCTCCATTTCCGCCTCCTCCGTACCATGCATCCGCAGCGAAGACAGCGGAGGCCAATGCGAGTAGGTGAACAAGAAGCCGCATTGTTGGGTGAAAAGAGGTCGATAGGAGGAGCGACGGAATTCATTGAGCCAAGCGTTCGCGTTTTTATACACGGTGCAGCTATTTTCCGAGAGCAGTGCCCTCCTTTTTAAATTATTACCCACTGCATATTTAGCGACCGCGTGTTGTGACGGCGGCGTTGACGCGGAGGTGGATAATAAGGACGGGCCTGTGCGTTCTAGAGACGATGTGGGTGGGAATCATAGGTAATCGATGTTGGCCAAGCAAGAGTTTGTGTTGCAGACGTATCTGCCCATCAAGTCATGCAATCCCGGCGATGTTGGTTCAGGTGAGCGGTTACGATGAAGGTGATATATGGCCGGTGGTACGTACGGCGACCATAGGGTGCTGAGAAATTACGCCACTGCTAGGCGGTAAGCCATATGGTAGTAGGGTAGGTTAGTTGCCGACATAACGTACATCATGGCAATAAGTGCTAGGCTAAACTGCTGAATCTCCATTGAATAAAAGTTCACGGTCAGAGGTTAAAGTTCCCCCGAGAGTACATTCAACCCCTTCTTCGTTAAACGAGGATGATAACCGGCAATCGGAATGCGGATAGCAAGAGATTGAAGAGACTCCGAATCAAGGTTGGATACTTTGAGGGCGTATAATCTGTGGTAACGTTATGTCAGGGCCAGTGTGCAAGGAAGAACGACGGATAAAGGCCCCACAAGATCTCAGGGCTTTCAACGCGTAAAAGGGCCTAAATAGCTGAATCCCCCGAGATATACTCACTATCGCCGCTGGAAAAGGTAGAGTGACATATGCGAGGAAATCGGATGAACAGAATAAACATTAAGAATGATAGTTGAAACACAACAGGGAGCAAGTGCCATATTGCTTAGGCGACTCGGAGAAATTGTTGGTTATAATACCTGTGCTGACCTATCACTATCCCGCAGTTAGGACTGGTTCGTGTAGAGAAATATGCAGAAGTACATACATCTTCCTCCTGAGTTCCACGACAGTCGATGCCATGGCCATTCAACTCGGACCGCTCCTCTTCAGCAGGGTGAGCTGCACATTGCCTCGAGCCTTAATCTTTACCTAAACGCAATGGAAAGGAAACTCCGTAATAAAGAGGGTCCGTCCACACGCGCTTTACCGACAGGCAAGAGCGTATTGTATCGCATGTTGCCGTCGAGGAACAAGAAAAAGAACACCCGGTCCGATTGTTACGGAACGTTAGGCCAGGGCTCGAGACCGAGGCATAGCTGATGTTGATAGATCATGTCACTCTGAAATAACTACCCGGCAAAAGTTAGCTTTTCGTGCTCAAAAGTCGTCCAAGGAGAAGAGGACGAAGTATCACTAGTATCAGGGCAATGGTTAGTAAACATACTTGATGTTGGGCTAATTTTTGAAGGTCACAGACAGACAAGAGCTTAAGATTAGTCCACGATGAATGGCTGCGGACGAGACAGTGCTGGGAACAAGGACACTGCGTTCCAAGTTCTGACCATGATGGTATGTTGGAAAGTCTCGGCCCGGATAGCCGGCTAATAAGCGGCTCCGGTTACTTCCGCGCCGGCTTCCTTTCCACCGCGGACGCGCGTCGTGCTGCGGGCTTGCTAAGACGTCCGGTCTATCTATGCCATTGGAGTAGAAATCTCTGCCTTTTTTATTATTATTTGGTATCACTTCAACTTTCCCACTGTACCAACCCCATTTTTCATATTTTCAGCTGTCGTTGTCGAGGTCGAACTGGACAGCTACAATTGACTTTCTTGCTCAAGACATCGAATCGAGTCCTAAATTCTAGATCTAAGCATGCGTCGTAACCTCATGTGCATACGGGCCTGTGACTGTCCGAACACCAAGCACCAGTACGATGCTCGACACCTGCTGAGGTCGTTCCCAGCGATGACCACGCTGTTCGTATTCCTTTAGCTAGTTATATCCTTTCCTTATCCTCTTTCGGTGGACCAGCTATATATATATATTATTTCACTGGAACTCGTTTTGGAACATTTCCAACGACTATCCATCCCCCCCTCCAAAACCAGGATATATTCATACACCATCTGGAAGATTTACCAAGAAAGAATTATATCTCTCTACACTCAAGATATGCAATGACAGCTCACGAGCTCACGAGAGCTGTCACCTGTCCTCCCTACTGGTCGGAATCTAAAGCTATCCGACGTTGAGTGCTTGACGGCGAATCACTTTCGGAACGTCTGCACCAAAGTGTATCATGGTGACACGCTTTCGCATGTGGATATTTGAATGGCTCCTTGTTTCTTCAATTATAGCGTCGATGGTCGGGAGGTCACATGAGGCACCGTGCAGTGAACCGACTCGACCGGATTTTGTCTGCTGAGGGATCTTCCTCCTACCTTGTGATAGCTATTGACCTGACTACACGCTCAAATCGTCGGAGAAACGTCGATCCTACCATTCAGTCGAGTTTAAAAGGAAAGTTTCTAATTTAATATTAAGAAGTTACCACCGTTTCTGCCTTCTCGTCTAGCGCATTAACCTTCCTCTGACACATCCAAAAACTGTGACTCCGTGACTGTCCTTAATGCTTCTCTCCCCGGAAATTGCCCCGTTGACTGTTATAAAATGCGCTGAGAGATGGCCCAATCTTCCAGCAACTGCACCCACCGTAATCGTACTAAATTAAACTCAATATGTTCTCTCACATTCTCGCTCTCCTTCCCCTCGTCGCCCTTGCCGTCGCCAACCCTCTCGTGGCTCGCAGCGAGGTCACCGCTCTCGAAAGTGCTTTTGACAACATGGCACAGACCGTCGGCACAATCGACGCAGCCTGCAAGGCATTCGCAGCCCACGTCGACCTCAACCATGCTTTGGTCAGACATCCTATAAATTTTTTATATCCATATCTTTCTAACGGTATGGACTAGGCTATCGGTAGCGCTTCCCAGACTTTAGACGCTCAAATCAAAGCAGCCATTCCTCTTGTCCCCGTACGTCCGTTCCTTTTACAGGGGGGATCCTTCTTTCCTAACAAATCACGATACAGAACCACGTCGTGTCGGATGCTGATGGGGAAACGTTATGCACCACTCTCACAAACTTCATGCCCGCGCTCGTTGCAACCTTCGAGGATATCATTGCCCGAAAGAATGACTTCAAATCCGTCGGTGTTGTTCCTGCCGTATGCTTGGTCACCGAGAACCTCGCCAAGGATAATGGTGTCTTCGTTAGTGATCTCGTCGCTGCCACCCCGGTACGTTCTTTTATTGTCATTTCACGAATGATACTCACGATGACCGTATATAGGCTTCTTACAAGGCGTGTGCTCAGGAATTGAGCACCTCCATTTCCGAGGAGACGGGGAAGGTCAAAACCGCATTCTGTTAGAAGACGAGCTCGAGCGTCAGTGTCAATGTAAAGGTTCTCATGTAGCTGACTCAAAATACCGTTATCATCGATTTTCAATTGTCCTGTCTGAATAAATACCTGATTTTATAGTGCTTTTTTGGTCCGACTTACATTAGATCAACGAACCATTTTATCATGGCGGCTGTAGCTATGAACTACTCAGGCTCTTTTATACATATGCACTTTTTGTGCTACAGTCTGAATCCCTGCGTCCCTTTTACATGAAGGTGAAGCGGCTATTCTGTTGGCCTATGGATTCATCGTCAAAGGGCATCTCGCTTTTGGGGCCTGGTCGCAGATATATAGGTACTTCACACGACCATTCTTCAGCGGATCGTTTTTCCCGTTTTATCTGACAGTACCCTTCAGATGCTGATGGATACTTGTAGAGAGAAGCACTCTCGTGCCGCGGAACAATGCCGTGGTATGGAATTTAGTTCTTGCTCTGTTTACGCTCCGCTTTCTCACATATCATTTGGATACAACTATCCTGGGTGCCCCGCGTACGATCTTGCTGCTCGTAATCCTATTACTGAGTGGGGATCTTGTAACGAGCCGGCTTCCGTTTGGATGGTATTCCCCTTTACAATTTTCATCTAATGTCCAAAAATCCGGTAACAGCTTACCAGATATATTTTGGATTATGTCGTAGGGAGTAGCGTAACCCAGTCCACAAGACAGAGCACTATACAATTGCAGGTAAGGTATGTAAAATATCACCTATTTCATCCTACAGGAAATATCATGTAGTTTTAATTTGTCTTCTCTCTAGTTACCTTGATGGATAACTGAGATTTTGACGGTTGTAAATTTCTCACCTTCACACATTAAGCACTTGTCCGGTGTGGAGGTACCGTCATCTCCGTATTACTTGACTCATGGGAACATTTTTATTAATGACGGCCGTCGCCGGGCTGCCTTTTGCCATTAGATCACGTTGCATGCTAACATCGGGTCGTGTTAGATGACTTCGTACAATTTGTACTTGTGCATAACTTGGAAGGTATCCCTACCAGAAACAGTGTGTTCGAAACTGCTCATATCGCTGCCGTTTGTTTTGCCTCCTCGGCTTTCACACTAGAAGGTAGAGGTTTGGGACTCATTCTTTCACAACGGGCATACAAATATCATGTGTGTAAAAGATTGTTTTGGAAACTGTTCGTTCAGAGATGGTAATCTTTGAAGGGATACCGATTTCACATCCTCGGTAATTCCTGAGAATGGAGATTACCATTCCTACGGTGATTGATGTCATTGATTCATCACTCTTCTCTCCCATATGCCCCACGTGCTTTTTTAACTATGGGTAAGTATTCCCGAGCTTAATCCGTCCTTCGTTAAATTAAGCGCGTGGTGGCGGATCGCTTTTAGATACTTGATACCTTTCCATCTTATTGGTTGTTTACCATCACTTCTGGAAACTCGAAGCACTACAGCTACATGGACTTCTGGTTCATGACCTTTGTGGAAAGCTTCTCCTTCGGGGACTTCGTTCTATGTGCAGTGATAAATATCTTGAAAAGCTGATCTCACCTCAGTGCCAGTGGCAGCATCTGCACCGTTGTATTGAATATAACCAAGGCTCATCATGTTCTTTCAAACCATCTCTCTCACTGTACTAGTCACTCTTGCTATCGCCAACACTGCTGTGCGTTGCAGCGAAGTCACTGCGCTCCGGGACTCCTTGCCACCGATTGACGATATCGAACTAAGTACGACCATAAGTAGGTAACATACAAGGCATGCATCGAACACTATTATAATGTGGCCGGGAAGGAAATGAAGAAGACCGTAGAGGAGTTCTGTGAGAAAGAATAGGCACTCGGAAAATTTTGGTATCTTGAATTTAACTTTCTATATCTGAATACATGAATACATTCCACTGCAAGTATAACATTGGGGTCGAAACAAGGCGACAATGTGTCCGAAGATTCCGTGGCTGTCAACATGCCGCATATCGCGGCAGTGGTTCCCTCATGCAGCACGAAAGAGAGATGGTTTAAAGATATAGACTGAATTGTGGATGTAGGCGATAAGTCGACCTCCATAGATGGACCATCTCGAATTGTCAGGCTTTTCAAGACTGAGGGAGGAAAGACAAAGAATTCGAGTGCAGGAAAACTCAGAGTGGTGAGTATCTTTGTGGTCTCTATGCGAAGGAAGCGTAGATACATGTGACTTATAGGGAAAGTAAATGAAGGCTTCCCCCTCGTCTGTGCTAAATGGCATTCTACAAGCTTTGGAAAAGCAAATAGTGACCGGGTATCTGGTGCGTCAGGCAGCTGCATGTAACCTACTAAATGAAGTGCTCGGTTAGTTAAAGTAATGTTCATGAAGCTTACTTGCGGTCTTCAGTATGTGCAAATGTCTTGCCAATTACGCTAAGAAAGTGGGAATTAAATCAACGCGTCACACGATCACCTGACCGCGTGGTGATGACGTGTCGCATTGTTTGTTCGAGTTGAGACCTAAAGTCGCTAGCCTTCCTTCTCAACTTCTTACAAGTCTCGCGTCGGTACCTATCTTCCTGCCTGTGGATAACTCCAAACAGAAGAAGATTCGTTTTCAAGTTGTGGACACGACTTCTTAGATGACCAAGAAGCGATAGTTCCTAGCGCAGATGAAATACGACAACCCAATACTGATACCGATGCGCATCCTGGTAGTAGAATAGCCGTATGTGCCTGTGTATCGCAGGTGAATTTTTTTTTCCTAGCCATTCCGAGTCAGGGATACTTGTGATGGGATAGCTAAAAACTGCTTTTCGCTTTCCCCAAATGCCTTCAGGCTCCTGCTATGTATTGTTGACTTTGTTCATCAACGTTTCAAATTTCAAGTGAAACGAAAAGACATGAAGAAGGATGTCTTGCGCGACAAGGGTACCCTGTCTACCACCAAGATTTTGAGCTCGAGCCATCCTTCGTTGGAGTATAAGTCGCCGCACTTACATTGAAGGTAGTTATCCTTGTGTTCATTACGTCTCGTACAAGATTCTAATGCGCCACGACCCAGGATTATCCGAAAACTATTACATATATGCTGCTCCCATCCCAAAACTGGACTAGACCTTGCTCACGGTCTTGATCAGACGAGTTCGTAATATGGCAACTTGCCGTCGCCAAAAAGGGGCTTGCCGATGCACGTCATGGTGGGTAGAATCCGTTTGCGAGTCCTTTGCTGGCTCTACACGGATATAATGCTGAATCCTGGATATTTCGGTTGCAGTTAGAAGTAGGGCATCGATGAGGGAATTCCTAGATATCGAGGTAAGCCCAACGGTTGTCATAGTAGTGTGGCTGGTGGCAGACTTCAGGAGAGCGACATGTCAACACAACTGCCTTTGCAGTGAAGCTCACCCGTATTGGTCTGATTTGTGGCGTATACCATGAAGCCCATCATAGGACCTCGACCAGCTCTTGGCATCTATCTCCACTAAAATCGGGATCAGGGACTTCTTGACACTAGGCTACGAGTGCTCCAAAAGTTGCTGTTTCATCACCATCAGCAACTTTCCGAATTTGACATATGTTGACAGGGCCTACTATATAACGTTACATTACGGGTTTCCTTTCTTACTTATCAACCGTCAGCTATGTACCGGCGCATAGTTGCTGTCTTGTGTCTTCTATTAACTGTTTTAAATGTGCCAGTACTGGGCTTGACAGTACCCGATGCCACTGCAGCGTCCAGGAAAATGTTGAAAGATATCTTTGTCAAGAGTTATGCGTAGAAGTACGTGTTCCTCATCCCGAGCCTTACCTTGTTTCTGAGCCTTTAATCAGGCAATGTATGTGGGACCATGATGATTTGACGCCAGAGAGCAAATTGTTCTAAGATGGGAGAAATGGCTGGGGTTCGTCTATGTTTGACACTTTGGGGACCATGATGAGGCGCCGCCGCAACCTTACGCGTCATTCGGCTAACATTTTTCGTTGGCGTAGCACACTGTCTCGTTCTTATAACGCCGGAGGATCTCCTCAACGAGGTCATAGAATATATTGGCACGGTCGATTTCAGCTAGTCAAAGGCACGTTAGGTCCGCTTCATCTCCGCCCAACGCTTGCACATTAGCGTCATCTTATAGAGCCGTGCAGCATATTCGAGACAACGATTCGATACCTTGGCGGATTGCTTAGTGTATACGAACTCAGAGGCAATAAAGACGATATTCTTCTCCACAAGGAACAAGAGATTGCTGATAAACTAGCTTTTGCATGGGTCGGAGTAAGTTCGCTTCTCCTGTGTGCAGATTCTTGCACTCATACGCTTTCAGGATAATGACTCCGGTTCGGATGGGTAGACTTTTCGAGTAAAAAAAACGGATATTGCTACGGTGAATAACTAGTGGTCCTCTTTCGTTCTCGCCTGATCAGTCATCCTACAGTCAAACATTGTAGAAGCTGGAACGGTAGACTATCCGAATACACTACTTCGACGATATTGATTATCCTTTCGGCTGGTTGTGGAATGGGCTACTCTTAGCAAGCGTACCGACAATGATACTTCTCAAGAATTCGCAGAGAAGGCCTTCATGCACATAGCAACCTTGGTAGAGAACTATACGGGTACTATTACGCCCTCGGGGGATCTGCCTGCATTCTACCAGGAGCATAGGTACTAAATCACATCATCGTACTATATCCTTCGACCAGAGGTCCTCGAGTCGAACCTTTACGCGTAGCGCATCATAGGTGATACCAAGTACCTTGATCGAGCGACGAGCGCAGTGATCAGCTTCAAAGAGTCCCTCCCAGGGGCTGTCGCGTTCGATGATATCTACGATGTGAACAATGTTACCTCCACCAAGGTTGATGATATGGAGGGTTTACGGTTCGCAGAAGCGTTTGTAGGATTCTTGAGTTTTTTGAACCCTTGAATAAGGACTGATCGTTGTCACAGGTACCTGACTTTTGACGACCAGGAGAATATCAACATCGATGATTGTAAGGCGACAATCCTACCACCCAGCTATGTGTCCTAACGTTTCGTTCTAAAAGATATCTTCAACACTGAGGCTCATCCTCTGAAAGTCTCCGTACCGCTAGCACGGCATGGAAGTGGTGCGCTTGTACCCAAGAAGCCCTTCAAGAGTGAGAGCGGTCCCCCGGCGACTGTTGTTGCAGATATGGAGCGCAGCGTATAGTGTGAGAGCGGAATACTGGAGTGACGGTCAATTGCTTCAAGAAGAATTGACCGTCGCCCCAGGACGTTCGACTAGGCTTAGCTAATGTGGCGCGCCGCCGCTCTTTACTAGGTACTACGTCGTTCTTCGGCAGCTGTTAACCCGACTTCGTATTATCATTCGACGAAGAGGTTTTGGTTGTAGAAGGGTATTAGTTTGTAAGGACGTTTTACATCTCTTGAATACCCACTTTTGAAGTAATTTCGGGGGATGGTTGATCTAAGCACTCGTTATCCTTTGACGCTTGGGAGATATGCACAGGCAAACGCGACTAGGCTGAAAAGCCCTTGGAGGTTATCTATGACGTCCCTGTGGATTTGACACAAGCGCAAGATTGACATACTAGCATTCTTGTCGACTAGAAGGAAGCATGTTTGTTTATCTGAAGAGTTTTACCAAATCAATGTAACTGGATTATTTTGGCTTAGAAAACCAGTATAAGAAAGCCTTATCGTAGCAGGTTGTGTCACGTAGTAGTTGCCGACTCCTGTTCTTGACCGGAAGTTTTTCATCTTGGTGTTCAATGCTCGAGATGTCGACAGTTAATCGCCACATTAAGTCACCAACCCTTTCGCAACGGGAGGCTTTGGAAATCTAGATAGCGGGTTTTCAAATCACGACTGCCTGACTTGGCGTACAGCGATGAAGACGGGAGCAGAGATCGACTGGCAAGTACGGGACCACTATAGTTATCGTAAGAGACCTCGGAGCTGGGTAGGACTCGCACCAGTGTTTCTTATGGCCGAATGAACGCTTATATTAACCCCAGATCCTTGGATAGATGGAACCAAGAAGCGGTCATCGGGCGTGATAAGGCCTGTGGAATACGCTTCCAGTCTTGAGTCTCGACTACAATGTCCTTAGCTTGCTTTGCCATCAGACTCGCGTTTAGTCAACTTCTGCTCCCATTTCAATTCGTATCTAGGTTTAATAATACTTGTACCATAAAATAAATCGATTGTAGCCACCGGATACTATTCATATTCTCCCACACCCTACAGGACAGAACCAGTCAGCGCGAATTCACAAAATCCTAAATCAACACTCACTGGACCAAAATGCTCTCCGTCCCCGAGAATGAGATGTGAACATGCATTTCCATCACAGCCCCCATATGGCTTATTGTTTCCCGGCTGTTATTATCATCAGTGCAAGGGTCCGCCATAAGGAAAATACGGGGACCTACCCAGGATATGTTACCGCCATACCATTGCACCGCAAAGAACTGTAAGATGGCCGAAATCGCAATGGCACTGCGTTTTATGTGTGAACTTATACTGACATTCAGAATAGCGACCGAGCGTACCAAGTAAATGCCGAAGCTAGCACGCTACATGAAGAGATGGAAGTTAGTAGCAAGTCGACGGGTCATGCCCATCGGAGTACTTACTAGTTGTATTTGGACCACCAGCCGAGATACCTTTTCTTGATGAACACATTGAACACATATGCAATGGGAATTGCAGGCCAGACATTAGTCAAATTATACGGGGCCCTGAATTAGAGTCGTCCGAATCAGATTCCGTATCAGTCCCACAAATCCCACGTACCATATGAGAGAACCGAGCAAAAACACTGGCAGGTGGAAGTACTTCAAAATCTTCACCTTATCTCTGAAGCAAAAGCATATGACTGGTAACGCGAGCCCAATCAAGAAACACCAAAGCAAAGGGCTGTATATCGCCCCACGACCAAACATCTTCGAAGGGCCTAATGTACCCCACAAAACCGAAGCAGTGAAGAACGTATTCTCGTCGGGGCAGGTGAACCTATCCTGCTGCTCCGGAGCGCAAACATTCGGGATTTGTGTCAACTGAAAGTTGAGAACGCCCACGCAGACGAACGTTGATACGAACGTCGCAACAAGCTGCACCCAGAACGTTACCCGTGGAGGAACATGCGTGTAATGACCCAGCTTCAGATCCTGTGCAAAGTTTAGCGTTTGGGAAGTGGTGACAAAGCCGTAAGACTTGAAGAAGTTCAACGCGTTGGCATTCCCTGGGAACCACAGTCCGCCGAAAAACTCGGCGAGGACGTTTAGAGTAATCTCGGCGTTGGTGATTGAGCGGATGATACCGACGGGTACGCAAAAAACGAGCTAGGGAAATATGAGCAAAGAATTTTTGGATCGGGGAGAGCTTACAGCAAGGAGGATGCCGTACAACACCACTGCGGGTGTGGTCGATGTCGGATAAGCACCGACTCCCACAGCCCCAAGAGCAATAGAGAAAACTAGGACACTGTTCCATGTCGTTATCAGTGTCCTTTGTCGCGTAAATACAAGAAATGAAGCTTACAGTACGTACTGCCACTCTGGGACCTCTTGATAAACGCCCATAAGTCTGCTATGCACATCGAACTTATTATCTCCAATCGGTTTCCTCTTCATCAAACTCTTGAATCCCAAGGCAATCTCCCGTCGGTGGTACAAAGCCGTATGTGAGATCGTTGCAGCATATGTAGCAACTGGAAGACCAGAGATGAGTACATCATTCGAAACTCCAGTACGGAACGCACAGAAGAATCCATAAACCAGAATCAACGACGCGGAGAGGTAGGCTGGGGAATATGCCCTATATGCCTCTGCATCAAATAGCGCCTCGGCATTCACAGCCATCGAGACATTATATCTCGCTCCCGTGTTATCGAACACGCCATTGGAGTTTATTGGTAGATCTGCCTGGCTATCAGCACTGAAATGCATGATTTACACGCATGGTACCTACATCCGGTGTACCACACATTATTGATCCAAAGAGCTATAATCTGCACAAGTCAAGGTATGGTGACACATGAAGAGAGGGCCAACATACAACAGGCATAGTGATCAGGGCTCCCGCAACGTAGTTGGCCATAGTAAAGAAGGGGTTTATTAGAGGATCCCCGCCGACGGTGAGGACGTTGTAGTCGAAAGTGGAGATAGGGTTCAGACCAAGACCAGTGATTCCACCTACATCATCGTCAGACCAAAACCCTAGAATTATCAGCAATAGGGACTCACCAGTAACAGCAGCAAGGAGGGTATTATTTGGTGCAAACCAGGTAATCCAGTTAAAGTAGGACAACGCTTGAAATATGAAGCTAGTGCAAACATGTTACATTTTTGAAACAGGCGTGACAGAGGGCGAGCGTACTTTGGAAACCCTAAAAACGGAAGACCGACATGAGGATGAGCGCAAAGACTGGTAGTACGACTTACAAAAGTACACGAACATGCCGCAGAACGCGTATAGGAAGAACTTCATCTTCGGAGAGATCCTTAAGTATAAACAAGAATTAATTCAAATAGTAGTGCCCTTACCCGTGAAATACGCCATCCATTTGCCACTACGTTTCTCTCCGAATGGAATGCTCGCTATAGCGCTAACGGTCCAGACATGATTCGAAGCGAAAGAAGTAGAACGTACATTCAACGCAATGGTAGCCAGATTACTAGGCCATATCGCATACGAGGGGTAGACAAGGAAACGACGTGTTATTCCAGCCAAACCATATCCTGCCATAGTCAATAATCACCTCAACGAGAAGACAGATTTCTCACCAATGAAGTTAGTCGACAGCGAAACTAAACACATCAAAACACATGCTCGTGATGGGTTTTTCGACCCATGACTCACTGAGAATTTGGTATCCGAAGCCCTTGGCCCATGGCTATGACAAAACATTATACCTTTATCTCTCGAAGTAGTGCAAAAAGACGAACAAGATTAAAGAATCTCTCAATGGATTGAACCCAGATGATGCTGGTAGTATACCTAATCGACGCGCAATTAGCATTAACATCGTGTAGTTTGCGGGATACTCACGGGAGGTTGAATCCCACATTCGCCATGATGGTGATCACCATGTGCTCCTTCATGTTGAACTTGCCCCTGGAAATATACGATATCAACACTCCAAGCCTTAGTACATCTTCCTGCTCACGGGTTCATCGACCACTCATATCCGAACGTCCGAAACTTGCTCGTCGGAAGAATGCGCTCAAGGGCCTTCCCAACGGGATATGCTCTAGCAGACGAACGAGTCAGAATAAGCAAGCAAATGCTTCGGGGAAGTATACCAACAAAAGCTGAGCCACATTAGCCTCGATGCTTATACCAGGCTGCCTGATCGAGAAGAACTGGTTTATAAACGCCCCGATGACAACGTAAACCAAGCCGATAAGCCCAGCACGGAACGTCAACGAGGGGAGCATGGGATCATCGTGATTGTCAACAACTGCACGGACCTCGGCGTAGGGGGAATTCTATAAGGCAGGAGCCAATGAAGAAGAATAAATAAAATGTTGCCGAATAGTTGCTTACGATAGTTATCATCGCGGCTTCAATCTTGACGTCCTCATAGAGCTGTCTATACGCCACTGCATCGGCCTTGATCGCGTCGTCATAGAGGTACTGCCTAGAATTTGGAGAGAATTACGATCCGGTATAAGAACGGTCTGAACAAAGAACGGACCGGATAAGCGTCAGGGCTCTAGCAGGGAAGTTCTGAGGCACCATGAACAAAGATTAAAGAGACTCGTCAAAGTTTTACCGGGTCCTTGTCATGCTGTACGATTTGTATTAGAAGGAGCGCCTTACGCAAGGGGAAGTGAAGACATACTGTATCAATAATGTGCAAGAGACATTCTTGAAGTTCCTCGGGAGACATGGCTTCTGCGACCGACGCGGCTTCTTCAATGTCAGCCGGCACAGCTTGAATATCCAGACCGGCAACATCCTGAAATGAGCGCCCAACATCAGTGCAAGACATATAAAAGGTGTAAACGACGCACAGGATCTGCAAACACAGTTTTATCATCCACAAAGTTACCCCCAATGGCGTCCTTGTCATCCAGGTGCTTGTGCTCCGTGTCTGAGTCCATAGGAGAAGGAAGAAGCAGGGGAAGTTTTACTGGTCAGCGGCGACGAGTGCCTATTTGTACGGTCAAAAGAATCCAGGGCTATCTATGGAGCAAGCCATCAAAATCAGTTGTGGGTTTCCTTTCATTAAGAATAGTGATGACTCACCCATGGAAATGTATACAGCATGATACGACGTCGTTGCGCCACCCTGAGTGATCCGCTGAATGTTGGCGGTCTAAACCGACGACGCATTAGTCAGTAGAAGAGGCGAATAGAAGACTGGTACGACTCACAGGCATGACGTTGGTGCTAATAAAGAAGAAACAAACTGCGCAAGCGCGCCGAGTCTCATTACACCCGCAACTACTCCGAGGGTCGTAAAACGCTGATCAAGCGAAGTCCGCCCAAAGGAGCTTCGTTTTCTTATCGATTGATTGAACAACGTCCAGACAGGGATTCGGCCTCTCATTCCATTGGGATAACAGAGGTGGAGATTAGAGACGCTCTCCCCAATACTGTTTTGGACCCATAGTACCAAACATTGACCTTTTCTGGCCCAGGTTCAGCAATTGACAGGGAACATTCGCCGCAGAGCACTCAAACGTTAACACGCGTAACGGGCCGAGACTGTTGGGTCCGGCTAACGTTTGCATCCTGGTCCGGCGTTCCTACCAGACTTCGTTTCATGAATAGTTAGACAAATCTTTTCCTGTAAATGTAGTCAGTTTCAATTCCTGGAAGTGAGAGAAATCTCCCGGACTTGATCAGTAACGCAAAGGAAGCCGTCCTCAAGCACAAACGAAATGACATCGCTGACTTAGCAAGATCGACGTCCGTCGTTACAAATGTGACGAGAGCGGCGGTTTCGAAAACGATATGAAACAGGTCCCATTGTTGATCAAACGAAGCCACTGTTGATCACGCGAAGGCTGTCTTCTGTGTTCCTAGCGAAATACATATTGCACATCGATGGGCCGTTAAATATTCGGACGATGAGATTGTCCTATAAACTTTGTCGACCATTAGCTGAAGCACACTTACTGTTATAACTCCACCAAAGAATGAGGACCTGCTGGATCACCTCGAAGAAAGAGATTCATGGTATTGAAACATCTATGCAGCTCTTCACGACATAAGACAAGATAATAGTCGCATTTATATTCATTGCTATACGTATACGCCTAAACGGATGCTGCAAGAAAATCAGTGAGGCACGGCGTGGTTTAGATGGCGATAACAGACATTTATTCGGGATATCAATGTGACTTACCCGTCGCCTGCTCCCTAGGGCGTAGAATAAGAATACTATAGAGCGGATGTTATGCCTCACTCACCTCCGACCGTCGGCTGGAACTCTGACAACCGCATATATGCAGCAGCAGCCGCCCTCCCCAGATCCGATAACGATAACTCGTTCTTGGCACCAGGCCAAATATATACCACTAGGTCCTGCCACTCCACGAGCTGGAAACGCGCTAGCCGGTACATGGAAAAACTCAGCGTGTTGCCGCAGAAAGAAGCAGTTCCCACGACCCACCTACACGTCCTTTCGTCACCACTGCCCTCTTCGAAATACTCGAAAGATGACGACCATCTGTGGACAAAGCAAGGAAAACGTGCTTTCTGTAGTCCATAAGTGTTGCACATATGCGTTGATTTACCACCCATAAAGACATCCAAAGTAAACGCTATCCCCCAAATAAGTGAATTAGATTTCGTGATGTGTATGTGGGCATACCGCTCCAACGTCCTCAGGTGAACCTGGCGTATAAAATGAACGAAGTAAACGCGTTATACTATTGCTGGAGCACGTTCAGAAATGCAATTATCAGGACAGTGCTGCACTCACCTCGCTTTCAGACCGCCAAGGCCAATTCGACCGTAACCAGTAGCATGGGTACTGCTTAGCTACGATAGGATCCAGAGAAGTATTGCCAAAGCCGCATATCCATTGCGATATGGATGCAGAAAATAAATCGGCAAGAAACATGATGGTAAGAAGTCAAGGATGGAAGTAGGCTTAAGGTCGACAACCACTGTTTTCAATATGCGTCAACAACGCGTCCCCGATGACGGCATCCTGGGCAGGTCATGATTCACAAAATTACTGCTTTATTTATCATCTCTCGGCGACCAACTATCTGGAGCAAACTATTCACCTTATGCGTAGTAGGCATATAAAACGATTAATTCTACTACTGTGAATACTCCCTCATTATGCTGTGTTACAAAAATGTCACCAAGAGCGTGTTCAAATGGTATGGTTTACAACTGAATTTAGCCTCATTCACTGCTGTGACGGACTGGTATTTTAGGTGTCACATATTTTACCGGATTTCGATCTGGTTTTGACCCCTAAAATACTGGTCCGTCACAGCAGTGAGTCGGTAGTGTTAGCCGTGAGCGAACCGGTCGCCACTATTGGATGTAAATAGCGACAAACAACGACAGTGCCACACCGGATTTCTAATATTTTGTGCCACGCAGCAAGGTAGAATTATTTCTCGTGACAAATAAAGGATGGTCATAAGTCCTTCAAACAATCAAGGTTAGCAACTGTTGTATAATGGCATCATCCCTCATCTGTAAATAAATTTGTTCGATTGATTGTGCTTCCTAGATTCCTTTGATTCTTCCGCCTTCAGACACTTGACTTGCCACTGCTTGATATTTGGTGTAACTATTGCAGTGGGAGGCTTGCTGAGCAGAGAATACTGAATTGTTAACTACTAGAGCTTGAGACGAGCTCCTATTGAGATAAGCGGTAATTATCCAGCCGCTCACCCGGATATAGCAGGGAACCCTCACAAACAGGCAAGGGTTATCGTTGTTCATCTAGCTATTTATCTACACTGTACACCTAATAGAAGTAATACTACATAGTAAACAAGGCCGAGGAGAAGAACAGGCTTCCTTGCCTGGCAACCGAGGATCCCGACACCAACTGCGCTGTGATGCGCGACACTTGATACTCCAACAGCTCCTTAAATACTACATCATGTATCTAGAATGTTTTTAATAAAGTACCTAATTATATCCTAGTATTGTGCCGAATTGATGGCACCGAATGTTCCGGCACAAGCTTGAAGTTGCAAATCCCAACAATATTCAATGTCAGCGTTCAATCCCCTGTTTTGCATATACATATCAGATGGATGCGTCTGATTTTTTCAACCAGCCATATTCGTTTCATGCTTTCTATAACAATTAGCAGGCACCACCACACCTAGTGACAACTTTCAATACTCGAAAAGCAAAGTGCGGCTTCAGATGGTCCTGCGCCGGTGCAAACTCCATGATCAAGTCTCACGTGATAACATATCTGGGTCCTTAATCCGGGTGGTGGAGAGAGAAGAGATAGACTATGGCCATGCAGCTTTATCGGGTTGGATGTCGCAGTCTTTCTTGGATATTTATGGCGATATCGTTGTGGGTCTGTCGAGAGAACCCAACCCTGCATTTACCCTTCACTCCCAGGTCATCTTTGATGATATTATTGACCATCTCAGCTCGTTAACATTCCTCTTGAACTTGAACAAAAGCGCCAGGAAGAGCGGAAAAACTAGTGAGCACTGCATTCGCCCCGCGAACTATGTGACTCGGCACTCAATAACATCGATAGAAAGCAGTATAAGCCACCGCTATTGGACCCCGCTTCTATTCACGGAGGTGGCTACATCTGGGGAACATGAAGGACAGCCTGGCGATGTATGTTCGGCTACGGCTGCCCCGCAGAAACCTTTGGTAAACAAAACATACTTACACCGGCCAAGACTCACCGCGTGTCGCTCCATACGATTGGGAACGAGGTGAATATGAAGCGTTTACCAGAGGGATGTCGCTTGCAGGGGATGGAGGCAGAGGCATGGCAGTAGAGTTAAAATTTAGACGACCAAATCATGACAGCAGACCCCTCGAGATTGACATGATCAAGAAAACTCTCGGCGCCGCTCTAGAGCTGCAGAAATATCTGCCTTACATTTGCTTCAATCTTTACAACTCTGAAGTGATCTTCATCTTCTCTGCTTCAATCTGAACGCTCAGTCTGATAAGAACCAGATGGAGATTCGGGACCCGACGGTTGTCGTCGCCGAACGCTACTATGAACTATGGACAGTTGACTCTCTTGAAGAATTTAAAACAGCCTTCCTCGACATTTTCGAATGTGAGTTTTACCTTCTTCTGGATCCCATCCACGACAAGCCAATTGACGCACCTCAATGAAGGCCATCATAGAGAATTTATCAAAGGAACATCATGTTTTATCTCTACAAAATATACGGCATTGTAGGATGCCTCAACGGCTTCAATAATTCCTCGGCAGATGCTGGAGATGGGGCTAGCGACGGTGAAGCCAGTATGCCATTTCATGTGGGAGCAGTGCCTTTCGTGGCTTTGGACATTCTAGATGAAACTATGGCCCCCATGCCCCGCTTCTACTGCCACGATCTGGAACCATTCATTTACCTCCTTGTTTGGGCTGGAGTTCACTTTGACATCACGCGCCATGCTCATAGGGTAAGGAATGAGTTCCTTGCTCCATGGAAGGCGCGTGTGTCATCAGAATTGATCCTTGCGCATGATAACAAAAGCCAGTTCTGGATTAATGAGAATCGGGCAAAGGGTATTCGTTCTCAGTTCCAAGAAGAATTTATCCCACTATGGAATGAATGGATCATGCCCCTGAGATAATTGTTTTGGGATGCGTGGAAGGCGGACAGGATGCACAGGAAAAAGATCCGGAGAGGATAGGTATCAGACCTCGACATGGAGGATTTGGGCGGTATCCTTACATTAGAAATATTCGTGAAAGCTTTAGGGAAGCAGCCTCGTCACTGGGATACTAATTAACTGTAGGGTGATTGCATAGCTTTTGTACTTCATTACTACAATTCTCTGTCGAATTCTACCGCTCCAGATGTTCGATTTCCTTCATTTCATTCTCCAATTCCACTTTTTGGTCCATTGCTGCGGCGTGATAGGCTACATGATACACCTTTTCAGAGTTAACATCTTCACTAATTCGTAAGGCCGCTAGCTGAGCAGGTTTTTTTTCTCATTTTATCGATGTAGGATCCTATCAATAATTGCTAAGTGTTACTCAAGGTGCATCCGTTGCCTTCGGCGTAACAGACTTCTGGGAACTACTACCAACTACCGGACCGGATGAAGCCTTCGAGGGGGAGATCCAGCAGGGCAAGAACCTCGCCAAAGCCGCAGCACCAACCCCCACGCTCGAACACTACGTTTGGAGCACTTTCACATCTGCAATAACCACCAGCAAAGGCGCGCTCTCCGTTCCTCATTGCGATAGTAAAGCCCGCGTCGACGACTACATCTTCTCCTCCCTTCCCGATCTCGCGAAGAAGACGACTTTCTTCTGGGCCGGGTTTTATGCCACGAACCTGGGCAGCTTTCTGCCTCCAGTGAAGCAGGAGTCAGGCAAGTACGCTTGGGTTCTGCCATGCAAACCCAGCGCTTCAGGACCTATGATGGGACAGACGGATGCGAACGTGGGCGTTTTCGTCAGTGCGATTCTCGCGAAGCCAGAGATCACTCTCCCCTCAAAGATTGTCCTTGGGTCGGTCGAAGTTTTGGCGATGGGGAGAGGTTAATGGTGTCAAAACGGTGTTTGTCGAGAAGGATGCAGAGGAGTACGCTGCTTCGTTCTTTGCGGGACCGGTATTTGGGAAAGAGCTGGCGCTGAATATGAAATTCTTCGAGTTTGGCTTGGAAGGTTGGGCCAAGAGCGGCGAGAAGATTTTCACGAAGGAAGACCTTGGGATCGATGATGCGGAGCTGGTTAGTACGAAGCAGGCTTTTGAGAGGATAGACTGGAACTCCATTGTAAAGGCATAGTTGTGTACAAGTTACTTACTGAAACCGTCAATGTAATTGTATTCGTATGGTTGAATAAACGGTCAATGGTAAGGAAATACAGCCATCCAAGGCATCCCTGCGTCAATATAATGCGGCTGCTACATATGATGCAAATGACTCGTTACTAATAGCCCTTGAAGTAATGGTTGAGTGACCAGGCAGTCTGGTAGACGATTGTCACTGGGTATGTCAATCTTCAGGGTCTTTAGAGAACAGCCGGACCAGGAAAGGCTGAGGTGGGGTGTGGGTCGGGTTTGCTACGTTGAATCCTGAGGCCTTGTAATGCAGGCAAGTTAAGAAATGGTAGGAGGGGTGTGCCGGATACGGATAGACACCAGGTAGTAAGGCGTGTAATCGTCGATGGGGCTTGGTCACGGTAAAAATGTGCAGATTTGGCATGGAACTCTATGAGGCTCGGAGATATTTTCCACTCTGGAAAGTCCACGACATATGACGAGGATAGTGCGAGGTGGGTAATTTGAGATGGAAGTACGAAGAAATGGAACGCTGCAATGTCACCTAACCGTACAGTTTCCAACAAATGGGCATCGAGGAAGTAAACGTCGTCCGCAAGAATATATAAAGCAGTAGATGTGTGCAGTGCGAGGAAGGATAGGGAAATTTCCTCATACTATCGGCCCAAAATCTCAAGTTTTGACTACCGATGGACGAGATTTGTGATGCGATCCAGGACGTCCTTTTCATCGTTATTACCATTGATATACATCCACAGGTACACGTTTAATGGCATATTTCTCCCACGTTTTAAGTGCACATAAAGACTAGCAAGCGAGACGGAGCGATATTTCGACGGACGTGGAGTGATAGTTGACCATAACATTGTTGCAGAGTGAACAGTTTCCCTCCACGAGTGACATACATGTCCTAAAAGCCAAGGTAGTTTTTTGGGTCAAGAGTGGAGTACAGACGTTTGCAGTGACAGAGACGGAAGATCTCAATGAGGATATCACGGGGAAGGCGTCGAATTGGGGCAGAAATGGATTCAAACTACTATATCACACCAAAACAACCACCAAAATTAGGAGGACCCGGAATGTACATATCCCATTCGCACCGTCGTCTGCTCATATTCCTGGATATCTAACGTTATATTTCATGTCCTAGTCGTCAGAACAATTTCACATTACTGCAACGCGAAGTGTAACATTGAGCGCTCCTCGATTGCGTGTAGTGGAAATAATATTTCGGAAGGATGTGAATGAACTCGGTGCCTGTTGAAGTACAAATAGCTGGAGTTTCCTTACTTCTTACTGAAATCAATGCTGTTATCAATTAGGTTGTTTGCGTTATTGAAATTTCGAGGCTCGAGACGACATAATGAGCGAGGAAAATGTGGGTAAATATTCGTTGCAAACGGGATGGCGTACGCTACATGAGTACAGTCATTTTATACGACAGTTTTATCTAAAAGCTGCAGGAATAAGCAACAAATACGTACAATATAAGGTAAGAACAATATCAAGAATACTAATGGACGGTGACTGGAGAGATGAGCGTCACTACAGCTTAATGATCAGCGTCATTCGGTGACAATGTGAGCTCGAATATTCAAAATGGGGCGTGTATAAAATTCGGGACCTGGAGCTCGAAGACTATATATGGTACTCCTAGTACTGCGACCAAGCGTCGAGGATCGTATACATGAAGCAATGTGTCAATTCTTCTGTTTGGTAAAGACCATCATACATGGGCTGTAGCCTTCGACTCCAGAATGAAACAAGATTATTTGCGCAAAAGGAGACCGTTCATTGATACCACAAAATTAAGAACAGATTTAATCAATACTTCAAAAGAATCAAATTCTGCGTGATTGTCCAAAAATTCAAAACCACACCCGAATCGACAACTCAAAGTATCGCCCCGGTGATCGTAAAGTTCTCACTCCAATTTCCTGAGTCACCATACACTATCGAAAGTGGTCAATGATAATGAACGTGCCATACAATAAATATGATACCCACGAAGTAGAGAATAGTCATCTCCCCGAATAACCCAAGGCACCGTCACCTCGATTCGACCGAGTCGAATATCAAACCCTTCCGCAAGAATCACTGTATATCGTTCCGTAAGTCGGTATTCTCATATTGATAAAGAAACAAATAATTTACCAGGAGTAAGTTTATTCTCCTTTCGCAAAAGTATAGAGCCTGTGGGGTTTATGATATACGGTGGCATAATAGAGATGTCCCTGTGCACTGATAAGCTGGGTTGGGGGAATCGTCAGCCGAGAGAATCCTGACCACGTAACATTATGACGTTGTTTAATCGTCCACACAGTGCCAGAATGTGGATACAGAACGGGAGGGATGAATACGTCTCGTTTTTCGAGGTCGACAGGGACCGCTAGTACCACAGTAAAGAGGGAGACGAAAGGAAACAAGAGAGATGCGAGTTTCATGATGGGCGTGAAGAACGTGAAGCTGGATCTATCAATGGTCCGAGTGTCCTTCGTGCAGACACTTAGTATATATACCCAAGGATACTACGATTTGGGCGGAATCCGGACCGCTGATATCATCTAGCCTCATTACGCTCATTATGTCAGTCGGAATCATCAATTGTATTCACACCAAGTCAGTGATAGAGATCATCGCCAGAACATGAGAGACGGCGAACTAATACCTACTGCTACGGGTATTACAGCCAAAGGACTCCAGTAAAGGTGAACAACGTGCTTGTACATAACTTAGCGATTGACAGGGCCCGGCTCAGCTCGGCTTTCGAGGCTTGGGCCTGGCTTTGGTAGACTCAGGCTCTTCAAATCCCGAGCCCGAGCCTTGAGCCCACGCCCGTTGGGCTCAGGCCCGGGCTCGTATCAGATCAGGAAGAGGACATTAAAATGCTGTTCGCTCCTGCAGAGGGTATCCGACCCAATCTGAGCGAACTAAAGAACATAGCTTTCCCTTTGTTGGAATTTGAGAGCTGAGCCGAGATGATGGCAATCCGGCATCATGCCGAACTTGCTAATTAAGGGAGAAGTATTAAGTAAGTTGTAGAAGATTCTGGTAAATTAGCATTTAGTATATAAGTAGGTACATTAGTGTACATCTGCATGCATTTGCAGAGCTCAGCCAAGCGCAATACTATTGGCCTGACACCGCGCATGTATTAACTGGGAACGAACTGATCCCCCGTTTTTTTACAACACCCTTCATTGGAGCATAGTCCCTTATGGGATTATCCTGCGTTCCAGAGCGCCCAAAGCTGACGTCCCTCGGTTTTGATGATGTTCGAGTGCAACAATTCATCTCCGTTCGAGAGTCATCATTTCCCCCTGCGCAGATAAGAGATTTGCGCATCGACCGACGTTTCGGCATGGAATGTTTATTCGCTGCCGTGGCTGCATTTCCAAATATCCGTGATCTTACGGTCTACATAGACAGACCTCATCGTAGAGCAACCCCTCCCTGCCGCGTACAACTCAGATTTCCAGTGCTATGGATGGGCACTCAGGTATTCCCCCAAATCAAGGCGCCGGCATCGAACCTTGTTTCTTGCTTAACATGGAACCTAACTTGCAGTTCCTTTGTCCCAAAACCATTCGAGGACCTCCACTTCAACAGCTTAGACTCTCTCCTTGATGAGGAGATGATGGACGATTCTCTCATTGGAGTTGATCCAATTTCAGAGGTCGTCTCTTATTCCGCTTCGAGGCTACAGCACATTACCTTTGCTGCGATGCCAATCTCAGGGATGGATATCATCAGCATAGTGCAAATTCTTCCGCAGATTAGATCTCTCGTCATCCATGACCCTGATCCCAATGACTACGAGCTACCTGATGCGTCATTGCATCGTTTACTGTATCCCATCGATGAACACCTCTTACACCAACTTACGGCACCGCCATCCGGGTCACCATTTCTCTCCCGTCTCAAGTCCATTGAATGGACTCAGGATATAGATGAAAGCGCTGTAATAGATATGATCGAGTCTCGTAGAGGATGCGATACTCCATTAGGACGCGCCACTCTCGGGAAGCTTGAGCGGCACATCGATCTGTCGTCAGCAACGCATCAACGGCTGAGGGACCTGAGAAAAAGCGGGCTGGCATTCTCGGAGGAGTGGGACTCGACATAAGGGACAAATGTTGGAAAGTATAGATTAATGCTGTTTTATCATCGTGGTAACCGTAATAAAGGGACGGAAACAAATTTTTAACACAAGCTAGTAGAATGTCGGGCCACAATGCTCACGCAATGAGTAGGTAGAAGTCACAGAAATGCCGTGATTGTTCCCCATGTCCCCATCAGAACCGACACACATAGCACGAGAACATCAAAGAAGCCACATGTGCGTGTAATAGCCATTTTTGCGCCGATGGGGCATATTACAACAATTAAGAAGGCGGAGAAGGATCCCATCAATTCAGTGACTCGTCCAAAGTCAGGCACTATGATTGAAACGGCGACTGTCAGGAGAGTAATCGATAGACGCTGGGCAATGTTCAAAAGTCGCTGCCGTAGATTCTGACGTGTCGGTTTGCCTTGTGGTTTGAACAACTTTTCAATTGTCGCGTTGAGCTGGAGATCAGTTAGCTCCCGGTGTCATACCCATCGTTTAATGTACTCACAGGCTGTACGACCAAGGCGAATTTAGATCTGGGGAAGAAACCGAAAGTCGGTTAGGATCCACATAAAGACAGGTCATACTCACAATGGGCTGACTACGAGCATCCACAAACAAATCTCGTTCAATACGGCATTATAGCCGGGCGTCAGTAATAGGTCTGTACTGACCTAATTTTTTATATCAGTCGCAGATAATTGTGATATTCAATCGGCCCACCTCCTCACTAACGGACATCCCAAACATAAGATATCCTGCGCCACCAATTAATAAATAAATGAAGGTCGAGAAGAACTGTAACGGTGTGAGCGATGTTCACGATCATGTTGAGAAATGCGTACGAATGCCCAGTTGGCCATGGTATCAAACTGGGAAGGGTCCTCCATATCGTGGACCAAGGAAGGTAACACTCCGTGTCCTGCAAACTAAACACCGGAGTCAGAAAATGCTAGCCAACGATATTATCGCCCTACCCCTGCCATAAACAAACCAAATGCCTTTCCAAGGTGATTCCAGCCATCGATAACTGGGGACGTCTCAGCGGGGGACCACAAGCTTCCGGGTGCATCAGACTTCGAAGCACCATCGATGAATACAACCACCAGGATCAAAAGTAATGAAACGATGCCCAATACTGACGTATACGAAAGGATGGATAGCGGGAAGAATAGAGTGGGTATCAATCTAACATTGGTCAGTGGACAACTCAGGGCGTTGAAGAAATGATTTACATCACTAGAGCCAAGAGTTTGTAGGTAACAGAAGAGTACGCTGGGATCAATGATTCCAAGGAGTCCGCGTAAAGCGTTACCAACAACACACTAATATGACAGGTTATGAACCTGACGACATAAACAAAGGGGCAGCTGACCTTAACAAAAAAAGCTCGAGGAAGAACGCGGTGCTAATGACCAGAGTCGAACGTGTACCAAACGCTCTTCGCCCGATGTCCGTGTAGAGCTTCAAATGGGGTTCAGAGCAAATGATGCGGGCGAGGATTTTGGCACTTTGATAGGTCAAATGGTCATCAGTCTCGATGCGGCGCAGGGAGAGGAGGTAAGACGAACGTGTAGCAACTGATGAAGCCGAATGAAACAAGTAGAATTGTTCCCGCCACCCATCCGGCATAAGCAAATGCCAATGGCTGGGCTAGCATTCCAACCCCCAGCAAGACTGCGATGGAATTAAATAGCTGTAAGGAAGCGCATAAGTTCACATCATACATTCTGTAGACAGGACTTTACGGTTTGGCCAAAAGTGCTTTTCCCTCTGGGATTGAAAGATGCGATCGACGCATCAGATGACACGGTAGGTGTGTCACGGGATCCAGAAAGAAAGTATCTTGGAAGCGGAACTTGTTGGTCGATGTCAGGCGAAAAGACCGCTGGGCGTAAGAGAGGCGTTCGGTCGTTTATTTTTGCCATCGGAGATGGAAGAGTAAATGGGTCTGGAAACGTTCTAGGGGTGAGGAGAGCCTCTTGGTAGAAAGTTTCAGAAAGACCTTTTTGCTGGTCCGCGGTATTCTGCGAGTACTGGAAGCCGTTCCTTGCGACTGGTATGTTTTCCTCTTCGTACATCGAAGCCAAAGTGTTGGTTACAGATGGTAGACCGTTATCCAAAAACTGAGAGTTTTGATCTGAAAAGAAATATTGATGAGTGACGGCAACACGGTGGGATGAAAAGACAGACACGAGTCATTTTGGTCCATTACTGTTCGTGGAGAATAAGGATATCGTTCAATGTGTCGGTGGGTAAGGAAAGGGCGTCTCTTCATCCTTATATACGATTCATAGGTAAACCCAGAAGGGTACTTCAGATGCAAGCGTGTCGCGGAGCCTACCCCACCCATATACGCGTGATCTTCTCGAGCAGATGCAGTCATCGGTGCACCAAAAATCCCTCATCTGTCAGAATGACGCGATTTTTGAATGGCATATACCAATACCGGAGCTGGAAGGGAGTTCGCACCTAAAAGAATGGTCATCTGGTCAGGAAGGATTCTGTATGGCCAGTGTAGTCTGACGTGCTTGGTAAATTATCTAGAGCAGAGCGTCCAAACGGAAGAAGGAGGAGATGAATGCCGCGTGAACGCAACAAGAACGTGGCGCAGTTCCCCGAATCTTCTGGCCTTATAAGTGCCGTTCAATGTTGACGATACTGCTTCGAATCGCAAAACCATGGTGTAAGAATTCATAGTACTCGCGTACCTTCTGAGACCTCTCGAACAGCCTGGAAAGGTGTCCTAAGAATAAAGATGTGTATATAAACTGCGAATACGCACGTTTGTTCATAAAGTTATATATCTTTCTGCTTCATACAAATTTATCTACTTACCGTGAAAATTCCAACCTGTGACTATCGCTTGGTTGTAATGAATGTCGACGCTGCATGTCGCATGAGCCAGGAATTGGACAGAATTCGGGCCTCGCTGGTATCAAATGAGATTTACTTGGAACTGAAGAGAAAGAAGGATACTTTTGACAAGTACTGAAGTGTTCGAGCATTGCACCAGTACGCTGTTGCTAAGCAATGCCCGGCACCCGCTTTGATCAGAATGGGAGGGAAGGGCGGTGAATCGGCCCGGTTCATCCACTATTTTTTCCGCACGTGACTATCGTCGTGTCGTGTCGCGTCACATGTTGCACGTTGCTGTTTTCTGCACGACGCGGACGACCTATAGATGTTTTTATGGTTGCTGTGTGACACGTCTAGCTTTATCTGTATTCTTAGCTCAGCCCTAAGTAGAACTGTCAGTGAACCATCATCGATACACGCTACAGGGGAAAGCTTCACATGATGTGAAGAGGGCCTTTGTATAAAGCCAGGACATTAGCAGCAGTAAATTTCCACTTAGCTCAGTACTTATCCGAAAACAAATTAATCGATACTCCCGTGGTGCCACCTAATCAACGCTGTGAAAAGGAAGCAGGACAGTCCGAGGGACAACGGCAAGGCCTGACCTTATGACACTTCTGTATACAGCGCGATTTTAGCTTCTCTCTTCGTATCACCGACAACGTTTGCTCACGAGGTAATGTGCGGTCATTTGGATCCGTCCGTTGGAACTGTCAGTCGTCTACGGTCTGTGGCCGACAGGTCGAGACCTCACAGATGAATCACGTTCAAGAACACCCAACTTCTGAGATTGACTTAGAGAATGCTGCTGAGTCTTTCTTTCAGATGCAGGATAAACACTACACCCTGATATGTGACGCCATCTATCATGTAACTGTAAGAAATTATAATGGAAGGAGGCAGACGTGTTGCATCCTTTCTGATGAGCGACAGTGCAGCAACCGTCATAGAAGCGAGAGTGGAAGGAGTGCGTAAATTTGGAACGCAAATATAAAGGTTTGTGACTGGCTGCTCCAAAAATGAGAGCTGCCTCAGAAATATTGCAATTGTAAAATATAAATGAGGTAGGCACTACCGCGCTATTCTAAAAGAAATATGTTCAGTTTCCTGCATTGCATGGGGGACATTCCTGGGATAATGGAAGCGAAAATACATAAGTAGGAAACGTGATACCTCGCCGATCCCAGAAGAATATTTCGTGTGGCGTAAAATCCATCGAAGTTCATTCATAATTAGCTAATGAACAGGTAATGTATATCAGCAGACTGTCGTTACCACACTGCTAGCGAAATGTCGTCTTCGGACATTTGACTCTCAAAGGTGCAAAATTGAGGAGCACATAGATCCAGAAGTCATATGCACGTATATTGATATCAGACGGTGTCGTTATGTTATGGATATCAGGTCTTCGCCAGATTGTACATGAGTCAACACATGCCTGCTCTCGGTCTTCTCGGCCTTGACCTCGGGCTATCAACACTTTCTCATAATTTCTCTATTCTTCTCACTGATACTAGAATACCACGGAACCTTATAGAACAATAATGACTCAATATAGTATGTAAACACTATCCATACCATTGTATTGGGAGATCTTGAGGTTAATCAACTCATCTTCAACTCCACTTCATTGTGTGAACTAAACATCTGATCGTTTATGCCTAGCGCTTGCCAATCTCCTTGTTTCCTGACTACGCCTAGTGCTTGTTAGCACCCTTATGGATCCCTCTTGGTCGTTGGAACTCAGCTTTCGGACATCCTCGCTTATGACTCAGGTTTTAACTCATACTCATTCAACTCTCATGTATTAGCCCAAATTATAGGGACCTGTAAATATGTATTTATATTTGATGTGTTTTCAGTAAAACGCATTTTGGATGACCTTTCGGCCATTGTATGCGCCCTTGACCCCACCGGCTGCCTGACAGATGCACTTTGACTTTCTATTTTTATCAGTCTCTGATACATTCTGGTTGTATGAGTCTCTGTTCATCCGGCGCATGCGTCAATCTCACAACAATCCCATCAGTCCCTTCCCTCTCAGCTATGTCATCAGTGCACGTGCAAGGGTACCTGATTGGTATATAATCTCCCACGCTTTCCCGCCCTCCCACTCATTCCCTGGGTCCAAAAAGAAAATGGGCCTGGAAATAATATTCAATATAATAGTTCTGCTCCACGCCCACCTGCAGCATATTTTTGTTGAATGCATTGGCATGCACTTGGATGTGCCTACCGTGGGAATATAGCATTCCCAATCTGGTAGGCTTGGAATTTCTGAAAGCGGGCCAAATTTTTGGGGGAGTGGATGATATATTTTATTTTATATAAAATATGCACTCATGTAATATATCATGACTCTATTATAGTCTTTTCCAATTGACGGATGCATGAATAGTAAAAAAACACCATTTCGCGTCAATTTCACGTTTGTTTCCGGGATTTGCCGGACAAACCTAAATCGGTTGCTCTGACTAATGGGTCGCAATTGTACAGTCATGAAGCTCTTCCAGCCCCCGAAATTTAATAGATGATGTCTATTACTACTCATATGTTGTATCTAGTTTTGTTATCCCTAACTTCTATCTGATTTAAAGACAAATATAAATTACAATGTCAAAAGTAAGTGCCCACATTCTTTATCCTACAGTACACATTCAAATGAGAATACAGAGCCAATAAAAGTCTGGCCTGCACTTCTTCTGAGTAGCATATGTAGTCTATATCTCAGACTGTACCTGCCCCGAGACCCTGACATAGGTTTATTTCAGTCAGATGAATGAGGTTTACCTGAACAGATTGCTGTAGATCAGATACTTTGTTTGGACAATATGATGCATAATATTGCATATACAACCTATCCGGATTTTGATGATGGTACATTGAACTGCATAAAATGGGTATGTGCTAGGAAATGCCCAAAAATGCGATTTATCAACCATAAAATGGGAATTAATTCAAGGTTGGGATGGATTGCACATATCGAAAATAATATGAATATATCATATATCACTATGATATTATATTCTAATGATGTCAGAGGCTTGTGAAGGCAGGAATAGAGCAGGGGATGCATCCCAAGCATGCATTCTGCTCGCTCAATCGCTCCGGTCCGTGACACCGCAGAGCGATCGAGTGGCTGTGCCACTTCTCTTCTGCTTCTTTCATTCACCATATGCCACCGGCACGATGAACACAGCCTCGACAGCGACAGCGTGAAGGGTGAGGAGGCTTCGACGATCAAGCATGGTCATGAAAAATGTTGGCTGAGGAATGGAGTGGAAGGAGGAGGTGCAGAAGGGGATGGGTGCAAGTGGGAGGGTGCAAGCGAGGTCAGTGGGCGATGGCGACAGCATGCGTGCCCACCGGCGCATATTTTATTTGTATTTTGAATGACTATATATATTCTTTTAACCCCATGTATCTACTTATTTAATAATACAAGATTATTTTAATATGAGCCAGGGATGGGATCAGATTGACAGGATGCATGGGAGAATATAATCAAGAGACGATGCACGTGGTTCCTATCATTTGGTTACGACATAAAAGACAGCCCTATATTCACTGGAGGAAATGTACTTTCGGTTCCCCTATAACTACTGAAAAAAATGCATTTGCCCATCAGGAAAGGTTGACCGATTTCCCTATCTTGAATTTTATGTAGCTACTCTGCCAGAGCGTGGCGCCCTGCATTTTCTTATCCTCTGATATGTGGTGATGATGGAGCCTTAGGTGCACCTTTCCAATGTTCAACGCCCATTTTCCATGTTGGACCTAGGTGCTCACTTTTGGAGACAATTTGGAGTTCTTTAATACTCGCAAGCTCTGTTCACAGGCTCAGCATCATCTTTCTCGAGCTCAATGGCTTGGTGAGAGTTGCCTGAGGTCTTTGGAAAGGCCGTGGGTCAACATGGTGGGGAATCTATTCCAGCTGGCACTAGCTTGAGAAACACATAAATTGAGTTCTCCCTGAAGAATCATCGTTATGTACGATTAAGGCTCCAGAAGTGGATAACCGTACTAACGAAGGTACTACAAAGTCTGGGAAAGCAGACTGAGGCCGGCCCGAGACGGAATTCACGTGATAAGCTTAACGCGTAAGTGGCGTGGGAGGCGCTGAGTTTGTCTTTCTCTCTTTCAGTCAGGATCACTTGCTAGCTATCTTACTTGTTCTTTTTGTTTCTCATAATATTGAATATTTACATCGTGCATACCAGCAACGAGAACATGGTTACCTTTTGTCGGCCCTCGGAGCCCTCTGAACAATCTGAGAGGAGCAACTATTTTTAACAATGCTCTGAGATGTTCTACTGATAGTGAAAGTCAGTAGGTTAGCTGCGGCACAATGACGGATCACTGTACGAAATGCCGCATATCGATACCAAATTCACATCTTTCTTCTTCGCATAGATCCCAGATTGAGGTTTTAGGACCAGGGATTGTATCTCTTCAGACATATGCACGTTCATTACAGTAGCGCGTCTAATCACTGAAGATGGAAGATTGGAAGAGTGTATCTACTTTTCTTCGTGGACAAGGAGTCACATTTTTCACCAAGATACGCCATCGTGGCACCTTGGTGCATCTTCATCGCTTAGTCTTCGCAAACAGAGCTTCTTGGTTCCAAAAATATCGTGCGTTTGCCTCGTTGCAACTTTGGATGAAATGAACAAGGTTTTTTTTTTAGAAAGCGACGCTCGGTAGCTATGAAAATCTCTTTTCTGTACGACGTCTGAAAGGGCCGACATGCCATCAGAAACGTTCGCTGCTCGAAGCGTCTCCCATTTCATTATCAAGGGCGACTCTTATCATGTCCAGCACATGACGAGCTGGTCCCCGTCTAGGTCAAACATATACAAGCCAGATATCTTGAAGGAAAACTCCGATTAACCCTCTCTATAAGCACATCATAAAACGTGTAGAATGTACGGACATCAAACGCGTTTCTCATCAAGGAAAATAGTAAAGAGAACAATTGTTGTCTTCCTTTGAAAACATTCTCTTGTCTTCATAATAATCCGTGAGTAAGTGAACTATTCTCGTCTGTGTCCTGTCTGGGCGGAGGAGAAATATCCTTCTCCGAATTTGAGCCTATCATCTCCTTCTGCTGTCCACGTTTTCAGATGCTGATTATTTGATTATCAGTACGTTATTCTTATACGGCGTGACCTTGTCTTGACCCTTGGTCTCCCAATGGCGTCCATGACATCGCCCTCCCAAGTCGACCCCCATGATGTCTTTCCCAACTTCAAACTCCCTCTGACGCCCAACACTCCTTTCATGAAATTCTCCGAATACGCTCAACGAAACCATCCAGCCCCCGCCTCTCATGTTGGCCTATTGTGGGACACAATGAGCGTCAATCAAAGGCACCAATTCGTCGCGTTATCTGAACCGCAGGATGCAGAGAAGCAAATTCGCGAAAATCTCTTCCCCCCAGTTGATATTGAGGCCAAACGCTCGACGTCCTGTCCTCCTCCCCCACCGCTGCCAGCATCAATGCCGCCTCGTGATTCCTCCAAAGCCAGAGACGATCGTGGGCTGGCTGTATATGGACCTCCTGTCAAGGAAGCGGAGGCGAAATCATTTGCTTGGGCCATTGATCCTAGTACGGCCCCAATGTTGACGACTGGGGCATACAGGATAGACACTCCTAGTTGGTATGTGGGTTTGGATAGCCCGATGGACCTCTTTGATAATACGTTCGGTCAGTTTCCTCTTGCTGATGCGCCATTGTGTGCTTATACTACGTCCGCGTTATTTAGCGCCTACTCCGCGTAAGCTCGAGGAACTGGTTTGGATGTGATTCATATATAACGCGTGCTTTGGTCATGACGCTGCCCTTCCTTTGTCTAACTGTGCGTATCGTCACCGCACAAAAAGTCCTGACAGTTAGCTAACTTACCGATGTACGAAAGGGCTTTTGCGTTGCATTTTTCTGCTGCTACTACCCATGAATAAACTTGATAAAATTCCTCAAACAGAGCTCTGAATAATACTCTACTTTATGACTGAGGAAAGTGATAGTAAGCCGAATGAGTAGCGGCATTCACGACCTTTTGTGCTCTTCACCAGCTAGGATATTTCTGTCATCCCACGCTCCAAACATAAGTTACAAAGCATGACCTTTAGACGACATGTTTGAATAGCAAGGCTAAGCTGGAAAAATAATTCCTCCCTTCGCGAATGGTATACAGGCGTCCGATGCTAAGGCACCCGGTGTATTGGAATACTACTGTTAAATAAATACAAACTTCTATTTCTATAAAATACGTCATCGTCGCCCACCCTACAGCTTAGCTTGTACCTCAAAATGCCCAGCCTCCCTATCTAGCTTTCTCAATATCCCGAACAGCACATCCGCCACCTCATTGGGCGCCTCCTGCACAACCTGTCACCGCAAATCAATCATCACCCGCAAATCAACGACGGCAAGACATACCAAATGGCCGGCATCCGGAATTCTCGTCACAGACGCAAACTTGCGGCCGCCACCCAGTAAGGAGTCTTGCTTTTTCCGTGAACTAAAGGGGAGGTTGAGCGAAGAAAGGAAATAAGGTAGAGCGGGACGTACAACATGTCATTCCTCCCTCCATAGATCAGATGTATCGGCACGACCTTGATCGTCTTGTTCAGCTCGGGAAGGACATCCACTGCCTTTTGATCATTTGCGAACGGCGCTAGTTCATGTTTCGGCGCGCACTTGAGTGTCCAACCACCTCTGACTGGATCGGGTTTCAGGCCGTACTCCTATGATAAGAAATATTAGTATAAGAATAGTCGGGACGGGACAGAACGCACGACGTATATCTCCCGGATCCTCGAATCCCAATAACTCCACGGCGCACGACCTTCAAAGTAGCGCTTCGCCTCCGCCTTGGTGGGCCAGTGATCCCGACGAGTGAGGATCCCCCGTTTGACGTATTTGTATACGGGCGCATCCACACCAGCCATCTCAGCCGGCCATATTGTCGGTTCGACGAAAATGAAGGCTTCGAAGAGCGGGTGGTCACAGAACATTGTCGCTAGGGACCTGTAAAAGGTTGAGAAGGGAGAAATGTGAGACACCAAAAGCCGTACGCAGACGCAGCACCAGCCGAGTGTCCCAAGAGCACAACCTTGTTCAAGCCTTTCTCGATGTTCTCAAGTAGAAAGGTCCTATACAGATTCGCACATGCTTCAGCATAGTCAAATTCGGCTAGGGATTCTCGTCAGAGCCGGCTTCAATACCGAAGACGGTCGCCTTACAAAACTCGAAATCCGGCGCCTCGATCACCGCTTCGTTCAACGCTGCAGAATCACCATGGGTCTGCCAATCAATCGACCATGCCTCCGAGACCTTCGTTCCACCCGACTTGCTATGAGCGAAGAGTCGTAGGATTGGGACTTCCCAGTGTTCCTTATCTATTGAATGGGATCATCAGGGTCGCTGGGACCAATGTATCGGAAGATCGACGTACGAAACCCAGTACCGTGGGTGAATATGAGGATATGCCCGGGTGCGGGTCGTCCCTCGGAGGAAGCCCCATGCAGCCGATACCGTTTCGCCACACACTTCAGCGGTTTACCAGATGAGTGCGTGTCGATGGTGAAGGTGTCGACTTTCATAATAATGGCTTCAGTAGAAAGAGAGAGGAACAGTGTTGGTTTAATACCAGAAACAGGCCGGTCGGTGATGAACCCTGGTCTTCCCTGGTCCCGCGTCAATATGAAAATAAGTCTCGCCGGAGTGGCTTTGAGTGACAGCCTTCAGTAGCGGATCGTTGCGGTGTGGAGAGTTGAAGGCAGCGGGCGCATATACGGGCCGTTGAAAAGCAAATTTTTGCTTTCCACGCCACCCAACAACGGGGAAAATGTTTTTACGCCTCCTCAAGGTTGTATCGGCCTATCTTTCGGAGTGAATCGAGGGCATACTGCGACATAGCGTGGGGTGCAGCACGGAGGGAATTCCAGTGGTATGGAAAGAGGGATCGGTATAGTCATCTCTGGGGGTCGATTAGTCAAAGGACGCATTCGCAGGAATGGCAGATATGGTTATATCGGTTACCCTTTCAAAGGCGAAGAGTCTTTTTCCGCCCCATCATCCCAGGGCCCCAAGCCAGTATGTTCACCTGCTCCTGTAAATATATTCACTCAGCATCAGCGAGTAATGATGAAAACCGAAGAGACGCCTACGATCTCTAACGCCGAAACAACCGAACTTCACACGCGACCGCATATAATAACGTAGCCATGTCAGCAGCGTCCTCTACGGTCGCACCATGCACCAGTACGACCATGACTCATAAACTTGAGTGCAGTCTTCAAACATCGTTCTGACAAGAAAACGATGCAAAGATCTTCCCCGCACCAATCGCAGCGACTCTGAGGTTATGTGTCGACCATTGTCGTCATCCTACTGTCGTCGTTTCGGTTGTGTAATGAGCGTAGGCAATACCACATATTGGGAGGCAGCATCGTAAAAAGGAACTTTTGTGCTTTTCAGCGGAAAGTTCCTCGGGCAGTGAAAATGTTAGAGCGCCCAGAGAAGAGGTACTGCGTAATGAACCAGAGAGGCTCTTGGGAGGCCGATAATCATTGAAGGCGATGAAACGTAATGTAGCAGGGGATGAAGAGCGTCAATACAGAGACAAAAGCGAGATTGCAACACCCCTGATTCGCAGTGACGCCTGGATAATCTGAAGAGTACCTCAGAGACAACTCTTGATTGAGCATGGCCCAAGCGACAATAAACTTCTCTCGAACATGTCACGGCATCGTCTTCCATCAGCCGAACAATCGACCATGCCTATAATGATGCGCATGCCTGAGAAAAGGCTTTGGACTTCGTCGGAAGTATCTGACGTCAATAGGCCGATAAGAGCGACGATACTGTAGCTGGACGAGGTGGAGTAGGGATGTCCCAAGGTTCTCTTAACCGTGGTCAGTAAAATACCAGCAAGCCGCTTTAGGACGAGAGCTACGGTTATGACCAGTTCAGTAGACGTTATCACAATAGACATGGTACCCACCATGGCCCAGACTTCGACTGAACCGAAAATGAGCGTCCACTTGCTGAAAAGTTCTACATGGCAGTCAGGCATTATCCGAAGCGCAAACGTAAGCTACATACCTTGCAGTTTAGTGCCGACCCCAGATATCACTCTGTACATCAATCCTTTCTCAATCTTGTCATTTAAACGGGAGCTGTATGCGCCAAATAAGACTGGGCAATGGTTCCGTCATATCTGAGTGAGCGCTACAGTCCTGGCGACCACTGTTGTTGACACAGGGCAAGGATGTAAAGAGACGATAGTGGTTCCAAGTCTGTGTCATGGATCTTGAGTATCTGTAAACTCGGTGCATGAGTCAACGCATGCCTACACTCGGCCTTCTCGGTCCTAGCAGTGACTCACACATAATTTTCTTTTACTTTCTCTATTCTTCTTGCTCATACTAGAATATAATAGAACATTGTAGAATATTCATGACTCGAGCCTTTTAGTATATAAATACCGTCTGTAACCTTGTAAAAGAAAGGAATCAAGCTACTCATCTTCAAGTCCACTTCATTGTGTGAACTAAGCATCTGATCGGTTACGCCTAGCGCTTGCCAATCTCCTCGCTTCCTGACTACGCCTAGCGCTTGTCAGAAACCTCATCAGTTACGCCTAGCGCTTGCTGAACAACTCGTTGGATACGCCAAGCGCTTTCCGACACCAATCCGAAGACTACGCCTAGCGCTTGTCTTCATCTACAGCCCATAATAGCTCCGCGCTCACCGGCTGCTTCCTACAGTAACTGCTTCGCACTTACTGACCCCTTTACCTCGCAAACTGGACCTCTCAGGTCTCCTCACGAACCCTTGCCGGAATCTATTCTATTCCCTAACGACATACATCTCTATAACATATCCTACCTCGCTTCGATCATCACTTGTCGCCCCTCACTCTCATATCCTGATTTTGGCAGATTCCTAACATTGGTGGACACATTGGGAACTGAGTATAGGTCCTTGTTTCTTATCATTCAAGGTTTGTGCAGCTGGTATATACTTTTATACAGCTATTGGTCAAATCTCTGTCAGACAAGTAACTGGTTCCGATGACTTGGAATAAAGAATTATTTAGCCCTGACCCTGGCAGAAGATATCATTCTCGCGACCTCTGTGCTTTCTATAGCATGGACCAACATGAGCAGATCAAACACAGTACACCTCCTCCTTGTGCAAGACATACTTGTCACTCATCTTCACGGACAGGCCCTAAGCACCCAAGCATTGTACATCAGCCGATACTTCATCCCTTTGATGGGCCTTTTCGGCGAGGAACCTACAACATGAATGAAATAATGGCAGTCACAATGGGCAATACCATACCCCTGTCAATGCTGGCTTCGAAGATTCTACAAGAGCCCAGGCTGACGTCTCGTAGAAACGAGGCTATAAGGATCATAAAGAGTCATTTCAATATTGATCTTAATGAGGCTTGGACCGTCAATGAGGAACAGTACAAGACTACCTTCCGGGACGAGTTCAAGCTCCTAGACAACTTGTTGATGGAGACATGGGCTATCCGTAGGTCCAATGGTGATGTTGGGTTCAGCATTGATTATTGGCAGTACAAGAAACTACAGCACGCATTATCAGAACGGAAACGGAAGGCCCATCAGTCACTCATAGCTCATGGAATAGATGATCCGAAGTGCCCCGAATGGCATCAAGGCATTGATACCTTTATGACGGCAAACGACTTTGAATTGCAGGCTTTCTACTATCGGACCTCAGTTGAAGATTTCCTTGCGTTAATTGACAGTTGTCATAACTGGGGTACGAGTGAGCCATTACCGACACCGTTTCAAAGATTTGAAAGTTCCATGCGCCAATCCAAAGAAATCGTCTTGAAAATAGAGCAGCGAAAACGAGAGGATACTTTGGATGCTCCTGCTGGAAATATTCCAACTACGACTAAAGAAGCACCCTTGCAGCAGTGTAGATCTAGTGGAAAGATATCCGAGACTCCGATAGCGAGTTCGTTGCCCTCCAAACATTGTTCTAAAGCAACTTGGACTTCCATCAGTCATGATGGACTCAAGTACATGATTGCCAAGCCAGACATCGCAGATCATTATGCACAGATAGCTACGGAGTCGCAAGGAGACCTCAATCTACTATCCGATTCATATGAAGTAACCCTTACTCACCCGCAGTCAATGGCAGGTCATAATGGGAGTTCTCATGACATGCCTGTCTGCAGGATGGCACAGAAAAAGGCCCTTACTTCTGAAATTTTTTATGCCTTTGGTCCGTCAAAGGAAAGCATAAACTCATCTACCATTAATGAAGTAGCATCCAAAGAAACAAGTATGGATTCGCAGAATGGAGATGAATCAGCACAAGATAACCATCAGGGACAGATAAGACGAGCATCGGAAAGGGAACGGAAAACAAGCAACCAACAAGAACTGGTGCCATCAGAAGTCATGGAAATTGAACAAGAATCAACCAGATCGCATGTAGAACCTCCACAGGCTGCAGAATTCAATAAAGTATCTTTGACGCACAAATTGCCAGAGAAAACTGAACACAATCAGTTAAATCGGAGCATACAACTCAGCACAAGTCCAAACGACATACCCTACCCCATTCATATCATGCCTATTACAGTCTCTCCTATTCTATTTTCTAAAAATACCCAAACTAGCCTCCTCGGATGCTCAACCGACCTAGCATTGACCGCTCTGTTTTCAAATGTTCATACAAGTGTCATTGGACCTAAACGACACAATATCCATGCATCAGGAGGTAGTGTTGAAGGGATAATTGTGACCATAGAAATCCCGGATGATTGCAACCAACACCATAAGGAAAGAAGCCAGTGCACTGGACTCTTAAGTGGAGTTGATGATCAAGGGAAGTTCATGGTCAAGCTCAGTATTGTCCTTGACAACAACATAGATCTGGAGTCTTCTATGCTCAGAGAGGAACTGAGATTGTGCAAGGCAGTAAGCACAAGCCAACCAATTCTGGGATTGATAACACAACGAAAGAAAGGCTGCGATCAATATCATCAATATCATTCCCATTTTGGAAACATCTCACCGGCAATGATGCAAGCTGATTCACCTTGCCATCATTGCATGATAGAGCTGTGCTCTATTCACGCATCTCCCAAACGACATTTTGAGGCATTCAACAACAGAAAATATTTTGAATCAAGTACAAATATTACTCCAGGGCACTCCTCCACCTATACACTTGTCATCACTAGCCGTGTTTCAACTCCTGATTCTAAATTACTCTTAGACTCATCTGATAGTGATGAACCATGCTTCAAAGACAGTCCCGAATGCGTTGAACCTTGCCCTCCATATGTGCAGGGTGTGGGATAAAATTATTCCTATCCATTTGAAGTTACAACCATAATCAAGTCCCAACTGCTTCACAGAATAATTCAAATCTATGAGGTTTTACAGTATCACATCTTATTATTGGCTTACCTTTTGCCTCGTTTCTGCATGTGTAGACTGGGGGGGCTCTGTCATGGATCTTGAGTATCTGTAAACTCGGTGCATGAGTCAACGCATGCCTACACTCGGCCTTCTCGGTCCTAGCAGTGACTCACACATAATTTTCTTTTACTTTCTCTATTCTTCTTGCTCATACTAGAATATAATAGAACATTGTAGAATATTCATGACTCGAGCCTTTTAGTATATAAATACCGTCTGTAACCTTGTAAAAGAAAGGAATCAAGCTACTCATCTTCAAGTCCACTTCATTGTGTGAACTAAGCATCTGATCGGTTACGCCTAGCGCTTGCCAATCTCCTCGCTTCCTGACTACGCCTAGCGCTTGTCAGAAACCTCATCAGTTACGCCTAGCGCTTGCTGAACAACTCGTTGGATACGCCAAGCGCTTTCCGACACCAATCCGAAGACTACGCCTAGCGCTTGTCTTCATCTACAGCCCATAATAGCTCCGCGCTCACCGGCTGCTTCCTACAGTAACTGCTTCGCACTTACTGACCCCTTTACCTCGCAAACTGGACCTCTCAGGTCTCCTCACGAACCCTTGCCGGAATCTATTCTATTCCCTAACGACATACATCTCTATAACATATCCTACCTCGCTTCGATCATCACTTGTCGCCCCTCACTCTCATATCCTGATTTTGGCAGATTCCTAACATTGGTGGACACATTGGGAACTGAGTATAGGTCCTTGTTTCTTATCATTCAAGGTTTGTGCAGCTGGTATATACTTTTATACAGCTATTGGTCAAATCTCTGTCAGACAAGTAACTGGTTCCGATGACTTGGAATAAAGAATTATTTAGCCCTGACCCTGGCAGAAGATATCATTCTCGCGACCTCTGTGCTTTCTATAGCATGGACCAACATGAGCAGATCAAACACAGTACACCTCCTCCTTGTGCAAGACATACTTGTCACTCATCTTCACGGACAGGCCCTAAGCACCCAAGCATTGTACATCAGCCGATACTTCATCCCTTTGATGGGCCTTTTCGGCGAGGAACCTACAACATGAATGAAATAATGGCAGTCACAATGGGCAATACCATACCCCTGTCAATGCTGGCTTCGAAGATTCTACAAGAGCCCAGGCTGACGTCTCGTAGAAACGAGGCTATAAGGATCATAAAGAGTCATTTCAATATTGATCTTAATGAGGCTTGGACCGTCAATGAGGAACAGTACAAGACTACCTTCCGGGACGAGTTCAAGCTCCTAGACAACTTGTTGATGGAGACATGGGCTATCCGTAGGTCCAATGGTGATGTTGGGTTCAGCATTGATTATTGGCAGTACAAGAAACTACAGCACGCATTATCAGAACGGAAACGGAAGGCCCATCAGTCACTCATAGCTCATGGAATAGATGATCCGAAGTGCCCCGAATGGCATCAAGGCATTGATACCTTTATGACGGCAAACGACTTTGAATTGCAGGCTTTCTACTATCGGACCTCAGTTGAAGATTTCCTTGCGTTAATTGACAGTTGTCATAACTGGGGTACGAGTGAGCCATTACCGACACCGTTTCAAAGATTTGAAAGTTCCATGCGCCAATCCAAAGAAATCGTCTTGAAAATAGAGCAGCGAAAACGAGAGGATACTTTGGATGCTCCTGCTGGAAATATTCCAACTACGACTAAAGAAGCACCCTTGCAGCAGTGTAGATCTAGTGGAAAGATATCCGAGACTCCGATAGCGAGTTCGTTGCCCTCCAAACATTGTTCTAAAGCAACTTGGACTTCCATCAGTCATGATGGACTCAAGTACATGATTGCCAAGCCAGACATCGCAGATCATTATGCACAGATAGCTACGGAGTCGCAAGGAGACCTCAATCTACTATCCGATTCATATGAAGTAACCCTTACTCACCCGCAGTCAATGGCAGGTCATAATGGGAGTTCTCATGACATGCCTGTCTGCAGGATGGCACAGAAAAAGGCCCTTACTTCTGAAATTTTTTATGCCTTTGGTCCGTCAAAGGAAAGCATAAACTCATCTACCATTAATGAAGTAGCATCCAAAGAAACAAGTATGGATTCGCAGAATGGAGATGAATCAGCACAAGATAACCATCAGGGACAGATAAGACGAGCATCGGAAAGGGAACGGAAAACAAGCAACCAACAAGAACTGGTGCCATCAGAAGTCATGGAAATTGAACAAGAATCAACCAGATCGCATGTAGAACCTCCACAGGCTGCAGAATTCAATAAAGTATCTTTGACGCACAAATTGCCAGAGAAAACTGAACACAATCAGTTAAATCGGAGCATACAACTCAGCACAAGTCCAAACGACATACCCTACCCCATTCATATCATGCCTATTACAGTCTCTCCTATTCTATTTTCTAAAAATACCCAAACTAGCCTCCTCGGATGCTCAACCGACCTAGCATTGACCGCTCTGTTTTCAAATGTTCATACAAGTGTCATTGGACCTAAACGACACAATATCCATGCATCAGGAGGTAGTGTTGAAGGGATAATTGTGACCATAGAAATCCCGGATGATTGCAACCAACACCATAAGGAAAGAAGCCAGTGCACTGGACTCTTAAGTGGAGTTGATGATCAAGGGAAGTTCATGGTCAAGCTCAGTATTGTCCTTGACAACAACATAGATCTGGAGTCTTCTATGCTCAGAGAGGAACTGAGATTGTGCAAGGCAGTAAGCACAAGCCAACCAATTCTGGGATTGATAACACAACGAAAGAAAGGCTGCGATCAATATCATCAATATCATTCCCATTTTGGAAACATCTCACCGGCAATGATGCAAGCTGATTCACCTTGCCATCATTGCATGATAGAGCTGTGCTCTATTCACGCATCTCCCAAACGACATTTTGAGGCATTCAACAACAGAAAATATTTTGAATCAAGTACAAATATTACTCCAGGGCACTCCTCCACCTATACACTTGTCATCACTAGCCGTGTTTCAACTCCTGATTCTAAATTACTCTTAGACTCATCTGATAGTGATGAACCATGCTTCAAAGACAGTCCCGAATGCGTTGAACCTTGCCCTCCATATGTGCAGGGTGTGGGATAAAATTATTCCTATCCATTTGAAGTTACAACCATAATCAAGTCCCAACTGCTTCACAGAATAATTCAAATCTATGAGGTTTTACAGTATCACATCTTATTATTGGCTTACCTTTTGCCTCGTTTCTGCATGTGTAGACTGGGGGGGCTCTGTCATGGATCTTGAGTATCTGTAAACTCGGTGCATGAGTCAACGCATGCCTACACTCGGCCTTCTCGGTCCTAGCAGTGACTCACACATAATTTTCTTTTACTTTCTCTATTCTTCTTGCTCATACTAGAATATAATAGAACATTGTAGAATATTCATGACTCGAGCCTTTTAGTATATAAATACCGTCTGTAACCTTGTAAAAGAAAGGAATCAAGCTACTCATCTTCAAGTCCACTTCATTGTGTGAACTAAGCATCTGATCGGTTACGCCTAGCGCTTGCCAATCTCCTCGCTTCCTGACTACGCCTAGCGCTTGTCAGAAACCTCATCAGTTACGCCTAGCGCTTGCTGAACAACTCGTTGGATACGCCAAGCGCTTTCCGACACCAATCCGAAGACTACGCCTAGCGCTTGTCTTCATCTACAGCCCATAATAGCTCCGCGCTCACCGGCTGCTTCCTACAGTAACTGCTTCGCACTTACTGACCCCTTTACCTCGCAAACTGGACCTCTCAGGTCTCCTCACGAACCCTTGCCGGAATCTATTCTATTCCCTAACGACATACATCTCTATAACATATCCTACCTCGCTTCGATCATCACTTGTCGCCCCTCACTCTCATATCCTGATTTCGGCAGATTCCTAACAGTCTGGTAAATGCACATATGCCTGGCACCCGCCTTCCAACGGTGGCTGGCACTTAAAATGAGAAATTGTACACGAAGTACGTGCTCGAGAGGGTCTAGGAGTAGATCTACCCCTCCAAGGCACCGCCACCAAGTTAACCGAGTCCAACAGAGCTATTTGTGAACACTTCTACGATGCTTGACGAGGTGTTGCTGAGCAGCGGATGGCAGGAAATCGTGGAGTATATGCGGCGGTCTCTGCAATATCTTGAAAACAAATGACACGCGGCTGAAAGACTGCACTGTATGAAAGGACATCGATACATAAAAATTGAAGGTGAGTGCAGGACGTACGTGAAACCTTTGATCATCCGGGGTCGATGCAGAAGGAATCCTTGATCTGCGATTTTTGATAAATTTCCAAAATGTTGCTATGGAGCAGAAGCATATGAACGGCAGGTTTATTACGCGAAGAGCCTTCCAGTCACATCGTCGATGCGCCATGCAGTGGAAACTACTTGTAGGTCAATGTAGGAAGCGAGAAGCTGGCGTCTACAAAAACTCGCGGCGAGCATTCTTTGCCAAAGGTCCATCTTTGTTCCTGTGGAAGCTGCGAGATGACGCTGGTCCGAGAGCATGGCAGTTTCCGCAAAATATTTATCGCTGTGGATCATAAGCCAACTCAAAACGTGCAGTACTGAGTATACAACTGTATTATAGATGCATCATTGTGGCGAGGATAGAGGAGTGGGAGGATAAGAGTAATGCGCAGAGAAGATAAAGATGGTGATGGTCAGAGAAAAGAAAAATTGTTACAGTCACAGTCACAACTAAGCCCAAAGGAGAATCTTGATATTCGAGACACTTTTCTTGTGTCGTTCGGCATCGTGTCATGAGTCGCGACCGGCTCGCTATCCGATTCCAATCCGATTCCAATCAGACTCCCATGTCGTAAAATTATGGGTAAAAAACTGACATACTTTTTTCTTTCCTTTCAGTGGTTCATATTCCAACTTCAATCCGCCTGTCGCCTCGCTCAGGCACTGCTCACTGCTTTTTATTTCGTCTAAGCACTTCTTTCTGCCGCTCAGATGGCTATTTTTGCATCATCTGTGACCCAGCAACGGTACCCGGCCTGTTTGAGACGTTCTACGCCAAGTACCCTCCGATCCTGACGAACGATGGGAGCGTTGGCACGGTCCGGTTCTTCCTTGATCACGTGTACATCAGGGCGGCATTTCCGTAGTTCTCCGTTGTTCGTAGCTACGACGGCGACTATCACCGGCTTAACCGCATTCTCCCTCTTGGACCTAGCGAGACTGTTCCAGAAGTCGCTTCACGGATTCTTCGAGCAATGCCAGTTTGAGTCCGGCAAGGCAAACACGAAGTTCCTGATTCACGCAGTGAACCTTTTCCTTTTCTCAGACTTGAAGCACCAGCAAAGCACGCATATAGTAAATCGGCTGTTGAAAGATGGTCAATCGATTCCACGAAGCCCCAGGCTACTAGTCATTGACAAGCCGGCATTGTGGGCTGGAGATCAGATCGCCTTTTTACTTCCATCTTGATATACTTTCGCTTTCCACCACAGTTGCCCAAGGCCAACTTCCTGCGAAATTTCAGGGCTACATCACGGTGAAATACAAGTTCACGCTTTCTTCGACTCGAATAATCCTCACTTCGACTGCTAACTAGATTCTATAACCACACCCAAGCATTGTGGTCAGCTTTTAGAGCATTACACGTGAGAAGCTGACAGTATCCCTCGTAACGGTCTCTGGGCCGGTGCACAACTCGTGCACGACTTGTTTTCCATCAACATGCATAGCCTTCCCTCCTTCATTGTGAGTTGTCTTTCCGCTTCTCGAGTTCTCGGAGAGCTCTATGAGGAAGTTCAGCCGGTTATTTATCGTTCTCTCACTGCGCTCCTGCCAGTGACTATATCGTGGTGATCAAGTCACATTAATTTCCTCTACTGTAGGATCTTCCATAGACCCCAAAATTGTTCCTGTGTCCGACAGCGTCCTTTTTTTTTCGTTCAAGCATCGTCAGATAATCCATATGCCGCAAGATATTCTAACTGCCATTAGTGCTGTATCACTTTCTAATCTCAAAAATCTGCGGATAGGGGACGATTTAAGAGCGCACCTTCCGCAGGAATTTATCTCACAGCATCCAATCCCAGATGCTTTCGCTGCATTAACATGGGAACTGCGGAGCAAGAAGCTGCTCTGCCATTTCTATTTATTTTTCCTCCTGCTCTTCGCGCCCTCACGTTTGTAGTCATTGGTATATCACTCCGGGATCTCACAGTTGACCAACCAGTTCTCGTTCTTTTTGATACGCTCAAAGTGTGCATTAGAAACGTTGCGCATTATTATATTTGGTGAAAAATTACGTTCGAACATCGGCAATAATGCATTGTGTCGGTGGCGCCGCGAACTATTGTTATCCTGTTAAGATCTCAAGATGATTTTAGTTTCATTGAACACCAAGTTGAGAATACGGACTCCAATGGAATGGTGACTGAATTGTTGATTAAAAATAAGCCAGGACTTTCTCAATAAGGAGTTTTACAAGTATACCAAGGAGTTCGGTGCTCAATATAATGCTATATTTATTCTACAGGATCATGCTTTTGCAAGCAAGGTAGTAGCTTGCGTCGGTTCTCGTTTATCGTATTCTTATGCTTATCTTTACAAATACCTAATCGACTGTACGAAAGATGTTTCAAATCAATGGAAGATCGGGACGACTACGAACGAAGGTGAACCATCCGAACTTAAGGCCTACGGAATCTTCTCAATTAAAGTATAGTATTTTTTTTTCTCCCGTGCCGTTCGACAATTACACATCCCATTGTTCTGTATCTCTCTGTATCCGGGCCACACCTCTTACCGTTCCTTGTCTTACCTGCATTAACACATATTCAATGCAGGGACTTTCATGGTGACACAAATACCATATCTGCCTTTCTTTCCTGGTCCGGCTGTTCTCTGAAAACCTTTGTGGTTGACACACCCTGCGATCATCTCCTACTAGCCCTTCGGGGTGCTCAGCCATCACTTCGTGCGCTTTCGGTGATGCTCGACGCATATTATTATATCTTAAATTGGCGTATCGGACATTGGCCTCTCCAGATTTCCTATCAAAGCTGGAGTGCATCAAAATCTCTCCCGATGATGGTAAGTTCTATTGTAAAGTGGTGCGGGTAATGCAAACCCGGCGGTATGTGCCTATACAAGATCTTCGAGAATGTGTCGTGTTCGCAAACTTGGAGACAAGGAAGGAGGTAGCAGAGTGCAAGAAAGTGATGGTCAGTGAAGGGTTGGACATTGAGGTTCAGGGACTTCCATGTGTCCGAAGTTTGAAGGAGGTCTAGTTGGATCCGCACATGACGGAAAGTGAGGATACTTTGAAGTATGATTTACATCGTTCATGATTTGAATAGTTTTACCTTCTTCGTAACTGGATTTCTATCTTAGACCTTTGCTATGATAGTGCCTAGTGGTCTGCATTGCCACACCATCGATCATTTATTGAACGCTACTACTATTACATGATTACAAGAGCGAATAGAGAAAATTTCGAATGAAGGGTACAGTAATCAAATGATAAAGGCCCGTATACAACTATGCCTGTACAACGTTGCTCCAATCTATCATCTCAAATGCCTGCTTGGTACTGACCAGCTGCGCGTCCTCAATCCCAAGGTCTTCCTTTGTCAAAACCTTTACACCGCTTTTTGACCATCCGCTCAGGCCAAATTCGCAGAACTTCATGTTCAGCGCCACCTCCTTGCCAAAGACCGGACCAGCAGAAAACGATGCCACATAGTCCTCCATATCCTTCTGCACAAACACAGTTTCTACACCCGTCACCTCTCCCCATAACTCCAAGATCCTGCTCATCATCAAGGTTTCGACTGAGCCTAGGACGTACTTCGAAGGCAGGGTGATCTCTGGTTTTGCCACAATAGCACCAATCCACACGCCCACATTCGTGGTCGTCAGTCCTATCATAGGCGTCGACGCACTCGGTGAGCAAGGAAGAACCCAAGAATACTTTCCTGACTCATTCTTCACCAGAGAAGTTGAGGACGCAAGGTTAGTGGCATAGTATCCTGCCCAGAAGAAGGTAGTTTTCTTCGCAAGACCAGGAAGGGAGGAGATGATATATTCGTCGACGTGGGCTTTGCTGTCAAAGTGCGGAACGGTAACAGCACCGTTTGTGGTGTTTTCAGTCATTGGAAGGGTGCTCCATACGTAGTGCTCGAGTGTGGGGGTTGCTGCGGCGGCATCGGCGAGGTTCTTTCCCTGCTTGATCTCCTCATTGAAAGCTCCATTGGGTCCGAGGGTAGATAGCATAGCCCAGAAGTCCGTAACGGCAAAGGCCGCATGCGCACCCTGATTAAAACTGATGGTTAGCGTTTATTAACATATACAATATCGTATTTGACGAACTTCAAGGGCCTTTGCGAGGCTCCTGTAGTTATTCATATCTGCAGTGACGACTTGAGCGTCATTTGCAGCGAGGGCCTTCGCCTTATCACTATCTGGGTTACGAGTGACGGCTCGAACGACATAGGCTCTGTTTCTGAGAAAAGAAGCGACGACAGAGCCGCCTTGATTTCCTGTAGCGCCAAAGACGACAATGAGTTTACGAGACATAATTGCAGGGAGGTCTTACATCTACCGATGTCGCTTTTTGTGTGCAGTACGATGTTGATTAATGTCAGCGGAAATATGAAACATGACGCTAACGAATCAGTTTCTGTTGCGCAGATGACCGGGAGGTGGGTGTAGTGACCAAGAAAGGATAGATAGATAACGATTGAACGCCGTTGTTAATCATTTCCAAAAGCCTAATTTTTCCATCCGCTGGTGCGAAAATGAGCATATCCAATAAATGAACATGAATACACCTAGCCTACGTATGGATAAATTGTGGCATTATTTCCCAGGTCGTGGCAACTAGGCCATTTGACTATCACTTTAGCATCTGTGACAGTGTCTGACCAGACAGACGGGAGCGATTTAGTAATACGAACAGGCTACAGCCTATGTCTTCTGGAAATCAGGTTGTACAGAGCTAGTTATCGCACTCAGACTCATGCATCCCTTATGGTAGCAGCTTAAGCCTCTGAGTCCTCCGGCCGTGATCGCTGTTAGAGGAAAAAGGGTATTCGGTCACATGATTTCTGCAGGTCAAATTTTGCACGCGTTGTCCCTTTCTTCCAAACTTTTACCCAAATGCCCTGATAACTAGCAGACGTGCGGAAAGGGATAATTACTCTTGAATACAGTTCTCCATACTTGGATAACGATGGGGCCCTATTATCATGACTTCTGCGACAGTGGGTCTCAAATTTTCAACATTTTTTCTTTCTGGATATAGGCTAAACAAGAGCTTCCAGCTTGACCTGCAAATGTCTAAATATTCTGTTGTTATTATATCCAATACTTCAAATCCTATAGTCCGGGCATGTGAATAGCTGGCCAATCTCATTGAGAATTCCGGAACTCTTGTACTACCAGGCGTGTGGCATAGGCCTAAGGCAGAAAAATGTGAAGGAATTTTCTGATGCTCTAGGCGATGGAACTACCTTGCTAGTTTTAAGAGGGAGAATGCAATATGGCTGGTGATAGTCGCGGTTTTAGCTACGAACAAACGGAGAACTACGGAAATACCACCCTAATGTACACGTGATCACGGAGGAACCGGACCGTTCCAAAGCTCCCAATGTAGGGAAACTTGTAATTCGAGGTGTGTTCGAGGTGTGTGGGTTTCTCTTTTTGACATTCATTTACTCGCTAGTAACATTTCATCCTCCAATTACAGTAAATATCGTCAGAAGTATATCGTTTCATTTGGAAGAATCGTTACATTTTCCTTGCATTTTTCAAACAGATCTATGACGACCATTGAAGGAACACGACCCCTTTGGTAAATATCGCTAATCTGTAATTACATTCGAGAATACATTATAAGAAGGCGTGCGGCGAAACGGAGAGATTTACTATGCCGTCCGTCCAGTCTCCAAGGATGGTATTGACCGAAAGCATCAGTGACGTTGGATATGCGGTGCGTCTATTACTTGGAAAGACTCCACTGCTCATACGCGTGCCATCCAACAGGCTTTCCATGCACTCAAAATTTACAAAAGCATCTCACAGTCCCTGCTCAAAACTAATTTCGTATAATTTGACCTATCTCATAACGATGAGACACTAACGATATAACAGCGGTGACTTTGAAAGATGTAATTGCCGCGCCTAAGTCCGTGACTGGGAAAATCCCGAGAAGCAGTGGCTCTCAATACAATTCTGAAATGCAACATAGCTAGAAAAATATGATGAATTCCATGTAGGTTATACATTTTTTTGCAGCCTCGAAATAGTGTGCTCATAATTTGGAATATTTGCCTTTCTGCTGATCTGGGAGTTCGATATTGCTAAAAACGACCTAGTTTTAAAACGTTTCTATTGCTAGGAATTTAAAACTGGTAACAGGGATCATCAAAAATTGGTTGATGTTCTCGTGTTTGAGATGTGTGCAGCGCTTGAAAAGGTTAGCAATCGTAGAATCTTGTATCATTTCGTGCGCTCACGATCAGCAAATTTTATTCGGGCGTGCCTTCAGACGCGAGAACAGGCGACGCATAGCGTCTCCGAGAATAGCCTCCGATGATGATTTTTTTTCGCTCCTTTGCTCATCTTGTCTTCGCCATGCGTTTCACTCCGCGATGGCATCTCAGTGGGTCAGGAAGAATTGTCTGCTAGATCCACACGCTGGGGACGGATCAGCCCATTGATCGAAACCAACACATCAGTCTGCTATAATAAGTAGGCTGTGCGCGACAGCTTGAGCTCGTCGTCCTGTTCACTGCCTTTCGATGGCACCTGGCGCAATTTAACAGTTCGAATTTGTTCGATTTTCAGCAACAATCCAAAGTCTCTTTGACATATATGCCTCAGTGAAATCTGCCGCTTTCATATCATCGAGGCTGTGCTGCTTCCAGACGCCTACCGTGGCATACCATTAACTCTGCATCAAGCGCTCATGCAGGCGGAGGCTGTGTTCGATCCGCTCACCGCACAGCCTCTGCTTAGAAGAGGTACTTTGAGTTAGTAAAATTCATCTAAGGGTCAACCTTGTTCCTCGCTTTGGGCATGAAAAAAACAGCACGTCGTATTGACTCGATACACATCTCCACTGCCTTCCGAGACCTCGATTTAGAACAAGAAGCGACAGACCCCAGCCAACAGCACCTTGGAGCTTGTGCTGTTTAATGCGGTGAGTGCTTTTTGGGGGCTTCTGAGAGCACATAAAAGCCACAACAACTGTCGATAACAGACATTCAATCTTCCCCATTGTATCATGATTCCGCGTTTCTCAGCTTTTCACCGCGACTGGGCTCCTGGATGTCCTTGGACAACAGGGGAAGTCTGCACTGTCTTGCATGCAGGTGCTAGGGGATATATAATGGCATTCTATATGTGTATGGCGAACCGTACGTCTTTTCTCCGTCCTCGTTGTAAGCATCCAGGAACTGACATTCCGACAGATTATAGCAGCCCCAACAATGGGGTAAATATTTTTCCTCGTTTATTAGCTTGCATACACTAACACCGTCCCTTATTAGCCGCCGCATGGCCAATTCTGGATGCCTTGTGCTCCGCCGCCACGATAGATTCAATGTCGTCCCTTAAACACATTTTTCGGTGCGTTCCTCGTTTCAGATACTCATGATATTATTCTCAAATAACTATCAGCTATTCGTGATTAATTGTCAACTCCACCTCACTTCGTATTTCTTATCCCATTAAACGAGGCCCATTTCACCACCCTCCGCACATCGTACGTATAACATGTAGCCTAGATCATCCACATTTACGCCATCACTACGCACCCCTCTTAATTTTACTACTTCATTAGTTGCCATTTTGTATCCCATAGTATCATTCGTCTTCTTTGTAGAATAGAATTTGTTTCTCGTCAAAATATGTCAAGACTGCACTCAGCACTGGCCCGAAGATCCAGCAGATTATCTAACGATTCTAGACCCTCTATAATGGCCGTTCATTTTGTTTAAGGTTTACCTCATGTGTAAACGATCTTTCGTCCTTTAATTTGCTAGCACGATTCCGGTCAAGCGTTCATACCCTTATATAGGATGCCAGTGCTGATTGCCGCCGGCAAGTTCTCTCTTGATCTTCAACCACGAGCACAGCGGTAGTCGGGGCAACGGATTCATGCTCTCAACGTTCGTTATCACAGAAGTACTTAGTTTATCATCGCTGCGATGAACATCTGACTTGGAACGGTAAGATATTGTTTAAGCCTAGCCTGTAAACTTATTCTATTTTAGCTGCGGTAGATCTTTTTGGGAGCCGATTCTTCTGGTACGGGCGCCGAACTTCTTAGTCTTTCAATAAATTGTTGCGTGGAAAAAACGTGGAAATTGACACGAGCCTGATACACAGCAAGGTACCGAGCCCCGCCGCTGATCGTCGGCGCTGTGGGCCTGGATGGGAAAACTGATGGTGGAAGGCTGTACTAGTCCATCGTCCTTGGCATGACTAGTCCCAAGAAGTAGGTTACGACTCAAGCCGAACTAAAACACCACGTGGCCCCTGGAATCCTATCTGCGCGTGTGTAGAGGCAAATTCCCCAAAACGGCCTCCGAGGCATCGTTCTAAATGACAATTGGGAAGATGCCTCACAGTCGTTTCCCTAAAATGCCCTCCGGCCGCTCGTAGAAAGCTGACTGCCTTGTCATATCAAGGAATCCACTCGACGCGTACCTTACGAAAGATAATTCATTTCTTCTGATGTTTCGGTTGAGGTGATTCTTGACCAGCGAATGCAGTGGACCAACTAGGCAGTGGTGTGTTTTTCTAACGTATACATCGGTATATTTTCCGTTCGACCCTATTGGAGTTCGTAATTGATTGTTTCTCAAGGGACCCAGCAAAGTGGTGCTTCCGTACCCCGTCGATGCAAACGTACATGTTATCATCAATTTTGAGCACAGATAATGAAGGCATGCGATGCGTATTTCTCATCCACGACCTCAAAGTAAGTGCAATTCAAACGCCCCGTCATACACTCAGGTCTTTGTCATTGGTGCCATCGTCTCCACTGTCACCTCCGATTCGTCCATGTCTTGGGTAGCACCTTCTTTTCCGTTTACCACCACAACTTACATACCGTGCTCCTCCAAATCGTCAACGACACCGGCTTCACATCACCTCTTCTATGTAGGGTTTCCTTGTTCTCGGTGTTTCGTCCACTTGCGGTCCTTTTTTACGAAAGAGCTCGCCTGTGCAGTTGTACTCGGTTTCCGTGTTTCGGGTTTTTGACGGGCTAAGGTTTTAGGGCCATCCGTTCGTCAGCGTTCCTTGACATTCATCGCTATCCACGCATCGCCGCATCGTCTGCTGGTCCGTGCACCTGGTCTCACTTCATTGTATGTATTTTTGCCTCATTGTACCCCCCATCGTCACCGTCGACGTACATACCCTCGGTATATACTGATATCCAATGTGCACCATCATGACTCACGTCTATGTCTTACTTATATTTTATTCTTTCCGCACGTCCGCAGCCCGTTGTCTCAGTTGCAATGGATAGGCATTTCCTCGCCTTGGCTGTTCGAAATCGCCATCCTCATCCCCATGACAGACCACACAGCAGACGGGAGCTTTTTTCATACTCCACCATTTCGTATCGCTCGATCTTACTCGGGATTGGCTTCCGAGTGATATTGATGACATTATAGATGCCGTCGAGCAGTCGTGTCTGGCTGTCCTTGTGCGGTATCGATCTCATCACCCACCCGCTTCCCATACCGTGTACAAATCCTTGTCGCGAGCTTCCGCTCTTACCTTAACGTACCTATTCCTGCGTGTAGGAAATCACTTGTCCATTGTTGACTTCATCCCATGGCCTCCCTGTCGATATTCTGAAGTGGGCTGAACGCTGTCGTCCTCTTGTTCCCCATTCTGAACGCTTGTGCCATTATTGTCACTCCGAGGTTGAAGACAAGGCCCATGTCTTGTTTTACTGCGAAGGATCGAGTGCTTTGCAAGATTTGCGAGCCAATTTTTCCCACAAAATTTTCGTACTTGCCTCCAACCCTTTCATAAGATTGTTGAATTCTGCGGCCTCGGGATATGAACTGATTCATATACTCTGGAGGCGGAGGACGTTAAGGTGGTCGGTGCTTTGGCAAAATATGTATTTGAAGTGTACCTGTATATAAGTGTGGTTGAACTGGCTACTCTTTAACTTTATATACCCCATGAAGCTTCTCTACTCCGCGCGATGCACTCAATAGTGTGATCAGGGTATGAGCCTTCGTGGCCACAGCACGTGGCTTGCCATGTTTGGGCCCGACCGTTCCTTATTGGGACCTTGTGCCGGTACCAACACACCAACACACCCATGCCATTTTGTTGTCTGGAATCGCTTGTTTCTGTGTTGCTCTTTGTTCCAGGTTAATGCAATTAAATGCAAATACATAAGTCTGCATATATATCTATATCTCTCTCTGCCTCCTTGATAACGATTCTTCCGCCGAAGACTACACTAACATGGTTATTGTCCTATCTAAAACCGATTCCTCTTTCCGAAATACCCTTGCTACATGTCTTGTTACTGCTTTCAGCTTAAAAACTGACGGCTGCATCACCTGAACTGTGGACTCTTTCGAGGTTCCCGTATACAGCGAGAAATTTATGATACTATCTAGGACATCGTATATATTTCCTGCCCGTTTAAATTTTCAAATGAGAGTTATAAGCGAACCAGGGTTTTTCATGTGCTTGAAGAAAGCAAGGCTCAAGCTTGAATATCATGCTATAAATATTTTAACAGAGAGTTAAATGAGGGTTCGCAGCAGGGAATGGAACGGTCCGACGGTCCGCGCTTAGTACGCCGAAAGCGGCAATGCTATCTGATCTACTCTGGTTTTCTTCTTCCCGCGACGGCACGACACTTTTTCTCAGTGGTGACAACGACCATAATTTCCTCATTTTGCGTCTATCTCAATGCTCCTGTTGCATCTTATCTACTCGGCATGGTAACCTCTTGCATCCTCTTTAAAGTGTTCGGTTATGGCGACGACGTAGTGGATTGAGACATCGTGTCCAGACGATGGAATACTGGAGTAATATCTGCCGATGGGATTCTGCACACCGTATATCCTTCCTGAAGAAATCATGAAGATTTTCACTTCCGGTGCGGTTGCTGCCTGTGTCGCGTTGCTTTCTCGCTCACCTTTGATAGTGTATCTAGAAAACATATTCCGGATGATATCCTTCAATCTGCATACCGAAAGGACTATGTAATATGCCAGGCTCAGCGAAGGATGTCGTCGAAGTAACGCCAAATACCGGCGGTAACGTCCACCCTAGAACCCGACCCTGCATTTTGAAACAGGCATCTGCATTTCGTACCCATCGAACCGGCTGCCGAAGCGTAGATCGTCATTTTCTTTCGAAAAAATAGATTTGTTCTCTGTCGCTGGGGCGAAACCTGACATTGCTGATGCTGCAGCCAATGAATCGGGCTCAGCAAGCGGACAGTTGTGAGCATACTCATTCCCTACCGATATACTAGCGATTAATGCTTCTATCAGCGCGTCCTTTCGTTTGCAAGACGACGACACAAAAGCAGGCATCATGGTCAGCCAAGGTTCATGCATCTTATCAATCAACAATCATGTCGGCGACCATTACTTTCTACGATATCCCCTTCAAATTACCAATCAATGCATATTCTCCGAATACGTGGAAAGCCAGGCGAGCTAGATTCATATATTCATTGAATATCGTCTCTTACCGTTGCCCAGATGCACCTTGAGCTTCAAGGGTATCCCATATCGCACGGAATGGATTGAATTTCCTGATATCGAAGCGTTATACAAAAGGCTTGGCGTATCGGCCAGCGCTACAAAGCCGGACGGTGTTACACCATACTACTCCCTCCCACTCATCCATGACTTGTCAACTAGCGCCATCATATCCGAGTCAGCCGCCATTGCCGAGTACCTGGACCTACCCTGATACCCCGCGCCTTTTGCCTCCCGGTACACGAGCCCTGCACTCAGCATTCACATCTTCTTTTGAAGCCCACGTCAAGACTGCGATAGCGCCATTGTTCATCTCCGCGATCTTCATGATTCTGAATCCAAGGTGTCAGACATTCTACAAGCAGACTAGGGAGAAGTCGTCTGGGATGACGATGGAAGAGATGAACCCGCTTGGCGAGTGTAAAGAGAAACAATGGACGATGTTCAAGCTCGGTCTCGGGAAGGTGGATGAGTAGATGATGAAAGGGCACATATTTGTTATGGGAGAAATGCCTACATTTGCGGATATGACTATGTGTGCATGGATACTTTGTCTCCCTATCGTTCTCGGAGAAGATAGCCCAGAGTGGAAAGACATATCGAGCTGGCGTGGTGGGCGGTGGAATAGGTTGATGGAGAGTTTTGAGAAGTACGAGACTGTTGTATAGGAGCAGGTTCAATCAGAACGCTCCCAATTTTGTACTGTACAATCTATACGTCACCATCTGGGTCATCTCTTGGAGCATGTTTGCTGGAATTCGACCCTGTCCATCCTGGGCGCACCTTCAAGCATGTGGCGGTTACTGGTTTCATTTTTGGCCGAACGATGTCCAGCTGTCTCCTTCATTGGTGGTGTATCTTCCAAACCGGCATATCGTCCAATCTTTCGGTAGAAAGTCAAACACGCGTACCGCTCTACCGTCGAATCCCCCTCCGATACTTCTGTCGATTGCCTGAAAAAGCCTGGCTTAGCCGTAGATCGCAGACGTTTAACGAATACATTTGAATCTCCCCCTCTCCCCCCCTCCCCCCACTCTCTCTCCTGCTCACGTCCTCGATAGTTGTGAGCCTATTTTCGTCTGGCGTGTTTTGTTTCCCTTACGATAGGTTGGTCTTTCCTCAGTCATGTTGATTACTGACTGACGTCTCGGATTGGACAAAGTAACACTTCATATTTTTTCGCTGTTCGAGTTACGTTTTCGCGCAATGGAGGCGCCGTCCTTGGTTCCATCCCTATTTGGAAGAATTGCCGCCATTAAGTTCTGTCTGCCACCTCTTATGACAATGTTTGCTGCCACGCAATTTCAGACAAAGACAAAGACAGACAACAGCTCAAATAAAGATTGGCGAGAGACTGGACCATTCTCTCTTCAATTCTTCCCCTTCTACTATGTTGACACATCCCAAACTTTGCCAGCCCGGGCTCCACATCTCATCGTCCAGCTCCCCGACCGACTTTTACTTTGTGTCCAACGCCTCTCTTCCAGCGGCCACCACCAGAATCTGGGAATGGGATCACTCGCTGCAGGTGCTACCCTATTTTATCGACCTGTTTACCGATTTTGGAGGCATTCAGCATGTTGTTCAGCCAGGAGATCGCGTCCACTTGTTGGGGTTCCGTTTTAATGATATCGAGGAACTAATAGGCATTCTGGGCAGCCTTCCTGGATTTCAACACGTCGAACGGCTAAGCCTCGAGCAGCTGTATTTCAACGCATATCCATCAATGGTTAGCTTGACAAAGGCATTTCGGGATCCGCGCCTTGGTAGGATCAGGGAGCTCACAGTCCAGCTCTTCAACGGTCCCGCAGTAGAGTTCTCCGCTCCGGTGCTTATCACGCTGCTTGCACACTGTCACCATCTCAAGCATGTCCACTTTCGCGGGTGCGGGGTCTCCTACACCAATAGCGGCGGTTTGAGTAGCTGTGAAATGTGGCAACAATGGCTCTCTCTCTCACGTGGCAAATCCTACGCCGTCGTGAATGAGCGCGGTATCGAGACGATCAGCTTCGAAGGTGTGGACTGCCAGCGTACGGAGGATGTATTGGCTTTCATGTCCGATGCCGACTCCCCTTTCCACATTGAAGGGTTGCGCTGTCTTTCAATCCCCTGCCTTACCGACTACGAAAAGCCCTCCCCCGGGCTTCGCCCGATCCTGGAACGGATCCTCATAAGGGTCCGCGAGTGTCTCGAGGAGCTTCGATTGTGTTTTCCCCTGAGGAATGACGGTAAGTCCGATTATCTGTGACCCGCCATGCTACGTAGCTGATATTTAATCTCAGTGATTGTTCTACCTCGTCTTCGTACGCTGGGGCTCTATGTCAGGAGGAAAGCCGAACATGGCACGGAACTACTGCATTGGGCCGCTGAGAACTTGGTAAATAACTCTATGGCACTATCCATCGAGGTTGGTTTCGCATCTCCGTCGTTGAGGTGGGGCTGGCAGGATGAGCTTCGACGACACATCGCCGAAGATATGAACGCCATAAACCTCGCTGATTTTACACAGAGAAGGCACAGCGTCGACCGGGATAAATACAGACAACTGCTGGATCTTTTGTCGTCGTTCGACGGTGTGGATGATGTTATAGCTTCTCGAATTGCGCAAGGAATAGTGACGGACTTACGGATCATTGGTCTTAGTCGGGACAATTCCAGTTTAGATTGGGACGAAAAGCTGCGGGGTGCTTTGTTCCCTCGGTCTGAAGATAAACTGAAACTTAGCCGGATTGCTCAGAGCGTGTATCGTTAATGAATGAGTATGTGAATGGCATACACCAGTGGACCGTGTCAATGTGACATTTTTCGTGTACGCTATCAGGATTCAGAGTGAGAGCCTCGGGTTTCGGAGAGAGCGTAGCCCTTGCGAAGAATATTTTACACCAAATTTTCCCTCGGAGTCCTTGGCTGGCATGTAAATGGACCCAACTCATATCTCTTTTACACTTTCATCGGTTTCGTTACGTCTACAACCAAAACACCAATTACGCGATGTTCCGGTAGCGATCTCGACTTTAACACGCCCAACATTCCAAAGGGGGGAAAGCTCTGAAAAAAACCGGACGCTCATTTGACTAATGTTATGTTCTTTGCGACAGCCATTTATAATAAACCAAGAACCGGTTTGCATCCGCACCGTAACCCGCTTGGTCTATCACCGTAACTTACTACGTGAAATGTTTCAACGTTTTTTCCCTCCGATTGAACATCCGATAGAATCTTCTGAAGCTGCGAATTCCGCGTCCGGTCGCTCAAGCAACAGTAATGATGAAAAACAAATTGCCGTTGCCGGTATTTAAAGGATGGCGGGAGATGTGTTGTATATCACAGAAATGGCTTTCCTTTCTCTTCGATCTCTGACACTCTTTTCTCTTCTCATTCTTTTTGCCAACCTAGCGGATGCGAACCCTATCTTGAAACGCGAAAGCCGTACTTCAGCGCCCTCGGGCGCTGTTGTTGTGAGAGCCAGTGGAGCGGCGTCAGGAGAATACAGTACGGTGCAAGCCGCCGTGGACTCGCTCGCTGATGATGGAACAGACCAGGTTATCTTCATTTATGAAGGTAATTCAACCTTCCTGCTCAAACATCCAGTTAGAGGCTGATAAACTCTCTTTAGGTACCTACACTGAGCAAGTCTACATCCATCGCGAAGGTCAGACCACGGTACATACCTTCTTTTTCAAATAGGAGCCATGCTGACATTTGATGATGCTCAGATCATGGGCCAGACTTCTGATACCAGTAGTTATGCGAGCAACACGGTTACCATCACTCATTCGCTATCTCTTGCCAATGCAGATGATGACGATTCGACTGGGACCTTGCGCGTACACAAGGACGACTTCGCCCTATACAACGTCAATGTGAAAAACACGGTACGCCTATAGCTTATGCATGAGAGTGCCATTGATCGTATGTCTTCTAGTTCGGTAAAGCTAGTACTAACGGCCAAGCATTGGCATTGAGTGCTTATGGAACGAATCATGGCTACTACGGTGTGGGCTTCTACAGGTACAATGCTTTCTAGGCTCTTTCTAAGCCTATGATCTGACGATTTTGAACAGCTATCAAGATACGGTGCTCGCACAAACGGGTAACCAATTCTATGGCTCCTGTTACATTGAAGGAGCGGTCGACTACATTTTCGGCCAATATGCACGGGCGTATTTCCACCAGAACACGCTTGCTTCCGTGGGTGCTGGAGCGATTACTGCTAGCGGACGCTCGTCATCGGACGGAGTAAGTTTGTGTAAGTCATTTAAAATCCATCCACCCTGCATCCCAGTTTTACCGTTCGTCTAAGATGTCATCAATGAATCGACCATCACTACCGGCAGCTCGGCGACGACGTCTCTCAAAGGGCTGGTGTACCTTGGACGCCCATGGGCAGCATATGCTCGGTATGTCGTCCAGTGTTCTACTTTAATTATACGGTGCCAACCAAGGGCAAATAGGGTCGTCTATACATCCTGTTCACTCGGAGACTTGATCAACAGTGCTGGCTGGGAGGAATGGTCAAGCAGCTCACCCAATACCGATGGTGTCACATTTGCTGAGTATAACAGTTCCGGTACGTTGACGCTATCTCTTGATGATCCTGCACTAACTTTCTTTGTTTCTTTCAGGGGATGGGGCTTCTGGCACTCGCGCGTCGTTTGCTACAACGCTGACTTCGACCAGTGGCTACACGATATCGGATGTTTTGGGTAGTGGTTATGCCGATTGGGTAGATAGTCATTACCTATAACTCGCTCATCATGAATTCATGAGAGCTATATACGATTTGTGCATTCAGCGGAACTGCTGAGCCTGGTCTTTACTCTCACCTTGTCAAGACGCATCTAGTCTGGCGCCTTAGACCACTTGGCCATTTAGCCTTGTGTAGCCTTCCAGCCATACTATTTTCATTGTAAAGGGCTCAGAAATGAGGGAGAAACAATTTATGGAAGGGGGGACGGAGGAGATGATCGAAAATTTTGGGTCGATCACATTCTGCCTATTTAGGATTTTTGAATCACCGACTCGTTTCCCGACGGCCCGAGTATCACGGCCCTAAAATTAGAATATTTTTACCTCTAAATGCGCAGAAAATATTTAAAGTTTATTTTTAGTATTTTTGTGGAAAGATATGTATAAATATTTAGAATCTCTCACTGTATTTGGAAGAATTTGTAGAAAATATATTTAGTACTTTTTTTAGTGAAGAAAAAAACTATGAAAAATTTGCATATTTTCTAGGTGTTCATATGTAAAAATACACTTTCTTTCATCCAGTGTGTCTCGGCTTTCAAGCAGCTGCCGGATTCAATTCCTGAATTAGGTCGACTGTTCGAAGTACTATACCAGTCCTTAAGTCGCAGGTAACGGTAATAATATTAGCGGCATGGTGTTTTATTCTCACGTCTATCCCTTCAATCCCCTGTATTGCAATAACAGCAGCGCGGCTCCAGTGCAACTCAAAATTAAATGCCTGCGGCATCGAACTAAACTGAGCCGAAATATGCCGATTCATGGCAGTATTCTAGCTGGGACCAAGATTCGAACCCAGTGTTAACAATCTCATAGTCACTCGGTCTTTGACTGATGACGAGCAGGGGGAACTGAGTCCGACTGTCATCCTTTTAACTCTACAGCATGCCACTGGCATTTATTTTAACTGTTAGAGCTCATACTTGGTCTGATTTAACGACGGTAACGGGATTATGATTGCTTACACAGTTTACAGTCAAAAAAATTATATGGTAAGACACCGTGTGCTCTTGTGAAAATCCAGAGATATTTATACATTAGCGTACATGTGTTTTTGTAAGTAGAAAGAATGTTTCGATTAGTACACTATGAAGGGTTTTACATCGTACTTTTGTAATGTTATTCAGGATAATAACGAGATATCGTACAACATTGGAAATGATTAGTGGATATTCGAGACCAAACGACGATCGAAATGACTGTACACAACAAAGGGAATGTCCCATGGCCAGCTGGATTCTGATTTTTGAAGCGTCGGCGGTGATGTTATCACGATGAAGTCCACGCCTGAAATCTCGCCTCACCGCGGGAAGTATACGACCGACTACTCACTGCCTCAGTCAAATTATCTTCGTCCCTCAAACACATGCAAGCAACTCACTGGAACTCTGGATACGCAATATGCGGGCAGCCCGGCTTGCACGGCTGCCCCACCTCCACGCGCCTCTTCTCCTTCTTCGGGATCCCATCGCATAAGCACTTGGGGGCTGCAGCCCCATCCAACCACGCACGCTTATCGGAGAGGTATTTTTGACGGTGGGGGCATTGGACGTGGCTGTCGGTGGTGGTGACTTTGCCACAGGTGTAGGTGTATTGGGTAGTTATGTGAAGACACATTTTAACGAGGGGAGGGATAGTAGATAGTAGAGAGAAACACGAGTTAGGGACTTCCAGCGGGGGAAAGAATGGGGACAAAATGAAGAGTGGAAGTCGTTATAAAAGGTTGTCGAGAAGTGAGGGTGGAATGCCCGATCACCCGGACGAATAGAGATGATCATTGGTGTAAGATGAGGTGGCGGATTTTGAGACGTAATAGTAATCGAACCTCGGGGACATTAGATATGCTTTTACGACAGAGTCACAGACAGAAGGGAAAGACCGCACCCGCCCCTTGCAGGTGAGGCTTGAGGCAAGACCTTTTAGTGGCGTTCAAGGTTCAGACTTAGATTCGCAGTGATTGGTCAACTCCCTATAGCCAGTCTAGACTCGAGCAGCGCTCGTGTGGGATTTGCTAACAATGACGCGTGGAACAATAATGCTCCGGAGCCACAAAGTCACCTTCGGTTGCGCAAGAATTGAGGTCCGGAGAAAACGACACTCGTCTTGTATCTCGGTTTTTTGCATCAGCCGTAATTCAGACCTTTCTATCCTTGAAAGAAGCGGATCAATAATTGCGCTCTTACTTACACGCACCTCGTTTGAATTCTTGCCAGAAACGACTAGGAATCACACGTTCCCCGGCCTTGCCTGCAGGGACGGGAGACACATTGTGAAAACGAGTGACTTTCATAAGTACGTCAGAAGACAAAGTCAGGCCCGTGAGGTGGGGCTTCTGTGGCGAGGAAGTCAGTCAAATACTTGTAGTACTCACCCTGAGATGTCATGGCGACCCTCCGATCATTTTTGCTGAAAATCTTACAACAGGTCAAGGAATCAGGATCGGTGCTTCAGAATTAGAACAGGGTTCAGTGGCCGTAAGAGCCACCGTAAACAATAGATGTTTATAAGTTTGCAAACGGCGAGGCCCGATAAAAATCGGTGCCTCTCAAAAGCAGCTTCCTTCTTTTCTATTTCAACACGAATTTGAAGGATTACCATTTCATGCTTATCACCTGGCCTTTCCCAGGGTAAAGAGAAGCATGTAGATCCTGTACCGAGTAGTAGAAAGGCTCCGAGGGAACCAGAGACAGATCAAAGGGACCTCCCTAAACGCCTGGAAGCAAGCTGGAAGTGGATCGCTCAGGGTGGACGCAATGCCAACAATGACCAGCTATCACGGCCCGACGTACTGCCCCGGCAGCAGCCGAAGGCGGCAACAGTATTTTGACAATTGCGCTGCCAATGTTTTTCTTTCTTCCTTTCTTCCGCAACAACGTTTTTTTTTTTTCTTAGCAGCGATGGCGTCGCTTCAGCATTTTACATCGACTTTAATGCCGCTTTTCTGACCCCATCCACTCTTTCTTAAGGCCTCGGTGACCGGCCTCGATGCCAGTCCACTTCATGGACATACGAAGGAATACCGAAGCCATAGAATCCGAACTCTTCTAGATTTTACGAAAAGGTCACAAGGATTTTCCATTCCAGTGCGTCTGTGACCTTTATTCCGTCGCGTCCGGCTTACCTCTGGTAGTCTAGAAGACATTTCAAACGAACCCGTCTCGCATGCCCTGGTGCAGCAGAGGAGGTAATCGGCACCAAACGGGGAGCAGACAGAACCCAGGGTAGCCTCAATGTTCAACCTAGGCTGCCAGCCCGTCTTTGCTACAGCACGATGCTGCCCCTCGCGCGCTTCTTACCCATTACAGCTACGGGTGACGCATAAGGACATTACTTTGGAATGTCGCCTGTCGCTGTGTTCGACCACGACTATCCGGGTTATGTAAACGTTTCCTTCTGATACAGAGAAGTGGCACTACAGTGAGCTGTATGTGTTGGATAATTAGTTCATCCCAACGCAAGATCCGGACTCAGTCTTAATTAACCAGCAGTTCCCGACACTTCGAGCACATTCTTTCTTACTCAGTCGGTGTATCCTACACCCGCAATTCATACTAGAATGTTCCTTACCTTTAGGTATAAATACGAGACATACTGTAGTAGCGTAGCAAATTTTATTCTACTCTTAATACTCTACCATTCCAATAATCCCACAATATGTTCACTTCCTCTATGCGTATGTACTCATAGTAGTCTCTCTGAAGACTTGCTCTCTGTCTGTGTCGCCCAGAGACACCGGTTTTGAATAAATTCTTGTCGTTATTTGGGAATACGATGGAACTCTTACGGTGTCTTCACTCGTTAGGTCGAGGATGCCACAAATGGTACCTGTTGATGCTTAAATTTTTTAATTCTGGACTGATGGTATTCGTCTCCTCGCTATTACTTTTTTGCACCATCCTAATGCTGTGATCCCAGTAGCATATAACAGAATGCCTTGATTGGGGCCTTCAATGATGACCTGCGCTAGACGGTTCGTATCATGATAGGTTCGTTACTGTTTCCTTACGCAGAGGAACAGCGGCCTTACCGTTACACTTCAGGCCGGTGTGTTACGTGCCTAATGTGAGAAGATTCTTCCTCTTACTAGGTTTCGCTACAAAGTAAAAGTCCCCAAGTTTTTGAAATGAATCAACACCGTCGCTTACCCATAAGCAGATCAGGTTTTTTAGAGCGCTTGTTCACGTAATAAAATGGGGCAAAGCCGGACCGATGAAGCTGATCTCATTCACATTCTTATCGATCAACAATTATGTCGACGACCATCATCTTCTACGACATTCCTTCAAAATTGCCCATCAATGCATGTTCTCCCAATACGTGGAAAGCCAGGTAAGACAGTATCTTAATTTTTACTTGCGACCGTCTCTTAATCCTTGCCCAGATACGCCCTGAACTTCAAGGGTATCCCATATCGCACGGAATGGATTGAATTTCCTGATATCGAGGCATTATACAAAAGGCTTGGCGTATCGGCCAGCGCTACGAAGCCGGACGGTGTTACACCATACTACTCCCTCCCACTTATCCATGACTTGTCAACTGACGCCATCATATCCGAGTCAGCCGCCATTGCCGAATATCTCGATGCGACCTATCCTGATACTCCGCGCCTTTTCCCTCCCGGTACGCGAGCCCTGCATGCTGCATTCACAGTTGCATTTGAAGCACAATTACTCAAGGCGATAACGCCACTCCTAGTCCCTGCAGCCAACGCAGTACTAAATCCCCGAAGCCAGGCGTTCTTTAGGAGGACAAGGGAAGAGGCTTTCGGGGTGACGCTTGAGGACATGGATCTACGTGAGGAGCGTAGAGACAGGCAATGGGCGCTCTTTAAGCATGACCTTGGGAAGGTTGACAAGTGGATAACGAACGGGGACGCGTTCGTTACAGGGAACGTGCCTACGTTCGCAGACATCACCGTGTGTGGATGGATGTTATCTTTTCGCATCGTTTTCGGCGAGGATAGCCCAGAGTGGAAGGATTTGTCGGTGTGGCATGACGGGCGGTGGGGGAGGTTGGTTAAGAGTTTTGAGAAATATGAAGTAGTTATGTAGGACGATTCTTCGCAGTTGCGAGACGGAACCGCCAGAGCCATATTACTAGTCTAGGACCCTGGTTTGGCGTGGTGTATATCTGTTTTTGCTAGCGAGAGCGCTAGTTCGCAATGATTATCCTCTTGCCTGGCTCTGAAATATGTGGAAAGCGCTTGATCCGAATGTCGACCATGTCAAGCTGGCGTCAAGCACGAGGCAGCCCTTTTTCCTTTCCTGTCTTTCCTGCTGCTTTGTCTCCTTCCTCCGCCTTTGTGCTGATTCTATGGCTATGCAGGACCGGGGATTATTTAATGGGAACGAGATTTCCTCCTGCACATCTCTTTCCCTCCTTTCCCTCTCGTCCTGGCGGCGACATTCTACTTTCATTTTTTTCCGTCATTCGTTTTAGTTCTCGGAGCTCCGTTACTCATGACTACTACAACTTCACAAATTTGGCCGCGGTCGATCGACTTGACTGTTCTCGAGGCCCGATTGAAGGAGAAGTCTGGTCATCAATGTAGTCAACCGGAGATTGCTGGTCAATGTGGGTCTCAATACCATGACTGACAGTCAGGTCCTCAGCTAATGCTTCCCTCGTAGCGCGCAACTACAAGGTACAGTCTTTCGTGGCTACCAATTGCGGATTCTCATTGTCTATACTAGCTCTACACCGTAGTCATGGAAGAACACGGAAAGATTTTGGTCCGCGTATACTGGCCATTGACGATGGACGGTCTTAGCGGTGTATCGCGCGTCGATGCGCTATTTTCTGAGGTAACCGTTCCTTTTCGTAGGCTACATGTTAGGCTAATCCGTTCCCACTGTAGACTTCAACCATCCGCTTTCTCCAGAAGGAAGACCCTACGATATGTGCTCCGCGACCAATTTGTTATGACAATGATCAGGATGGTCGGGTTGGGGGAGCATGGATTGCGACCGTTTTTGTCAGTCTGGTCCTTTTCCTAGAGCACTATGGATCTTGATCATCTCCAAAGATCGAAGGAAAGCTCCTTTCCGACAAGCTCGCGTCCCTTACCTCGGCGCAAAGGTACCTTGTTCGACAGTCTGCAGAGGATATTTACATCAAGATCTTGAAATCCGCCAGTACCAACTTTAGCGAGATAGGGAGTATTCATGCCCTCAGGAGCACTGACGCTGCATGTCACTATGTTGGGTGCTCCGGAGATGTAGAGCGGGAGTTCTGCATCGGACCTATGGCGTTGCCTCCATCGAACGAAGCTGGTGTTACTGGTCCGCCTCGCCTTGCAGACTCCGGCCCATTTCAGACAGGGGAGCAATGGTTACTGGCAGTGACCTGTCGACATTTGGAATACTTTGGGAGTAGCAGGCGATCTGAGCCTACCCAAACCGCCGTCTGTCTACAGTGCAAGGTCCTAGAGCAGATCTACGAAGCGGCGGAAAATGTCCGCGAGCGACCTCCTCCGAATCTCGTTCTTGAGCATGTCAACTTCAGTTCGGAGAACATCTTGGTCGCGTCTGATAATCCTACTAGGATTGTCGGTATCCTAGGGTGGGCTGGTGCCCGCGTTGTACCTTTTTGGGGTATAGAACGCTTCGGGTCTGACGAGGGTGAGCCGCGGCAAATCACGGAGTTTGAACGTTTCTTGGAGGGTACCGGTTGCTGGGATGACGAGGATTTATCTACGCTGGCTTGGTGGGCGAGAAACTGGCATATGTTCGAGGGCGAATGAAGCATTGAAGAAAGCTGGTTTTTTTTCTACACACAACTATATCAGAGACCATGGATCTAAACATCGTCGGAGTTTTTTTAATGAGTTGCCGTGTGTACAGGTCAAATACGAGCAACCTTCACTCCTCTTGGTCACCGAAGAGTCCAACCAAAAGTCTGTAGGAATTGTGACGCGTCCCCAATAATATCAAAAGTCAGACCTTCCGAAGTCATTTTCCTCAATGGCCAACTCCATACTCTTCGGCCTCTTCTGATGCCATAGTGGACATAGAGGCATGCGGTGACCTCAAGCGTGCCTTATGGCAGAACAACAGGATCGAAAAAATATCTCAAGGGAGACGGCAGATCTGAGCGTAGATGGATGCACGCCTTTGCTTTGCGGCGACAGCTTCCTCGAATTTATTGTGGATGATTGCAGTGGGAGATTACAGGAGATATAGACTCCAGTGAAGAGAGGAGATGTTATTAGTGAAGGATGTGATCGATTAGTGTCTACGAGAGGTCAGTTCTGGCGCAGGGATTGCAGTACGTCGCCGTCTCGAGAAGGGTGTCGAGTAAATAACCTAGCATCCACACATAAGACAGTACATTGTTGGGAAACTAGGGAAGTCAATTCGGAGGGTGCTCGATATGACTGATACAGAGGCATACTACTGACCAGGTCCATCGGTCTGATACTAGCTCCTGACCTCGACAAAAGTTGGCGTCAAATTGCCAACTGATATTGGGCGTGGCGAGGGTCGGAGCCAAGTAGCGGTACACGTGTGCACGTTGTGTGCTTTCTAGGAGATTCATCTGATGCATACTATCGAAGCTAAAGATGAATGTTCCAAGGCTGACTCGGGTCAGACAGGGAAAGGGACATTACTTGATTGCATTACTGAGGGAAACGTTCCCGTACACAAGGCTGTGGAGAACGCCTGAAGGCTATGGAAGAAACGAGCCAAAAATGCGCCGCTCAGCGCTTGCCAATGAGAATCCAGTGAAACAAAAATGGGAACCTGAGGAGCGCTGGTGTCGCCCCGGCTAATGGTGAGTACTGCGGGAGCAGATTCAAAGCCTCTAGGGTAATTCTCAGCCCAATAGCGGAGTCCCGATTCCAGATGGGCAAAACTAGATGGCAGACAAGCGGCTCCGCCACGGACGCTAGGCTCCATATCTCGCACACTGAGATGGAATAATCAAGTCCATCAGCCGTATCGATGCGGTGGCGTTAGCGGATGCAGATATCTTTGCGTAGACGCAGACTTCGTCTGAGGTACTGAAGGCCCAAAATCTTCTTCTGCGATTAAGGATTTTCGAGTAGATGAAAGAGACAAAACAACATCGACCAGAAGCAAGGTGAAGGACTGTTTATAAGGCCAGTAACATTATATTTGCGCGTCCGAAAGCCTTTCAAGAGTACCGCCTCGGTGGCGAGACATCATATGGCTGCAAGGGACAGCAGCTTGAGCTCCGTCTTCTTCCGGCACCTAAAGCGTGTAAGAATGACCCGTTTTCTAGTATAAAAGGGCGTCAGGATATCGGTAAACTCTATCGAAAAGTCCAACTCGATACCACCCAAACCAAGCCAATATGCAATTCGTATGCGCCCCCCTGTCTCCAATCGATCTTTCCGTACTCACGATTTTATTGTCGTGTAGACTGCTCAAACCCCCGTATCCCAGACCTGCGGTACCGCTTCCTGCAGCTGCTCTTCGTGAGTCAACCTTTCAGACTAGGTTAGACGTCGATTGTCATGTTTTTTCTTGTTTCGTATGCAGGTGCTCTTGCCAGGGTGCCGAGTGCAAGTGCAACGGTTGCAAGCATTAGAGGATATGAAGTTTAGGCTTCCGGTGTGGAGTCATTCATTCTATATGTCTCCTGCATAATGCAAAGGCGAAATTGTCGAATTTATTAGTCTTCTACCGAGTTAGTTGTAAGATCGTGTGATGGTAAAGAAGGCGCGACAACATACCAACGCGACATTCGAGATCTCCGTAGTTCGTCTGTGTCATGATCGATTTTGAAGACATTATGGAAGAACCATGGACTCGGAGAAATTTGGGAGAAATTGTTGATACTATGCTATATAGGAAAAAAATCCAATATATCATTGTACAGCATACTTGTTGAACGCTATGGCCCAACGGTATGCGATTCTATCCTGTAGATCCATTCCTTTTTGGGGTTCTCACAACGGTCATGGTGGTAATGGTAGTGTTCAATTCTCGATATCAACAGTGAACGAATGTCCGTTTGACCTTTGCACGTCAAAATTTTTAATTTTTGTTCTCCCTGAAGAATCAAGAATACCGATACTTACTAATTACTTTCAGTGGTTACACTTACTCGAGACACCAGCAGTAGCTACGGGCGAGCACATTAATTCCTGCCTTTCTCATACATTCAATACTTGGTCGCATTACTAGATGTAACATGTTTCGCACGAACACGTATGATATCATTGCATTTTAGTACAGTACCGACAAAAAGTATGGGAAACGAAGGCTTGGAGAATCTGTCACTGCAGTTATACAAGCCCCCACGCACGATGCAGGACGCCTGCAAGTCTGTGAATAGCGAGGTCCACATTCTCAGATTCACAAACAAACAGAGAAATAGAGAATGAGCGACGAAACTTACCGTCGTCATCGAAAATGCTAATCTGAAATGGACAATGTTGCGTTCAGCTGGATTTCTCGGCTTTCTTTCACCCTCCCAAGATCTGTAAAGAAAACTGTATAAGAAATCGAGCAAACGGAAATGTTTGTGGAAAAGCGTACGCGTAAAACCTTCCTGGAGAAATTAAAACCTATGGAATGTGAGCTACGTGCGGCAAAGAAAAGGCAGCAAAAGGTCAAGACCACCTTCGCGTCTACAATCTCTTGCCAGAGCTTCTGCTCAAAGGCCGTCTCACGATCCTCAGACCCACCCTTGAAATCCGCATATTCCTTGTTCTCACTCAGATGCACCTTGCACCACACAAATATCCCAGCTCGCGGAGGGACAAAGCTCAGTATTTTCACTTTGGTCCCTTTGCCGTACATGATCACCTCGGGGCCCTTTTGTTCCGCGTCGAATTCCTTTACAAGAGCATCGCACATCCAGTTTCTCCGAACCTGGTACTGGCTCTGCAATCCCGACAACCAACGAAGATACCCGCCAACACCGGGGCCCCATGCGTGGAGGAGTTCAGAGATGATGGAGTGCAACCAGCCTGAGGTCGTTTGGGTTGTTACCTCGGTTGCGCGGACGATCCTTTCAGCGAAGAGAGGATTACAAGTAAACCATGCAAGACGGTTCCCGGGAGCCATCGTTTTACTGAAGGTGTCGAGACGAATAACGCAGCCTTGGACGTCGATGCTCAGAAAGGTTTTGACAAACGAATCCAAGAGTACCGCTTCGTCGTAGGGAAGAGGAGGTGCCGCGTGACCATTGGCAGCACCCGGAAGCCTATAAGTATCAAAGAATATAGTACGGATCGTCTTCCACGATGATAATGTCTGTTCAAACAATGATGAGGAAAGAGAAGATACTCGCGAAGGAAGAACGCGCCATATTTTACGCAAATATCATATATTTCCTGCTTACAAGCGATGGGCATCGTACATCCAGTAGGATTCTGTCCTGTGGGGATCACGCTTTTAATTATCAGAATTAGACCAAGGTCAGCAGATTATGACTCACTACAAAACGTGTGGCCGTTTTACACCGGAATGGGCAGTATCCCATTCCCGGAGGGTAGTTTCCAACACGTCAGCACGTATTCCGTTCGCATCCATCTCGACTGTCATAATTTTTCAGCGGTGGTGATAGAGGAAAATAGGTGCGCACGTGGAACACCCTTGCATCCCATCGGCACGCACATTGTCTGAGTAGAAGGAAACGTATGCTTTTCGAGGAAGATGTAGTCGCCAGGCTCACTACGCCCACAGTGTTTAGCCTGAGTTAAGAATTAGGTGCAATTGCTCTTACCAGAGGAGGTTGACAACTTTGCTCCAACCATCAGTGCTTCCATCGTTCATTAAGACATCGTAATTTCTATATGCCGGTTGATAGACGATGCGGACAAAGTCCCGGACATATTGGAGCAGCCATGGGAGACCAGCAGTGGGTGCTAGCGACGATCGTTTACTAAGAAGACTTCGTGAAGAAACATTTTCAACGTACCGTATTGCAAACCAGTGGCCAAATCTACGACCTGTCCATTGGACCTGCCATTCTTGTGAACGTTGAAACGTAAAAGCTTTGAGTCCGACTCGGATGTATTCGAGGGAAGATAGATGCCGGGAGAATACACCTCGGCTTCGATATTGACGAAAGGAAAGAGAGACGGATGTGTGAGGCCTCCAGCTAAACTGACCATGCCATAAACGGACATGTACTTCATAAGACCTGACGCAGACATAGAATGCCTAACTCAGGATAAGAAATGGAGCAAATAATAGAGTACTCACTTTTCAGGGGACTTGGAGTCCTAGCCGCCGCCGCAACAGGGCCAAATAGTGGCTCAAATCAATAGCGTCCATAGTTTCGCTGCTTCACAGAGCAGCATGACTCTTCCTTTATATAGCATCCCATTCTGACCACAATAGTAAGATAAGCGAGATATCATGCTAGACTTGTGCAATTCAGAATTCCTGCTATCCAACCATTCCGCCGGCAAATCGTATCTGATGTGCACGGGACCCGTACCAGGAATCATTGATATGGCCAGATAATTGCTTCAATTTGAGGGTAATGACGGAATAAAAAGTTCGGAACGAGCGTCGACAAAAACGTTTCGGCCGAGTGAACGAGGACGCCGTCACGTAGGCCGCAATTAGACTGACGAAGTAATTTGACAGGTACAGATAGACTCAATAAAGGACATGTAGTTAGGAATCCTGCGAAATTACTCTTGCAGAAAAGAGAGAACTAAGGTAGCTGGTCGCACTGGAACTAGCGGAAGATGGTAAAATGGCAGAGGGAGTGTCGGCATTTCCCGATTACTTACGAATTCAGATATGTACGCGGCGCCATTACGTGCCACTTCCCTCTTTCAATACCCCACACAAACGTCTATCTTAGTGGAATTCGGTGTGAATGACCAGTAAATTTACGTGTATATCCTTCTATTCATTCTAGCTATGGCCTTTTAAACCCTACCAAATGACTTACAAACCTGTAGTGACCCTGTCGTGACAAATGAATTTGGAATGAAGACGCCTGCTGTAGTTTTGTGGTATTAAAGAAGTCCTATTTCGGAATTCACTTGGCATCTCAATGGCAAATCAAGGGAAAAAAGCCAACATTGCGAGCAAGTTATCTTTCGTCGTCTTCCTGATGACCCTTTGCTAGACATCTGTCTTCGACGAGAATCGGAATGGAGCTTCGATCACATAGAGGGAAAGACGACGATCGTTACTTGTGCCTTGACTTCTGCGGTAGCGTGATTCGGGGCTTTCTCTGCATTACTTGCCGATTACTACTTTTCCTGCGCGTGGGTAGATGAACGGTTAGTTCATCGATTCGTAGTTGCCGGGTCCTGGCTTGGGTCGTGGAGCTTGATCTGAAATTTTGCTCCCTTATGTCCTCAATGATGCTTCATGAAGACGTCTTAACACTATCAATTTACCTCACATGTCAGCATTAACCAATCCGATATCTTTGAACATATACAATCGAGTGCGAGGGAGAAATGACCGTGAGACAAAGGAGTAGGGATGAAAGATTCTTCATTGCCTCTGCATCTCAAGTGGATGACTGTTTCAGTGTCTATGATAGCGTCGACGTGTTCTTGTGGGAGCCGCAAGTTCATAATGCATTCGCTGCGTAATAAGATTTTACGGAGAGAACGTTCAATATTGAAGAGTTGGTAGCTTTGATAGGCAGAGCGCTGATCGGACGCGTAGAAAGAGGCGAGAGACGTAATTCATCTGGCGGCACCCGGACCGATGTCTGCTGATGCCTACCTAGTAGCCGTGTCAAAGTTGTACTGACCATCACAGGACGATCATCCCATATTCCCTTGCACTCTGCATGTAGCTGCAACTCTCGATTAGTTTCGCACGGTGTAATACCGTTGAACCTCTCAAAAACGAAGACGATACTACAGGAGAAACAAATTGAAAGTGTTGACTTGTGTTAGAATTTGGATTCCTGTTTTGGATGTTCGAGCTTGCATCCCGGACGCTTGGTGATCTATTTCTCATATATTTTAGTACATTATATGTACTCTGGTAGTATAAATGCCGTGTAGTTAGTAGGATAGCTAGCGCCATTGCCGCTCACCAGTCGACCACGAGTTCTAACACAACTTGTAGCCCAGGAACGGAAAAAAGGTCTATCCATGTCGACGACTCGGAAATAATGATGCGAAATGTGAGTACATGGCGAGTCAGTTCACTTCATTATCTTCCTGGAACCTCTTCCCTAAGCCTTTGTATGGTACATTTCCACTGATATTTGAAATTAATGGGAGTAATATTCTGTTAGATGTAAAACTATGTCCAAAAAACTGCTACGTAACAACTATTATCAATATTGGACGCTGTTCAGTAGCCCGGGCCTCCGGTAATGGTGAACGTTTTGCCCCAGTTACCCGAGTCGCCAAAAACTACACAAACAAATCATCAGTCAGCATTCATTACCAGCGACGAACGCGGGGTAACTCACGAATAAGGGCGTAATCGTCGCCTTCGGACACCCAAGGAACTTCCACTTCGATGCTTCCCAGCATAATATCAAACTGGTCTGCTAAAACAACTAACTGAATATTCAGTACATGGTTATGGATTGCTTGCAGACTCGGAGGACATGACTTACCGGGTAGTTGTCTCCCACCTTTGGTAAGCCTGATGCTGCTCCTGTTACGGTCGGTGATAGGGGAAGGGGGGTTGGAGGTATCCCAAGTGACATTTTGAGTAGTCTTCACGGTCCAAACTGTTCCCGTGGTTGGGGATGTGATGGGCGGGGCGAAGATATCTCGGCGGGTAGGAGCTACAGATGCCGAAGCAGTGGCTGCAAGCAGGGCAACGAGGGATGCAGCAGAGAATGTAAGTTTCATGTTTAGTTCGTGTCAAGAGTCTGAGGAAAAGTGTAGGATCCGGGCTGGTTTTATATGTCAAGGTAGGCGGGCTAGCGTCACCTACATTCCCATGGATGGAGATATGAGAGCGATGTTCCAGACTGCACCTGACAATTGCGGAGGAGTAAAAGGCAGACGGAAGAACGGAGGATATAAGACCCCACTGCCCCTTCAGCAAGCGATCATCGCAAACCCGCAGGCATTGCCAAGCCGCCAGTTGTATGACGCCAGCATTCTAAGGGTTCGTGCTGCAAGCCCAAATTTGCACATGCCGACCACCCACAGTATTCAGTCCTCTTGGTTCCCCGTACATGTCAGCAATACTTTCGCGTGAGCAAGGTGAGAATGTCGTCAGTCCTTCCAGGTTCAAGCTCGAAGACAATGAGCATTGAGTGTTGGTAGTCACTTTTCACTGCACTGCCCATGCGCTGCCATGCACTGGAAGGAGGTAGCACAGGAAAGAACACAGGATAGCCAAGAGTCGTCACTACTAATCTGCCGAGGATTTACGTGCTCATAGGAGAAAGTGGCGACGGATATTAGAAGCAGGAATGCTCCGAGGACAAATTGGAAACACGTACTTGTCGGGCCGGTATCTGGGCACTTGCCACGTTTCAGCGACGTCTGGTTTTGGCACGCAAGTTGGCAAGTTCACAGCTGCAGGGAAGCAAAAAATTGTTAAGCTGCTATCTCTAGACACTCTACCATACCCAAAAAATCTGTCATTTCCTATTTTCTATGGTATTCAATAGAACAGGCACGTATTAACTACTGTCCTACAGGATAACTTGTACTATTTGCGCAATCCGCACAGGTCGGTGCTGAAACCACAAGAACACCTCGTCGGCAGCTCTATGCCGCCTCATGAGACTGTGCCAAGACCCTACACGGCATATCTACGCCGTTTCTACCACTGCGATTTAACACTTGGGTATTACACCTCAGACATTATTCGACAACGTGCCACCCAGGAATACCACTCGTCTCGTTGATCGCCTGTTATTGGTTTGGTATGAGCTGGCCATGAGGTGGAACAATCAGTCACCTCGCGACGCCAGAGGCGGCTCTTCAGATCCCCCGTGATCTGCATAAATATTGGTAAGATAGCTCATAGACAGAGATTTCCAGCGCTTCTCACCTTTAGGTTAATTTCAGGTCCACGGCGCAATGTTCCAGCTCTAAGCCATACTACTGGGCTCGCTCTGAGGTGGCCTGTTGCAGTGCTGCTGCTACTGTTTTGCTGCGAATTGAAGGCCCCTACCTTAGAGCGAGTCCACTATCCTTACCGGCTCACTCACCTCTATATCTCGTGCACTAGTTCTGGCGCGCCTTCCAAGCCCCTATGTTTCTTGTCAAATTACCCGTCCTACAAAACTACGCCGGGATACTCACCAGACTTGGGAAAGCACCAACAAGCACCAACGATGCGATTACGGATAACAATATGACTAGATGCCAGCGCATAGCTGTCCGAGGTAACTTGTTAGAAGGTGTGTACTTTCCTGTTGCCTGAGCGGGGCAGTAGTGAGAAGTTCATCGGTACAATAAAGCTTTAGCACTCTCCGTATCGGACTAGCGGTATACTTGCTCTCACAGGATATCAAGGCGCTATCCTTGAACATCGGCCCGCGAAAGGATTTTTGTTCCGAGCCGCGAGATATATGCGGCTATTGCAGCGGTCGACCCTTACCTCGGCCTTCGTCGATCAGTCATGTTCGTTCTTGATAGGCTTTGTTCGAGATAGATTCTAAGAAGACAAAATAATAGCTGACGTTCATATACGCAGGTGATCCGTATTTCACTCGGAAGTCGTGCAAGCTGCTACAGACTTCAAAGTCCTAGAATCTTTTGCATAAATAATATTCTTCGATGCCGTTCAACTTCGCATGGTCTCTGAGAATTCGTTTCGTGGCAAATGGCCTCGAATCCGATCTCGGGTTCGCTCCAATAGCACGGAGGAATGTGATTATTTCTTGTAGACAATCCAGAGCTCGGAGTTGTTCCGAATTTCATATGCTATTTGTCATCGTCATCATCGAACTCTTCTAGGTATTCCACGTGAGCGGACGCTTCATCAAAATGCCGACTTCGTATCAAAGGCAAATCCGAAGGCCTGCGGGATTCGAGGTTGTTCGCGGAGCCGTGGCTGTGATGAGTCTGTAGTATGACTTGAAGCATTGTCATTACGTCATGCCGACAACAGCTGAAGCGTGGTATTTTTGGCTCTCTCGAACAATACCATCAGAGTCGCGCACAGAAAGTAAATGAAGACGACTGGCTTACCTTCACCCAACATCCGGCAAGACTCCTGAATGTTCCGGTAGAGTTTATTGGATCGGAACGCGGTTCTTCCGCTGCACGTGCCGCTTTCGGACTTCCGCTATCAATCCGTAATGGTACTTTGAGTATTCGAGGCTCAGATTACCATAGCACACCCTCCGCCTCCTGGATGTCACGTTGCCGCCGTCCTTTTCATGACAGCAAATGAAGACCTCGATCGTGATGCCATAAAGTCTCATACATTGAGGTTAGCTCAGGTACCCAAAACTCAGCATGTGGTGAATGCAATTTTGAGCTATCCTCTTCTCTGTAGGGAGGTGTCACTGGCATACTCGTACATGGTGATAATGGGGAGGCTCAACTGCTCTCGGAGGCTGAGCGTTGTGAGGTTATCAAAATTACCCGCGAGACGTTGGACCAGAATGGGTTCAGTAATGTTCCTGTGATTGCTGGTGCAAGCGCGCCGTCTATCAAGGTGACGGTCCAGTTATGCAAGGAAGCAGGAGATTCTGGTGCATCATACGCGCTAGTTCTGGCGCCTGCTCCTTGGCCTTTGAACATCACGCCTGAATCTGCTATCTTTTCGCATCGCGAGGTGAGCGTACATCCTTCTACGGGACTAAATATCACTGTATGATGCTTCCTAAAATTATGTTCTCCATAGATTGCTGATAATTCTCCCATTCCCATCATCATCTATAATTTCCCTACCGTTACGAATGGCTTAAACCTCGACTCTGACGCGATCGCAGGACTGGCGGAGCACCCCAACATCGTAGGCGTCAAACTTGCTTGTGGTGACATGGGTAAACTTCACAGGCTCGCGTCGATTTTATCTACCTCAGAATTCGGGATGTACACGTCGGCGACGGACTGTATGCTCCATGGACTAATATCTGGATGCGCTGGAACGATGGCAGCGTCACCGAATATAACGCCAAGGCTACATGTCAAGTTGTATCACCTGTTCAAGGATGGAAAGATGGATGAGGCGCTGAAGCTGCAGACAGATATCGCCCATGCAGATTGGGCGAAAACGAAGCTTGGGCCACTTTCTGCGATCAAGACGGTCGTAGCGAAGAATTTTGGGTATGGGAGCAATGTTGTGCGATCACCATTAAAGGCGGTAGGGGAGGATACCTTTGTGGGGAGCAAGCATTATGCCGCTTTGGAGAAAGTTATTGCGCTTGAGAAACAGCTCTGAATATCGCGAACTGATACTGCCAAGAATTGAATGCTGAAATTTGTCTTTGATGCATCGCGTTGAACGATGGTGTCCCTCACAAGGTCGCCTTAATCTCAGCGGTCAATGCCACCCAAGCCATGGTGACATGAATTTTCCTATAGGGTGGCATCTTTCCGAGTTGGGGCTAAAAGCACGAATGGGCGAACTATTACCATACATACAAAGGGTCTTTTAATGGAAGACGTTTTCTGAACACCGATGCAAGCCATAATCAAGAGAAGTTTCATTGTTATACAATGCCTTTCTTCGCCTACATATAAAGACCGGGATGCGCGACTAGTCGACATCATCTCCCCCCCCTGCTCAAGCAAAGGATACCACCGAAATGAACCCTTACGGCCAAGTCTACTATCACCCCCCACCCCGCCTACCCGGTCACTTACGGCTATGACTTCCACGGAAACCCCATCGTGTACGCTGTCGGCCCGCCTCAGATGCCACCGGCGCCAACTCCCTCTCCGAGACCCTCAACGTCAAGTTCGCGGTCATCTGTCACCATCGTTGCGCTTCCTGGGGCGCCCAAAGAGGCCCCGCAGCAATATTTTGCCAAAGTCTGTCGCTTGGTACATCTTGGTAAGAACTTTTTCCCAATAACTGTTCGAAAGTCAATGTGCTGACTTGAATGGGTAGTCGAGCAGTGGCAAGATGCGAACAAGAACTGCGCCCCAGACTGGCAGTTTCCTGAACATCTCATTGATCCTATCGGAAAAGAGTGGATGCCTGTGGAGGAGGCATTCCAGAGATTTGGGGAGCAATTCTCAGAGGAGGAAAAAGCGGCATGGTCCATTCCGGGGGCACAGCGCCGCCAGTTCCTTGAAGGTAAGTGTTGCTATAATTTCAGTTTTTGCATTTTAAGCTCATAAATTTCTTGGCAGTCGTTGATGACGTCCTGAAGAGACTGAAAGGCGAGAGGGAGATCGCTATCCAGATGATGCGTGGAAATTTGCTTGACTAAAGGCTTCTTGGATGGTCTTCATCGTCATTTACATCTATTAAATGTTTTCAGTATGTTGCACTCACTAGATTATGCTGTATGACCATGCCTTCATTCCATTTCCCCTAATCCCTTCAACTCCAAGAAACGCGTCGGAAATGCGCCAGGAAAGTAAAATATCAGCTCAGAGAAGCCATACTCCAACAAGGAGGTGGTTATTACGTGCCTTACAGGTGTCCATACAGGTGTCATATAGATCCAGTACACTTGATGGAGAGGATGCCCTTCACACACAACTCGTTTAGTGCGCTGTGCAGATTCTGGAATAAAACTGGCTTTCTATTTCAAATCGCGACACTGAATGAGCTTGACCCTAGACGCGTCTGGGCTATTTCATTTTCTCCCGTCATCTGCCTCGTCTGCCGATACTCTGAATATCACAGGGATCGCTTCAGTTCTCACAAAAACGCAAATTATCCATGCGATTGAAGGAAAATGTGCCTCTTGAAAGGACATCAAGATGCGAAAGAGGATAAACGGCGTCCTGGGACGAAGCGACGCTTGAAAGGAGCATTGGCAGTTCTGTTATATATGCCACAGGATATTCTTCTGGTATTTGTTTAGCTCATTTTATCTTTGCCCATTTAACGCGTAGTAGTAGATATTCGCGCTACTGGATCCCTTAGACCTGCCGCATTTGGCGCGTTTCTCCAAGGCATTTCGAAGCGTTTTGATGAGCAAGATGTCGGTAACGGTTTAGAGGAATGCCATAAAAAACGTTGATGGCTGCCCTGGGATGCCTGTTGGCATGTCAGAACCGGCCTCATTCTCTTTGTTAACACTTGCCAAGTTCGTTCCTTTTTCATTCCTTCTTTGCAGCTATCTGACCCCAGCTTCAGTTTTGCTGGACATCTACAGTTCGGTCTCTAAACTTTTGTTTGATGACTCGTATCTACTCTGCATATTTCAAGACTCGGTAAGCACCCTTGCTGTTATGCTACATGCCACTAATGGTGCCTAGCGCTGTCGACGAAACCGAGCTCGAGTGCGGTACGCAATATGTGCCTGGAGATATGGAGCTTTATTCTATCCTGCAATTAATTCCCACCTCCTGGAGTACGCTTATTTGTTTCGGTTGAAGAGAACTTGGTTCAAGAACTCGCATTCAGAACAAGGCAATGATAGTCTTCAAAAGACATGCCTGCGCTGCAATTTTGACTAAGTTATGTAAACGCTACTGTCTTTTCAACGCCAGGAAGAGTGAGATATCTATACACAGAAGCGTAAGACATTAGTGGCGGTCCTCAGCGACGTGAGTATTTCCACAGTCAACAGCCTTTTATAAGTTGTCATTGATCTATCATTTCAGCACACCGGACCAAGTGGTGACTGGTGCGATTTCAGACGTTCAAGAGGTCTAATGAGCTAGAAAACCTGAAGGAAGAACGTTCAGAAGCGTCGGTGTTTAACCGTTATTTATCATGAGTAAACTCATAGCCCTTCAGCATCGTTCAAAATTAAACGAACTTGGATATGGAAATAAAAAATATCCAGTGGCTTGATATTCCTCTGGAGAGTACCCTCTGGTGAGACAAGTGCGTCCTTTGATGGAGAAAGGTGCATTCCATGTTAATGCCCGAACCGAACTGATAATTACCCTGCAGTTTGGTACAACATAAAGCCCCAGCTGATACAACATCTTGACCAGATGAAAGCTCACCGAATAGTTTACAAACGGCAAAGAATAGTTCGATCTCTGAGGCAAGTCGCAATCGACATCTTGAGGAACTATAAGAATGCGCTTCTTCTTTTCACCGTCGCTCCTTCGGCGGCCGATTTTCTAGCACTGGACTGCGTCCGTCAAGTCGTCTACCAATCGTCAAAGATTACTGTCGACGAAACATCCTTCGATTCCATCGTAAAGCATCTCCCGGAGATTTTTGCCACGTTCCAAGTATCAGTCGAACGACGTGTTATAGAGCTCACATTTCGCCCAGGTTCCTTATCCGACGAGAAAGTATCGCAATTCAAGCCCGCTTGCAACACATTTTATTTCAAACGCTGCACCATATTCGCCCGCCAGAACAACAAACGAAAGAAGAAGGACCACCCCGAATGGGTGACTCCCTTATTCTACCCCGACAACATGTTGCATCGCCGACTCCATCTGGGGCTTCATGTCACTTCCAAGCCCAAGGATTCTCTGCTAGCAATAGAGGGTGCCCGTGTTCGGCAGGCGCGCAGTACGGACGAGCTGGCAGTCGTTGAGGATTTCTGCGAAGTGATTAGAGACATGGTCTTGTTGGTGGGGAAGGACTCCAGGGAGACGACGGCACAGGATATGGATTCAGCACTAGAAGATATACAGTTGAAATGCGACAAATACCCGCCTGAGCTTAGCGAGGATGCTTTTGCCCCCTGCACATAAGTTCCTGCAGTTCAAGCTGTATGGGTGGAGGACGCTTGTTCGTGACATTTCACTTATCTGACTTTTAGCTCTGCTGATCCGCGAGACTCATAGGTGCAGCATTTGTTCACATAACATTACTGCGAGACGGACGCGCTGGAGTCGTATATCATCGAATGGTGGTCAGAGGACCGGGACAAGGTGGATGAATCCGCTGACGATGGTAGCGACTCTGTTGGCCCCCACTGTGTGGACCTTCCTTGTGAGGGTGACTGTCGAGCACTTCACGAGACGGTTGAGCATCTGGTGTTCCAGTGAGCGTTTAGTATTTGTTTTGCCTTCGCTTCTTACAAAGGTTTCTTTGTTAGCCATGATGTACAACACGTCGAATCCTTTGTTGATATCTTCCAGCCGATGATGGAGAGACCGTTTGCGGAGAGGGTTGCACGAACCACTGAGCTCGTGGGCATTTTTCCCGAGGGACATCCGTTGAGATCGGCTGATCGCGTTGATGATTTGTGAACGTGGGACGCCTCTTCTCACCCTACGAAGATGCCTTTTAATCGGGCACGTCGAATTTTGCGAGCTACCTTCCGAGCTTGCTTCTGCATTTGAGTTTGCGTTGATATGCATACGTTTCCATAAAATGTAGTTGCGTTTGCGAGCGTGACATAATCGAGTTTCCTTCGTCTTGGATGCCTATCCTGATGTTCGAAAGAGTTGTAAACCCGTCAACTGTGTGTTGTAGATCCCATTTCGATACTTAGCGATTCTTCGATGATAGTGAGCACGGCAAGAGGTACAGCCAAAATCAGAAACAGATCAGGTGCTGCTAGCTCTTCCTTGGATTTCTAAATATCCTCTTCACTACTCGGAGGTCTCCTACTTGCAATAGCTGGCGCGTCCATTCTAGCCACAATGGTCCGAGCTTAAGTCTGATGCAGAATACTGGCGAACCTTCGCGACTACAATTACACTGGCTAGCAGGGACAGGCTAGGTATACATATTTTGACATTTGTATCATCTTCAATAGGCTGTTGGTTATGGCCTATAAGTTAGCTAGTCATTATTGTAAGAGCCTCTTGTTCTACATTGGACCGGAGGCCTGACTCATAACGATCTCGCAACTACTTCTTCCGCCGTGTCCTGAAGAAGAGCAAGGTACAGGGACTAGACTTGGTTACTGGTCTTGCTATGTCGCATGCACGAACACTACTCGTTGCATACAGGTATCGAGAAACATTCTTAAAGGATAAAGACTGTCCTCCCGCCTCCAAAATCGAGACTGTTAATCATTTTGTCTATAAAAAAGCTTGGGAGCGATTGGCTGATTATACTGGACTCACTACAGACAGAAAAACAAAGCCTGAAATAGTGGATGTCGACATGGAGGCTCTGATTTTACTGGAGAAGAGAATGTTCGACATATCGGATGATGCGGACATTGCTGGAAATCATCAATGAGGATTAGACGTGGATATGCACCAAGATGGTCGGTATCCTTGGAGCAGCCTGAGACCAGAGGGAGATAAAGAAGCTCGTGAAGGAAACGAATCAGAACTTGTTGTAACTATTGCAGTGGGAGGCTTGCTGAGTAGATCATACTAAATTGTTAGCTACTAGAGCTCGAGACGAGCTCCTTGAATGTTCTACTAAAGTACCTAATTATATCCTAGTATCGTGCCAAATTGATGGTACCGAAGGTTCGGGAATCTTCTGGCACATGCTTGAGGTTGAAAATCCCAACAGAACTTGAAGTAAGTTTCCTGCAATTAAATTAAACACACTCGCACTGAATATCTACAGGTGAGGCCAGAATTTGATAAAGAAGAGCTGGCGCAGTAGCATAGTACAGAATTAGAGAAGGAAGATGAAAGGAAATATGTTAAGAATATGCCGAAATCCGGATATGAGAGCGAGGGGCGAGAAGGGATGATCGAGGCGAGGTAGGATATGTTAGGAAAGATGTATGTATTTAGAGAATAGAATGGATTCCGGCGAGGGTTCGTGAGGAGACCTGAGAGTTCCGGTTTGCGAGGTAAAGGTTCAGTAAGCGCGAATCTATTACCGATATAGAAAGCCTGTAAGCGCAGAGCTATTATGAGCCATAGTTGAAGACAAACGCTAGGTGTAGTCTTCGGATTGGTGTCAGAAAGCACTTTGCATATCCGACGAATTGTTCAGCAAGCGCTAAGCATAGCTGAGGGTTCACGCAGTGAAGGTGTGTTGAAAGTTGTAGATTTGATTTCCTCCTTTTCTAATACAATGTTACAGACGGTATTTAAATACTAAAGGGCTCGAGTCATTAATATTCTACGATGTTCTATTATATTCTAATATCAGAAAGAAGAATACAGAAAGTAAGAGAAAATACATGTGAGTCACTGCTAGGACCAAGAAGGCTGAGTATATGCATTTGTTGGCTCATGCACCAAATTTATGGATACTTGATATCCATAACAAAACAACGACAAATGCAGCGCGTCCAAGACCCAGAATGCTGTCGAATGGTACTGGAAAGCGTCGTGCCCTATCTGAGATTGCTGCGGAATCGAGTGAGTTAAGGCCATCTGACCCTAGCAAGAATTCTTATCCACCAGCTAAGCGTAGTCGCCGCAAATTTAATGATGGCAATTGAAACTCGTAGACAATAGAAAACCTTAGTTCTGTTTCATATGTCGTAGTCAATGCGATACTGAAGGCACTTTTGAAGGCTTGTCTTGAGTAAATTCATGTGCCTGAGCAATTATTTAATATATCACGCGCAAAATATATGCCTAGATCGTCGATATAAGACTATGGCGGGTGAAAAAGGAAGCGACACGACTTAAACTGGAGTTGAACGCGAATGTGACAGGCCTATCGCACACTTGCGAGCATTTGCGTTCACCTTGTAACGTTTGCGTTCTCATCTCATCTCATCTCATCTCATCGCATGCGTGGGATGCCTTAACATTTGCGTTTGTAGTTAAACACTTGCGAGGAAAGTAAGAACACTTGAATTTTCAGATGCGTTTTTGATATGTTTTGACTGGTGTCGGTTTTTGCATGAGAGTTTGGTGTGAACAGACCATCAGACCATCGATGGAGACTTTGTGGGTAGGTAATTTAATGTCTATCCGGTCTTAAACAATTGACTTCACACTATTATCTATCCTTAATAGCGTTTAGAACTCTCCAAGAATTAGAAAACGTTTTATGCAGTCAGGTGAGTAAAGTTCGTTCGCATCCGTATATAATAGCACGCACTTATGACGACATAAATGCATTGATGCAACCGCAAATGAACGCACGCTCGCAAAATTCTCCTGGCCCCTTTTAATAGCGCCTGAGTATACCTTTCGTAGAATACATTGGAATACCGCACTTCTGTCATGTAATGGCGGAATACTGTCCTATTTCAATAATCGAGCTGATAACAACTATGTGGCATGGCGTGCGAAGGCTGCTAGGCATACTTATCTGAATGACGAATGGATGGGCCGCGTCAGTCAGAATGCAAAGCACCACACAAAAACTGGCTTCGTTAGATAGCCTGAGTAGCATAACGAAGGACTTACGCTCGCCTCTATACCCCCAAATCGTGAGTTTCTTGGGCGAGGTATGGTTAATAGCTATATCACCGCGAGAGTCGGAGCGATTCAGATTACAATCTTTGTCCTCAACGGAAAACGAGGATGACTCTGCATTTCCCTGCTCAGCAGGCTGGAATGCTGCCAATGTAGGGCTAGCGCTCGAACTTAGTACGTAAGTCTGGTCTTTCGTTCACTAACTCGCAAATAAAAATTTCCGTATCTAGTACATATTCGAGTACCAATCTTTTTAGCTCGCGTAAGCGTGAGCACCAACAATTATGAGGGAGAAAGAAAAGGTTATACTGCCCTCGTCACACCGACTGGAACTTTTTCATCAAACGCATCGCAAGAATATGCTCAGTCCCATTTCAGGATGCCGAATCGTACTAGAAATCAACGTGGATTCAAAATATCTTTGCCGCTCCTACAGAAACAAGACGATATGTCAGCCGCTGGCAGAACAACCAAAGACGTCAATCTTACTCTAAAATGTTAATGACAAAGTCTCTCCCTTGTAGCTCTCGCAAAGCATTCAGATGAGGAGCCTGCGCTTGCGGTCGCTTCGGTAGGATCTTCTTACTCTCCATCATCAGGTACCGCAGAGGTGTATGCTTGCGGCGATATGAGACCAAAGCAACAACCGTCCGCAAATTGACGGTACCAAACACCTGATTGAGCTCAAGGTCTTCCAGCCTGGGAAGGATCATCGGTGGGGTGCTAAGGACAGACAAGAGCGGCGATATATCCCCATCGAAGAACGCGGTGTGGAGTTCTCGTAGAGTTGGCAGACTTGCAAGTGTGTCGACGAGGGATACGGAGAATGTTGAAAATGGGAAACGCAGTGATTCGAGGGGACAGCATGACCGACTGACAAATGCTGAAAATTTGTCTGCGTCGTTCTTGTCCACGATATTGTTGATATAAAGATCGGTGAGAGCCGGGAGAGTCAAAAAAGAAAAGGATGATATATCCGGGGCCTGGAATGTGGCCAAGGAAACATGAACAAGGGGATAAGAATTCGTCACGGGGGGTACGCGTGTTCCTCGGTAATCCTCAACTTCAAGAGTTTGGAGCTGCGGGGATTCACGAAGAAGGATAAACTGTTGTTCGACAGTAATAGTGGAAGTGATGAATGTGGTAATTCGAGACCAAGGAAGGTCGTTCGTTAGCAACGGCAACATATGGATGACGTGTAACATGGGTGCCCTATCGAAGAGTCCGGGGGGAAGGGCTTCTTGATAAGAGAAAGGAGTATCCATTATTAAGCTGAATGACTCGAGAATGGGATAGTCAGCTGGAATAATCAGCGAAAAGAATTGTTGAGATGCCATGTTGGAACGGCTTTCGAGGGTGATGCTGATGCTCTTCCAGCGATAACACTCATTGCAGAGAATCAAATACAATTCCTCCATTTGATCAGCAGTCATGAAAGAAAGATAGAGACGAAGAGTGAGGGGTGACGATCCGGAACGAGTCAATGCCATTTTTAACATTGCGACCGTGTGCTTGCGGTATTCGTTGACCGTAATGGAGGACCAGAGGGAAAGATGTGATAGCGTAAGTCTTCTCCAGGAGCTGGAAACATGGCCAAGTACCCAAGGGGCTTCCCTGATACTGGTGAGCCAGCTTGAGCTACCAGTTGGAACTGTCTGCTCGAAGACCTCTGCGAGCAGTTCTGGCGGAAGGCGACTAATGGGACTCCTGTCTGGCATGGTACACTTCTAGCAAGAGCATTGTCATAATTTACAATAGATACTATGCCGCTAAGGCTTACTTGAGGAAAATGCCGATTTACTACCAGGGCGTTGTGGAGGCAGGAGGGGAAAGGAACTAGGAGTAATCGGTTCAAGTTGCTCTTCGAATTTGCATCTACCTGCCCTAGAGCTCACGTGGACGAGACGCGCCACATTTTAATTTGCTACTTTTGTTTCTGTTCACCCGTCACAGAATGTTGATAGAACGAATAACTGTGACGGATACATCGGGTTTGTAGGATTTCGATCAGTTCTTGTCTTTTTACTTCACTGAAAAATAACTACTGGGTCTTTGCTCTTGGAGTTGCGCTGGAAAGGAAGGTTATGATGTCGACAAAGTTATCGCCGTAGTCTGCCGTTAAGCGCATTATGCTCGATGTTACGAGTCTTGGAATTCCTTTCATTTTCTCATGGAAGGTAAATTGTATGAATTGACTAGTATGCCGTGGTCCGAGTCCTTATAATTCCTACGGCATCACAGGAGTCGCAGTGGATCTACTATTACGTCGTGCTATTTTAGCTTCGACGTGCAGTTGTTCCTCTTCGGCAGCTATTTTAGCTTCCTGCAGCAATCATTGTTAGCAGCTTGAAGGTGAGAAACATTGACGGTGCTTGCTTCTATATCTTTTTTCAAAGTGATAAACCTTCGTTGATTGTCTAGCAGATCTCAAAAAGACTTTGTCCGCCCTAGAAAAATATAGATCCCACGAGCGATAGTCTGACCAGGAGAAGTTACGGTTCACAAAACGCAACGATCGAGCCAGGATATGTGACTGATGCCTGAGCCTATATCGAAGATAGTCAGAGAGCGGGTTTCAGATAGAGAAGCAACCCCAAGAATACGACTTCAGTTCTCGATTGTATTGGAGATTACCAAGTAACTAGTTGTGAGTGTCCAGAATAGCAACTGTTTCCTCGACTGCGTTCACAAATTGTTGGATTAGAGAGCTAGGCCTCTCTGCGGGTATCAAAGGATATATCACAGAAGAGAACAGAACAAGAATCGAAAGGAAAGTTGCGACAGAGAGGGCAAGGCCATAGGGGCAAGTGTTGGAACAAGCTCGGTTCTGCAAGATGCCATGAAGTGTGTGCTTTTGGGGAATCGATGAAAGTTTCTGAAGTCGTAAAAATGCCGGACCTACCTATATCGTTGTTCTGAGACTTTGAGCATCAGGACGAACTCACGGGCAGCGCCGTAGTAGCCATCATACCATTCTTTTGTTCACTGGTCAACGATCAGTCGTGGGTTCACGGTGACCAGGATTGGTAGCGCCTTCAAACTCTGGTACTACGAGTCACCTATGTGGATTTACTTTACGAAAGGTTTGAACTTCTATTGATTGTTCCGAGCGGAGTATTTAATGTGCCTTCTCTTAATCTATTTGTAAGCAGGCGCCAAAACTCTCAGCCCTACCCTCCCGACTCTCAAACATACGGGGTGGACTACACCACAATCTCCAGGGTAGAAGATAGCCGGAGAAAAACTAGTACAATTCTGCGGAGATACACTGGGCGCAGGTGTCGCATTGCTTGCCACCCATACGGATCCACTCTGTAGACTGAGATCAACGTGAATACAATCAATGAAAAAACCCAAACATGCCTTCTTGCAACATCCAAGACTCGAGAAGAATCCCACGAAGGGATGAAATAGAATGATGTTTATATTATTATTGATCAACGCACCAAGACTCTAGATTGACGCCACAGACTTTGTCGGGCATGCCAGCTTGGAGAGAAATAGAGAGAAGGAAAAACGACACGTAGAGGAGGTAATACATAGGAACGAATGCTGAATGATAGGATCAGGAGCCGGCTTTTTAAATGCCATGGTGCACGACTACATCTTTCGAATCATTCTCTGTTTCGGATTAGGGTTCGGACTCAGATACACTCAAGACTTCTTACGCTTTGCGGGAAAAGCGTTACTACAACTCTGCAAAGGATCCAAATTCCTGCGTTGAATAAATCCGATTCACAACTAAGCGAGACTCTTTCAGAGATCAATTAAAGTGTCAGACGAGGGTTTATATGTATGTGTATGCTTGATGTGCACCTTGCAAAGCAAAACACATATATCAAACCGATACAGCCCAGTGGCTAATCAGTGGCTATCCTGGATCTCGGTGAGCCACTATTCGGCCACTCTACAGGAGTAAAGCACTTATTCTGAAGGGGAAGCAACTAGTTTGCCGAGCTGGTCGCGCGCCAGAGTTCTTGACAGTATCTGTCAACAAGGCGATGTGAAAAGACTGTCGAAGAGAGTGCATACAATCATCTTCATGCGCATTTACTGAAAAAACAAGCCAAATTTCAGCATAGAACATGCTGAAGAAAAAGTTTCACACCAGCTGTTGGTCATATCGAGTAGAAGAAGAGACGAAGGTAGTGACCGGATTCATACGGGCGTGTCTTTGTCTATAGAGGGAGGCAAAAACCAAAAGCCAAGCAAGGAAGGCAGAATGGGAGACCTTTTTGACCGAAGAAATAGTAAGTAAGGCGATAATAGTGGAAGACCCAAAATTTGATTAAAATAACAAGAACGAGAAAGAGAAACAGCACTTCTAATTCAAAGTCACGGTAAAGGTTGGATCGGACCGAGATGCCGGTAATATCGTAAGACCGACGGCTGCCGAAATGCCAGTTCTCCTTTTTCTTACCACCGCCACGAACATTCTGGATGTCAGCAACGTTCTATTACGCCGCTGTCCTCGAATTCTAACCATCCGTTGCGTATAAGAAGTTGCATATGCAAGAGTTCCTGAGCGATGGTCGACACGCTGCTCTGACCAACATTCTCGTTGATATTGCCGAGGGCGAGATTCCAGTGGCTTTCCACCAACGATCTCATTATCGCTCACTGGCAAGGGGGCCTTCTCTCAAGGAAACCATTCTTATGGAGCTAGAAGGACCCATAATATGTATGTACGTCTTCTAAATGGATCGCGTTACCTCATCCCAAGTCTCTGTTTAGCAAGGCATGCATCACCGTTGAAAACAAGAATTCTCTAGCGGCGAGACAACGCTGAGTGAAACAAACTGGGCGGTAGGCTCGTTATCAATACTTCTCAATCGTGGTTTGCGAGGCTCGGTACTCGTAGAGATATCAAGGCGATAAAAGATGCAGAAAAGTCACGATGGCCAGTACAAGCCCCTTCCAGTTACGACTGGAACTGGCAGGACAGCCTCAATTTCAATGTCTGGGAACCAATCGGATGCGAGCGGCAGTATACACGAGTAACGTGAACGACGCTGCGATACTTTGGTTCATTACTGTCTTCGAAGTACGCCATGACTCCACGAGTAGGGGTGACATATAGTCCGTAGTGAGTGTTCATCTAATACGAGACGCATGCTGCCTGACGAGTCACGAAAGTCAGTGATCAAGCTCGATCGGGATTGACGTCCATGCTCAAAGACTATATTTGCTTTTCCTGGGAGGTATCTATCGTCAAATTCGTGCACCAGGCAATTGATATCTTCTGCGTCAAGGAATGTTGTCTCTGATGATATTCTAAAATGCAGTTCGGATGAACCATACAAATGGTATTTTCTGTTTCGGAAGCGTAATCTTACTTGGCTACGTGTCTGTTATGGCGTTGCAGGTCAGAGATAGATGCCCGTCCATCTTAGGTTGAACTCAATGTACTTCTTAGGATCTCACCTCTTGACCCCGCACATATAAGAGGCATCACACACCGAAAAGAGCAGCAGACGATCACGGTTACGCCTCAGTGATTCCCAAAGTGAGGCGCTCTATGTTCTTTCGAGAAAGCCCTGTGACGGCTGTGTATTCGGGAAAATAACACAGCTTTGAGTGGCATTGCGGACCGAAAGCAGGTCATGTCAGTCAATCATTCGAGAAGTTCGGCGAGACATTGTCGTTTTATCAGTATCAACCGCCACTTGCCCGGTTCCGTGATGTGTATCTCACTTGGGATCATTGGTTATGATAATCTCTTTTACAATCATCCCTCCTTTTAAAGCACGACGCAAAGGAAACATTCCTTCGGTCATTGCATACGTGAGTGGTTTCTAAAATGGCACACATACCTGCATTCTCATCTCTTCTGAAGGAAAGGCAGCTAGAAAGTGGGATTGACTGTCATCCCGGCACCATCTTAAGGCTATCAATGGGGGCGGTGCTCACCTCTATTGATTCAACAGAGCCTGGGCACCTGGGCGTCGAAATCCACATATCCTTTATCTAAGCGCGGAAGAATGAGATGGACCATCTTTTTGGCCTTTGCACGTTATCATCATCATTTGTAGGGTCTCTCAGCCTCATAGCTATGTCATTCAATACCCATGTCACGGTACAGCCCGATATAACAGCAATCCCTGAAATGCTGTTATCTGATCATCACATGGCGAGAGAGCTAAGCGCTCTTTTTGAGCTGAGCATTACTTGCTATTGGCTTATGTGTCGAACGTCACTCCCGCTTTATGGCATTCAGGAGCAACCCCCAATTTCTCCCAATCATGATGGTGCACCGCATTGAACCCTTTTCTATCAACTAGGAGTTATAATGAGCATTGGACGCTCCCGCGGCCATTTAAATATAAATGGATATGTTAACAAGCGCTGAAGTTTTATCTCCCCTACTCCCTCTACTCCTCCGTAATCATGCACCGTCGATTTTCTTCTCTGATGAAGGCGTCCGAAGGGTCGTCGAAGGATATGGAGACCGAGTCCAAGGTTTCGACTATCAAGGAGGATGACGAGCCTTTGACGCCTCCCACGTTAAAGGTTAAGCGCGTTGACCATTATTATAGTCGGTGGTCGAAGAACTGGAAGTATCGGGTATGTGATGCTCTTATCATGACATGGTGGTCGGCGTGTTAATGTGCTTGTTTTTGGTTGTGCAGAACACGAGCTCGAAGGTCGCTGTCGAAAGTGTTCCTCTGTTACGATCAGGAGACAATGACCCTTGGAAGGACTTCAGCTTCGTGTATGTTCTCTGTAATATTAATGGTGTCCTTGACTCATGAAATGCTCTTTCAGCATCGTGCGCAAGCTCCCGCTCCGTGAAGATCTGGTTGCTTTAATGGAGCCAACCTTCAAGGTTGTCGTCAAGAGCGAGTACATCTTGAAAGCTTGCAAGGACGTCATTCAATCGTGGCCTGGAATTTCTTGGAACTCTGATCCTTTGGAGGTACGTGCTTTCGCCAGTCCTATACGATCCTCAAATATGAATCCCTGTCTATAGCTTGACCCCGAGGTCTTCCTAACGTACCTCGATGAGTTCAAGGAATATCGCGATCACCTTGCCTTCAAGAAGCCTCAGACCCAGCTCGACACATACGTCCTTTCTTCCGTTGACCTCCTTCTCTCCTCTATCAACTCTGACTATCGGAACACCATTCGTACCATCAACAAGCTGAAATCCCATGGCGAGATTACCTGGGATCTCCTCTACTCTATCCTTGTACCGCGCTCGATCCTTGTCACGCGCTGCGCTATCACCGGCGTGCCGCGATTGTTCAAGCTGAAGTCTGCCGTGAGCACGAACGTGGAGGGTATGGGGTGCTACCAGCTGAGCTGCGTGAGCGTGGACCTCGTAGACCGGCCTCTCACCCAGACCGTAGGGGTATCGAAGGTCACTACGCAGATTCTCATCAAGAGGTTCAAGGGGACAGTGAAGATCGACTCGTTGGATGCCTATCCCATCAAGTTTCATCCTGATGCTGCCAAGTTGAAGGAGACGGTGATGCAGCGAGGCAAGAAATGGTCCGATCTACGGGGGACTCATCATATGCAGTTCAATGGCATTGCGGCGTTGAAATGCGGGGACAATAGGTTGTTGAGGCATAATGTTCGTTTTTCCATCTCTTCTCTGATGTCAGCCGAATGTGTTCTGACGCTATTCTATCTTTAGGTCAAGGGAAGGATTATGGTTGATCGTGGTAGGATGATATCTTGCTCACAGCCCGGCTTGACTGCTGACTAATGCTATAAGCTTCCTTCCGACGTTTCAATCCTAACTACAAGTATCCTATGGCTATGTCCAAGTCGGAGGAAACCCCGCAGGTGGATCCTTACGGAGACATTATAGACATGGAACCAGTGCCAGTGCCAGTGCCCGGTCAATATGCTAATGGTAAGCGACCGCGCATCTTGTACATCTCGTCAGTCTTAAATAATACCTTTGGAGGCGTTCTTGTGGACTCCCACCTCCGCGACGAGGAAAGCACAAACGATGTCGAGCTGACAGACGAAGAACTCATGCTGACGCCCACTGTGGTTTTCGGATTCAGCCTTTCTGACAAACTTTGGTGTAAGCCGTCTCTCTTAATCTTGTGTGCTGAAGCTAATTCATCCTGCAGTGGAGTTCGATGTCGAGCAGATCTCCGACGTAGAATGGAATAAGGACGCTTTTGCCAATCTTGTTCTTCCGACGGACCGCAAAGACCTCTTGCAGTCTCTCGTTGAGGCACACCATCGTGAGCTCGGGTTCGATGACTTCATCAAGGGCAAAGGTCATGGTCTCGTTATCAACTTATTTGGTCCTCCGGGAGTCGGTCAGTTCACTTTTTCCAATAGTCATTGAATGCGCCTCATCATGCTCCTTTGCAGGTAAAACTTTTTCTGCTGAAGCGACTAGTGAACACGTCAAGAAACCCTTATACCTTGTCGGTGCTGGTGATTTAGGCACGGATGCGAATAGCCTTGACATGGCTCTCGAACGCGTATTTGAGGTCGCTACGACGTGGAAAGCCATTGTCTTGATCGACGAGGCTGACGTTTACCTTGAGCGACGCTCTCTCCACGATCTTGTACGCAATGCCATGGTCGCTGTCTTGTGAGCTCTATTGCCCTTCGTTCTTTTACCGCAATTTGACTATCCTTTCAGCTTGCGTCATGTCGAGTACTATCGGGGTATCCTCTTCCTGACCACCAATCGTGTCAAGGCATTCGACGAGGCCTTCCTGTCACGTATTCATGTCGCACTGCATTTCCACGAGCTGCCCCTTCAGTCCAAGATACAGGTCTGGTCCGCTTTCATCGCCAAGGTCGGGGCGTCGGCGGATATCACTCCACAGCAAATCCAGGAACTGGCGAAGCGGGACGTGAATGGCAGGCAGATCAAGAATGCGGCGAGGACAGCCCAGTCATTGGCTGTGGGTCGTGGGGAGAAGCTTGCGTTTAAGCATTTTTTGAGCACGTTGGATGCCATGGATGACTTTACGAAAGAATTTGAGGGCATGAGGGCATGATCATGATAGAAAATTTTCCATCCGTTATTTGTTCGCCACTGTACCATTAGACGTTGTGATTAGGTACTGCCTAGGTTAAGAGTGAACAAAATCGTTGCAGTTCTGTACACAGGGGAGCTTGGGGCAAACGTGGGTTCCAGCGAGGAGACATATCTGTATCTCATCTGGTATTACACCATGGTACGTATCATGACGTCATCAACCCGGGCAGAAAGCAAAACGGCTGTCGCAGAAAATTTGTGTACATACAAGCAAGACTACAAACAGATAAATGGCAAGAATGTCCTGGCAGTCATACTGAGCTGGTTAATTTGGTATGACGACGTTATTGGGTAATTTCTCAAGTAAATGTCATATTTTCCGGGACGGCATTCGAATGACCTCTTTCCATTACGGAAAGAATTATATCGGTGCTCTGGAGAGAAGAAAGAGTAGCATCTTCAACGCATCTGAGACAAGGATGCTACTACGTACCGTCTGTACTGAATCGCTTGGCCCGCTGCTGGAGGTGTGAGGAGCAAAGCTGAGGATCTTCGGCCTATCAACGGTGTGCTCCTGGGTCCCTGGCCTCATTTGCGCGTGGCGTGAATTGAGCCTGCTCAGAGTTAGGCCATTAATCAAATACGAGGGAGAAAGGAACCTACATTGCGAGCAAGGAGTTTATATAGACTATCCATGAATGGTTAGGGACAGACAGGAAACTGATTGAAGCAGACTTTAACACGCACGCTTCGGTAGAATAAAATCGACGGCGATGAAAATGAGAGTATCTGGCCAAGCGATGTACTGCACGAAAGATGTTATCAGAATCAGTAGGATCACGGAATAGTGAACGATTACTGCGACCAGAGTAAATAGCGAACATGCGCTAGAGTCGACATTCATGATTAAATCCCATCATACCAGTTAGAGCAGAGTTATACCTCGTTGCCAGACCAGATATCATTACAAGCCGCATCAATCCTATAATGATTTTGGTCGTACTACAGGCAGCTCCTTGCCGTGAATATCGATCATATTCGTGATGGAGTAGGCAACATACCTGGAGAAGCTGGTCGTTGATGTTCCTTTGTTCAAGTAATAGCACATTGCAGCGGCGATGAAGAAATCCGCTCCTGCGAGTGTAGAGAAGACTACGTAAATTGATGTCTGGAATGCATTGCTACGCGTTAGAGCGGCCATATGTTCGGTACAGAGCTAGTGAAGCCTACGCTGATGGTAGGGATGTCAAAAAAGCTTGATATGGTGTATCTGGTGAAAACGTTGGTATGGAAGAGGATTATCGTACAGAGGCGTAGTCCATACGTATCATAAATGACATCTAGTAAATTTCTCCGTAAGTCAGCACTGTGTATACAAAATTGATCCTCACAGATTCCAGTGGCTTGGAAATCTCATTCAGGTCTTCGGTTGTTATTAAATAGAAGAGGCTCTCACCGAGGGAAGCAGCGACAACAAGAAACTGTGGGTGCATTCCAAAGGCAATTTCCGTCTGCATGAGTATTATAAAGAAGGCAGTATGAGCACGTACAATGAACCATGGCAGTACCGTGTGGAAATTACGACCAACTATGGGGAGACCAGTGGTCAGGATTCATTTATTTAACGCTGATAGAGACTGACATTTCCATATTCTGACGGCATATAAGCTGTAGCACCGGAGAATGAGTCTTTCCGATTATTCCAGAGTCACTCGAAGAAGACACACGCTTGGACGCCAACGACGATTAACATCTAGTCAATAATTAGAGAAGGATGCAAGATCATACCAAATTCACGTACATTGACTAGGAGTTGCAACTAAAAATGGAAGGAACTCAGGACGTTCACATAATGGATGAAGCGGGGAAATAGACACACCGGGAAGCTCCTGCCAGCGAGGTCTGAACTCAATTGAACCCAGGGTTATGGGAGATGCGAGGACGTACCAAACGATCCCGAACAGGGGAAGGTAATTTCCAAACGATTCGACCAGATAGAAGTACAAGGCATGAGTGCTTATCGCAACGTGAAGTGTATCGAGGATCCTATAAATGTTAAGATATAGCTTGATACGTTTAAAGCTTTCTGTAAGCGCACCACAATATGGCGACCTGCTTAGATGTTAGAAGAATTTTATGAGAGTGCATTTTTCGCGTACCGCACATAGGAAGAGCCATGAATCATTAGGGTATTGCTTGTAGTAGATGACAGTCTGCAGAATGGTTATTCCATAGAAACTAGGGCGTACGATGGGTATCGAGAGGAAACCTCAAACAAAAGCATGCGTACACGGCTCCTATGGTAGCCCCGACATACACTGCACCAAGCGTTGTTCCCAGTGGGGGGATATCAGCTATCAGTATCGGGGGAAGCGAGGACATTTGTTAGGCTAATGTTGAAGGAAGGGCGTGTTATATATATCCATCCCGTGGCATGCAGCACTTTGGGATCATCTTCGAAGTTTTTCCTTGATGACAGTTATCGTTGATTTCATCAAATAGTGAAAACATCCGTCCGGGAAATTCAAAACGCAAGATGCGCAAGCAGCAGCGGTATCCGGATCAGCGTTGCAGGACCCTGTGGTCTTGATCAGTGAAGGGGATGAGGGCTGCTGAGATGGTGAGAGCTGCTGCAGGCGGTCGTTGATGTTGGTTGGCTCGAAGACGGCGTCCGTGGTCCGGGTTGATGATCAAGGTCGCCTTCTGATACTTACTTCCACTGGCACATGAGGGAGATTCATTGCTGAGATCCACCTTTTCAGCTGGGGAGGTTACGCAACCAAGAAAGGCTGAACTAAGTGCCTTCAATTTCATCCAACATTTACACTGCGATGTCTAGAGCCTGACTCAAGATCAAATTAATACCGTCTTTCGTAGATGGAGTTGATGGTGGGACCTGGCTAGAAGGAGGTTTGGGCCTTCTTTGCACCGATGGCAACCTTTCTTGTTCGGCAAATGTATTTTTTGCAGTGGTAACAGTGGAACCGAAAAAGCATTTTCCCTAGTAACTACAGGGCATTAAATGCCGCTCTGTCAGCCTGCAACCATGCCAAAGACCACGTCTATGTCTCTCACCATGTGCTATAGCGTCATCCCGACGCTTGCCAATTCTGTTGGAACCATCGAGATCTGGCACGCGAAAATTCTGCTATAGCGAGATCTCTACCCAACCTTTCCTGACGGGCAAATGCATTTTTAGTTATAGGGGAACTGAAAGTACGTTTTCTCCAGTAAATATAGGGCTGTCTTTCACGTCGCAACCGATGATAGGAATCACGTGCGTCGTCTCTTAATTATGTTTTCACATAAATCCTGTCAATCTGATCGCATCCCTGGCTCATATTAAAATAATATTGTATTATGAAATAGGTACGATTATTCGACCAATTTTATGAAAATAATGTAAATCAATCAAATCCGGCAGCTCGGCACACTGGCAGCTCATTCGTTCACTCGTGCCACCACGTCTTTCCGACCTTGACCGCGGCTGCCGCCTCCCCACCTGAATGCTAGCCCTCGATGAGCGTGGAAAACGACACCCTGATGGACCTGTTCTTACCTGAGACTGCCCTTTGATTTTCTCTCCATTTATCTGGCACTTAGCTCGTCGACATGAACCGGAGAAGACATTCCCAAGTAACATTGGCATAGTCCGGCCTTTCCAATGGCCTCCCGTCGCTTCCAACCCTCCTAGGCTTTCCCCTTTCTCATTCATCTAACCTTTATGGCTCGAGATGCACCCCCCAAAAGCGAAGGAGCACCTAATGCAAGCGTTGATGAAGCCAGCCACGGGATGCCTCAGCATGCTGTTCTTGCCCAGGCAAGATTAGAGAGATTGAAATGAGAGAAAGCATGGCTTTTCAGTGCAATATCAGTGCGTTATCATGTGTTTCGGAGTTCCAGGCTTCAAACTTATCAACAGTCAGGTTAACAATCGAATACTTTCCCTTCCTGAGCATGTTTGGTCAAGAAAATGAACCGTCATCGTGGTCGATATTTATTGGATGAAATAAGCGACTGGAATGGGGAAACAGCTCAGGTGTGCCACATGTTCAACTAAGTTCGCTTCAACTTATTCCAGACCTAGGTCTACTGGCTGTGATACCAATATTCGTCGAACACCCTTTCCAGCCAGTTTTCATGATCTCAAATCGTGTATATGCATGCCGGAATACCTCTTTCGTTACTCACTGCAACTTGCCTGTTCGTTCGCGGCCGACTTGGACGTGGCCACCTGTTATTCGACGCATGTACGAGAGATCAACCAAGATATTAGCAACGGCTGGCTTCTGGGGAAAGAGTTGGGCATTGCGATGCGTTTATTGCTGAGTGTGTGAACTTTTGGCTTGGGAAAGCAATCCAACGAGTCAACAAAGGGGGATAGTAAATCTAAGATGATGTTGTATTTTGGCCATAGCATTTTGTGGGGCACGGCTCTGGAGTAGAGATAAGGGTTAGCTATGCAGATGTTGTATATAGGGAACTCGGAGCGGAAATAAAAGCATTAAACACTACAGAATTTATCGTTTTGGCAGCTGGTTTGACTTGATCAGATTTAATAGCCTCAAGGGAGGGCATTGCTGACACAGCCTATGTGCTTGAGGGTTGAAACAGCGTCTACTATTGAGTTTGAGGCCTGAGAGTAAATTGCCACCCATGCGAGCGTAAATTGAGGCTTAAATTGAGGCTTATATCATGTAAATTGCTCAGAAATAAATTGGACGACATGCTCGGATGCGCTTCTAAATCACTTCATATCACTATGCGCTCTTTTATCGCCGACAACTCATAAAATTCAAAGTATAAAGGATTCCATTGAGATGTAGCTTTACCGATGCTCTCAGGGCAAGACGTATGAATACCGCAGGATTGCTTTCAGGAAAATCAAACTGACTTGAAAGTATGTCGAGTTCCTAATTCAAATTGATTCAAAATTTACTTGCAATGGCGCATCTTCGATGCACCGCGTGTATAGAGGCGAAGATAGGCAGGGGAGACATGCATTCTGACTGTAGTATTCGAAGCGAGCCATTCAAAACTGGCATCCCTGGCCCGAGCATGGATGATGTAATCATTTGTGCAGGCGCCACCAATAGGAAGGATCACGTGGGCGCTGTGAGCCGTAAAAGTTCCGTCCATACAGATACTACAGCAATATCAGCACCATGCCCCAATGAAAGGAAATGGTGACACGTACAAAGCATCTATCGATGTATGAGCTACATGTTTGTATGGCAACTGAGAGCACGAGAAGCCCAAGCCTGACGGCCCGACAAAGAAGCAGCCTTCGTCTAACACTATGAACGAAACGGTTTTCCTTCACACAAGCACTGGCAACAATCTATGTGCATGACGGGCAGCTACGATGAATCCAGGCACCAACCCGGTCTTTACACTCAGCACCGGAAGTTCGCACCTACACAGACCCACAGTGTAGTTAGTATCATGTCGCAGATCCCTCGAACCGTGGATCGTTTCGACAAAGCCCAATAGAGAGTATCCGATCACGAGGATGAACTTCTACCATCGAGAGTAGATGAATGAATACTGTGTGGAGAGAGGTAGTGATCTGACATTGTAGCTTGAGACGTCTGAGAGAGTCGTTGTATGAGAATCGTTCTCGTCAATGATACGAAGAGACCTAGTTTCGATGGGACACCAAGGGGGAAGGAGCACCAAGGGAGATACGGACGGCTACAATTTAGCACCATATGACATTGATCGTTTCATGGGCGAATGAAGAGCATCACCGGCACAGCAGACCATCCCCATCCTTCATGTTCCACAACTTCGATGTGCTATGGTCGACGGCATCCAAAGAAAAACTGGGCGTAATATGCATGATGATTTGTAGCTGAACGGAATTGACGACGATACCACATACGCAGATGGCCGTCGCCTCAATGACAACACTCCTCGGTGTTGATCAGCTTTCTGTACACTAGCAGGGAATAACCTCGTCGGTTCTTCCTGATCGCTAGCCCAACGCGGTATCAGCGAGCAGAACTCAAGGCCGCATTAGTCGTTGCACGTCAGGCAATAACTATACTTTCGTTAGCCGCTTCGTCTCGTCAGGATAACTTCACCATACCTTGATACCCTCAACGTCTCCGCCCTGTACCACCTCAATCGAAGGGTCGCAATATTATAATGGGTGCTTAGGATCCTGTTGCATCCTGTTGTGAAAAACGGGGGATGAGTAGATCAGTTCGTTCCCAGTTAGTACATGCGCGGTGTCAGGCCAATAGTATTGCGCTTGGCTGAGCTCTGCAAACGCATGCAGATATACACTACTGTACCTACTTATATACTAAATACTAATTTACTAGAATCTTCTACAAGTTTCCTAATATTTCTCTCTTAATCAGCAAGCTCGGCATGATGCCGGATTGCCATCATCTCGGCTCAACTCTCAAATTCCAACACATCTAATAGTGCCAATACATAGATGATGATCAGTGATGGTCGAATCATGCGTTCGTTGCATGAGCTAGCTGGTGTACTGCTATGACGGCATCCCATTTCTGAACCTCGGCATTTGGACTAAGTTTGGTCCTATCGCGTGTCTGATACGAATTCCTGAGAACAGTATATGATAACTGCCAGCTAGAAATTGAAATGGGCATGCGCCTATGATGATAGCCATGGACCTCAGCTCCAGATGCTCCCACCCCATCTTGCTTCCTCAGATTGCGACCGTACTATTCTGTGAGCCCGACAAACATAGTTTACCCATCTCTGCGTTTGAACCCATGAAATCAAGGAGTTTCGCTATCTTACACTAGATGATCTTCTTCAAACACGAATTCCAGGAGCTACGAGCTGCGACTGGCAACACACACATATATATAACTGGCTACTGCCATGTCAGGATCCCCACCTGCTCTACTCATGTCTTCCCTTGTCCCAGTACCCATTGCTGATATACCTTCGTTGGATATGACCATGGGCGCTATTTTTGTCGGTCTAATGTTTACTGCTATGTGAATACATCGTCTAGTATTTGCATTTCATCTCCGACAGTCAGCCTTCGTAGGCTGTATGGGATAAGCATTCCCCAGCTCGTCATATACCACAGGCGATATTCTAAAGATCCGCAGCTCTTCCGATATTCAGTATGTACTTACATCGCTCACTCGCTAAAGTTTCGCTCATCCATTTTTATACTCAGGTCTGTTTACTCTGGTACGCCGCAGGATACCAGAGGCTTGGATCTTCATTCTTGACAGTGTTCCAAATTTTCAGGATCCTCGACACAGTTCAACTCGGTCTGGCTATTCTTGCGCTCTACTTCTACCTTGTCAGCTCCCACGGAAATTATCAGGCTCTGCTTCAGTTGAATTGGTAAGCATGATTCGAGGCTGTCTGACATAAAGCACTTACCTGGCCCTCGCTCCCAGGAGTATTCGGGTGAGCATAATATTTTTTGTCTCCACACCGTCCACTCTAATTATGCTTCACATTTTGCACTAGTCACAATATCCCATCAGTGTGGGCGACAGCTACGGTCTGAAGTTCCTAATCCTAACTGCCACTGACTAGATGGCGATCATTGTTGGTGTCCAAGCGTGAGCGTACGTCTTCTCATTGGTATCTAACGACTTGAATGACTCCATGACCACCTCAGGTTATATGCCGATAGAATATGGAAATGTGCGCGTTCATTTCTTACGTCGAAATTGTCCTTACCACTGACCGGCACCGGCACCGACATCTCAGTTGGCCGTCATTACCATTCAGTCCTACCATGGTGTGTGGTGTACGTTCTCTTTTCCTTTCGTCACGATACAGAGATGTGCCAATTTGACACTTCATACGTTCACCCAGTTTCTCTCTGTCACGGCTACCTTGGGTGAGCTCCCGTTCTTCAAACCTCAATCATGGAAACACCGAGTTGAAGGCTGCATAATTGAAGCCGGGGGAATCTATAAGCTTAGCTATAGAAAACAGGCGGAACGCCGAGCCTGAATAATCATCACCAGACTCGACCTATGTTAAGTATGAATTGTTCCTATATGTCCCCATCTCCAGGTCTCCTGAGTACATTTCGCCTTACCAGCTATGGGCCCACACAATCTTCTAACCCTACCGAGTATCAGGGTAGGTTTTGACAATGACTCCGATATGCATGGCTCTTACGCACTCCTGTTTCATAGGTGCCCCTCTACATAGCTTTTGTTACGACTGCAACTACGGATCTCGTTATCGCCGGTATAATGTGCTTTCACTTGCATAAGGGAAAAGGAACGACCCGCAGGTCCAGGTCAGTTACTTCCCTAGAGTTTACCGCATATCTAACATGAAAGCTATTGTTCATAGTACGATCAAGATCGTTGTAGCATTGATGAGGCTCGTAGTATTGTCTGGTTTGGTGACAAGGTAGGAGACCATGAATCCTATCTTTCCTGCCAAATTTCACGGCTAACGCTCGTTTTGGTAATAGCGCATGTTCGTTGCTTGTTCTTGCCTCGGTAATGCCTTCTATGAACAAGGATAACTCCTGATACTATTGCCCTACAGTATATCGTGTGGCCAAACACTCTTCTTTTTGTCGCATTCGAGATAGTTTTACCAGTGGCTTACTTTATTTAGTAGTCTAGGTTCCATCCGTTACTAACTCATACACTCAGCAACAGTTTATGTGAACTCCTTACTAGCAATGTAAGCCCGTGGTTCGTTTAGGAACATCCCTTCGCGAGGCTAATGTTGAACGCAGGCTCAATCCTCGCAAGATTCCAAGCGCCTCTACTGCCAACTTGGGACATTCTGCCTCTCCTTCTAATACAGTACTTGAATTTTCTCCTCTTGAGTCCAACGGCATCCCGACATGAAACGCAACTTATGAAATTATGGTGTGTACCTATTGCTGCTGTCGATGTCAGATCGGCACACTGGCCTCTTTTGCAGCATATCACGATACTGACTTCCTTCACGACGACGGATCCGGTCTTGGACATCGGTACGGTGGGTGTTGGTGCAGTCGCCAACGGGATGGCAGGCAAGAAACGGCACAATGACGACAAGCGCCAGGATAGTACGTAAATGCTTGGTAGGAGTTGCTTGTGCATGTACCTTCAGCGGGGTACATTCGTCAATAGGCGCTGCTAAAAGTCGAACAATAGCGTATAGCAATAGGCGCCGAGATACAGATGACAGAAAGTTTAGTACCTTGCTCGGACATTTGGAGCAGAACGATGGCTTGATGGTGGGGGAGACTACGGCCTGTGATAGCACAATTTCAACAGGTGATAGAAACGGCAGCGTAACAAAACTCACCTCGAAGAATTGTACGTAGCCCTCAGGTATGAGGATGATGGTGGAGAGAAGGAAGGCGCCAGAGTTGAATATGCAGCGCCTTTACATGCAGCGCTTAGGAGGCTCGCTTATGGGAGCTATTCGCCTATCTCAGTCTGCCAATGACTATCCTATCCAAAGCATAGTTTTCCTCGCTGTTCCCGTGTCGGTCCTCGGCCGGTCGAAAAGATGGTACTGCCACGTCGGAGCTGCTGCCTTCCTTTGCCTGTTCGACATTCCCTAAGGGATGACTAGTGCCGACGATGAAGGCTGTCACAATTTCGGACCAATAGAGAAGGGTGTTGTGTGTTTGTGGTTCGGATGCCGCATCGGTGAGGGCGGCTACACGCCTGCATCGGGCCGACACTGATGACGAGTGTACCGACTTCTTGACGTATTCATGACGTGTTCTGACCATCTCTCGCAGATCTCCTACCCTCGTGCACGGGCCTTCCGAGTATAAAAGGGCGTCTTCATCCATCATCATCATAGCTCTCCCATCCCAAACGTACCTATGGCGGCCCAGGTTGTCGTGACCGGAAGCTGTTGCACGTCGAACTGGAGGACGTCCATCGCGTCGAGGTATACAGCAGCTCTTCCTTGTCGCTCATCCCACTTTCCAAGGCATAAAACGTCGATATATGCGCGTCGTGTAGCGCTTTGACGGCGACCGGGATATCAAACGGGAATGCTGTAGACAGGATGATACGGACTCCAATCCAGGTGATGACTATTGTTCGTACTCCACACCATCATTCACAATCTCCGAGTCCGCAATTCACATCCTCCATACCGCCGATCTCGCAACACCTTCAATGATGCCAAATCTCTCCAATGATGGCTCGATGGTGCGCATGGGAGTCCATCAGAATCATGACTCAGGGTCGGAGCGCATTCTCGGCCTATACTCGATATAGCTCTCGCAGTTAGACGCTGGCCGAGCTGTTGTACAAGGTTTTCCGATGTACCAAAACTGTTACCGGTTATAAATACGCTCTCCTGGGCCATTGACAAAGAGCCATACCAAAAAGGCTGTGGTGACTCCACGTCGCCAATGAGATTCCACGGAGTTGTAGTCGTCACTCATGCGATCATTGACGTTCTGGTGCTCCATTGGTACGCTCAGCCGTATCAGCAATAATGCTGCCGAAACTTATCCATACCTCTAGGTCCTCCGTTGTGCCGTGGTGGACCATGAAATCGGGCTTCAGTCGAGTTGTTATGTCGATATTGATACGACAGACGTTTGCCATAAGCACCAGAGGTATGTGGCAGGACGAGCTATTTGCAGTAGCGTGGACCCTCGGGAACTAGCCACATGGAAGGGAGAAATAAAAATCCGGATCCCGCTTGTTTGTTTCGGTAAGCTCCGAAGCCTATTTTTATCTTCGACATTTTTCTCCCACTTACTATCATCAGCTTTTATCGGTATCCTGAATTTAAAGTCGAGCATGCATAATAACCTCAGTATTTCCCTTTGAGGCAATCAGTTTCTAAATGCTGGCTGGAACTGATAGGTCCTGATGGATTTGAAAAACAATAGAATGACAAGCCTCGAAATTCAACCTCAACGGCCTTGGCTCTGATATCGGTACTTCCCGTTCCACGGGAGAAAGGGACGTCTTGTTGTCCGTTTCGCAACGGAATACTTACTCGCGAATCCAGGTTCTCACAAGTACTATACCAGTCGTACGAGGCCCAGTCTAATCTCGATGACTAGAATAGCTCTGAGTCAGTTCGTGTCATGAGTCAATCCGTGACGCCGAGCCGCGCATGACCCATCTACCGAAATTTCTAGGCTCTGAGGATTTTTCTGGAAGTTCAGCGTGCTATGACATTACTCCCTGCTAGAAACGGATTCGGAGGGCGCACAGCTATTGTCTCACAACCCTGAGACCTCTCTGAAATTTTGCCTCAGAGCGCCCCTATGTGCGACACATGAATCGGTACGACGACGTCTCGGAAGCGGATCCATCCTTCATATTTTACTCCATATTTTTCCGGGGCTCCTTTCTTCCTCGATAGTTCTACTCGCAGGTGAGTACATTTTTCATAGTTCAAGCATACAGCAACCTTATTCTCACTCCCAGTTACATGCGTCTCGCATATTCCGCACGGCCAAGCGTCATGGGACGGCATATATCCCCGGAAATATGGCAGGATATTTTTGTATACTGTCTGCCGGACCTTCACGAAGTCACGTATCATCATACCTCAGATCTCGTCCGTCCATCAAAGTTCGATGCACCATTGCTCCTCCTACTCGTGTGTAAAACTTGGCGCTACTGGGCCCTTCGCACCCCACGACTCTGGGCACGCCTATCCGTCAGAGTCAGCTGGGGGAAGTCCTATCCGCCTCTACCTCAGGCGTTTCTATGGCTCAAACGCTCTAAAAGCGTACCTCTAACATTTTCCCTTAGACAGAACGGCGACTGGGCAGCGGACCATATCATGACCAGCAAACTTCTGCAAAGGTTTCTTTGTCATGTACACAGATGGCAGCATGTATCCCTCCATCTCTGTTGCGCCCTCGCTCTCAGTACCCTAGCAAAACACAACGACATCGTCCCCCGTGACCTACGCTCCATGTACCTATCCCTAGTAGCCTCAACGGAAGTCCTCGCCATGACAGATGAATTTTCCGTTGCCCTCAACCACTTCACCTCCGCCCCCAACTTCTCTAGCCTTGTTATCAGCGGAATAAACGTATTCCAATGCCTGAAGGATCACCACCTCATCCAGTGGGAGCGCCTCACCGAGGTAAAGCTCGACGACGTCAACTACGTCGATACCTGCCTGGCCCTCTTCTCCATATGCAAGAACCTCGTCCGTTGTACCATAGGTGTCCTCGAGACCGCCTATCCACCGGCGTCCGAGCACTACATACATGCCCCTCCAGAAATAATCACCCTACCCCACCTTACCTTCCTCAGTCTCAACATCAACGAGGCCGACATCTGCAAAATCTTCTCCCAGCTCCACGTTCCTGAGCTCCACGAGTTAACCGTTTATTCTTACGCGCAGACCTGGCCACAAGCCGTCTTTTCATCCTGGCTTGAACGCTCAAAATGTGCATTGACAAGGGTTGAGTTCCACGATACACGAATGCAGCAGGAGCAGTTCTTGCAGTGTTTGAGACTTGCCTCGTTTGCAACTGTGACAGAGCTGGTGATGGACGAGGAGGGGTTTCTACCGGAGGATTGGACGGGGTTCATTTCGAAGGCTGCTATTGAGGAGCTTACTGTGCGCGAGCATTCTGGGGGGTGTTTACTTCCGAAACTGGGGACGCTCGATCTGTCGGGAAGATGTGTGGAGGACAGTGGGGCGGCGGTGATTGAGATGATTGCATCGCGGCATGACACCGATGTCAATGGAGTAGCGCGGTTTAGAAAATTTTCATGGTCATTGGTGGCCGACTATGATTATCTCGAATCTGAGGATCTGAATACCCTCGAGGCGCTGAGGAACCATGGATTGGAGGTGAATGTTTGCAGAGGTGGGGTAGCCCGGTGGTATTAGACCGGTGCTTTGAGATGCCAGAGAAGAGTTGCTCTTAATATCGACTTCTGCTCTGGTATTGCGTGGCGCTGCTGAATCTCATCTCATTCTTGCATTATTTTTAAATTTTCTAATGTTTAGCTAATTGTTATATGCGTGATGTATCACAGTATCGACCATTATGGCTTTAGTTAATATATCTAGGGTCCAACGTTCCCCGATTACAGTGACGGGACACCTAGTGTCAAATCTACTCATTAAGACAATTAAGTGCAGGGTGATTAGAGGTACATAATGATATACTAATTTTCGAAGCGAAAAGCGGCTGCAATAATATCTATGGTACGTACTTTTGGAGCGGATGAAAGAACAATAGCGATACGTCTAAAGTCTAATGCCTGTATAACGAGAGCGGGAGAACATAATATAGTATACAATAAGAATCCTGATAGTATACGAAAAAGACAAGCAAAGGAGAAAAAAGAAGGATAATACATTTATGAGGATAGAATTGAATGTGCGGTATAAAAATCCCATGGTATCGTCGAGGTCAAGATGTCTCCCTCTTCAAGCGTCACGATCGTGTTGTGTCATAAACGTCTTGTAGAGTCGTGAGTTGATATCCTGCCGTAACAAAGCATAAGTAAAGGGTACTCACTGAGGCGAGCGGCTAATACTCACTCATCAGAGGACTTTCGCGGGAAAACATATTAAGAACGGAAAGCCCGAGGCGGAGTGTCCCGGATATGCTTTCTTCCATGTGTTCCTTCGAGTCTATCTGCTCGCCGTCCTGGCTCCGTACGCGGGAAATCTCGTCAATGAGTGCCTGACAAGCAATCATCAGGAGTGTCTACAACAAAAAGAACTGCAATCAGCATATCAAGGTCCGAGGAATGGAAAACAAGCAAAAATAGACAGGTACTCACGCCCATGATCGGATTTGTGCACGTCGAGTCCTGGAGAATGGACGAGGCCCAGCTTATCATCGAGCGTGCAGCCACACCACACTCTTGCCTCGATGCAGGTTGATTCGAGACCAGGAGTTCATGAAGTTTGATCGTCGAAGCGTACAGCAAGGCGTGGACGAAGAAGATTGATACGTTTCCGTTGAAAGGTGACGGCCGTGGCAAATCGGACAGATCAGGTAACCGGTGACGAACAGAAATAATTAGACGGTCGAGCAATTGGAAGGAAGACGAAAAGGTCTGCACATTGCGGCCTAATACAACCAAGATTATTAACCAAAAACAGGTGAAAAAACTTTTTGCTCATGACTTACCCAAATTGGCTTGGCCTGCGAAGTATGTCACTTGGTGTAGCAGAATGGATGCTTGAGCGGTCAATGTTAGAAGGGACCCAGGCGTGTCGGAATTAGGTGTTGGTTGCAAGAAGGTGTGCACTGTGCACGTCGTGGGATGTGGTAATATGCCCTGCATTATGAGTGAGTGCTGCGGAAATGATAATAGACGAAATGAATGAAAACGCACCGCCTGGTAGCTCTTTTGGTCTAGAGGCCACGGTGTATCTATTTGAAATCCAGGGGCTTCGAGGGTCCCACACACGTCTGTTGGGCAATCTAACGCTACCGCCAGGGTCTTGGACAAGATCAAGATGTTCCAAAACGCGTCGATCCGTTCACCCTCCTCGATGCTGTCGCGCGGCGGAGGAAGCGTCGTAGTGGTGCTCGCCGGTGCCCCATTACGTATCAACGAAGTAACTGAAATGGCTGGAGGTCGCCAAGCTGCTTCAGAGCGTAGTCTATGTAACCCACACCCAACTGCGAGGGACACTGCATCTCCCGTATGACGTCGCGCCTCGAGGAAGTTGCCTATTCGTAGGAAGTAATACGCCAGGAGGACTTCTGCTTGAATCGTGTGCAAGAATCTGTCTGGGTGGGTGGTTGTGAGGCCTGCGGACGTGTGCTTCAGAGCGCGGGCAAGATACTGATGCTGGTGAGCCCAGACTGGTTGTTCGTTTGCTTTCTGGTCTCTTTGGGAAGACAAATGGCATCCCCAAAGGTAAACAGCGGACAGGACTGATGAACAGGGTCGTGAATGGTGGCCTAGAGGCAGAGCCAAAACGGCCGAATTGTAAAATCGTGTGACGTCGAGGAAGAACCCCAGCTCGGCGGAGTAGGAAAAGAACAGATCAAGACTAGGTACGCAGTTAATCAATAGTGTTTTTTTTTTTTCAGGTGAGGTCAAGACTTACAGGTTCCGGATGACCGGCGCTGATGGTTCCTACAAGCGTGTCAGAGTCAAAATCAGGAAAGGAGCAAGACAGGCGTACTTCAGCGTTGAACGGTGGCGCGTCCGTCCGAGATAAAATTGGTGAGGTAGAACCTTTAAATGAGATCAGCTTCTAAGCGAGCGCCAGAGCAAAATTGGATGTCTCACCTGGAGGCGGCGTAGACGTTATTGACAAAGAAGTCGAACCCGAATATGGAGACGAAGGACTATGCGAAAACGTCTCGGAGGTAGATGGGGCGTAGCTAGCAAGGCTTTGGATCTGTACGTTCTGGTAGGGATCATTGGAGTACGGGTCATGGAGAGTGACAGATGGAGACTGTTCTGGCTGTTCCAAATCTTTCAGCCTTGCCTCGAGTCGCGCCACCTGATCTTCGAGGACCTTTGTCCTGGATCGGCGGGGACTGTCAGCGTACTCGCAAGGGTCGTCTTTCGGATGTCGGAGGCAGGGGCCACAGACCGGCTTTGTGCCATCGCATTTCTGGTTAATGAAATTAGCAACATATCAGGCATACAATTGAAGAAAAATCACACACAATCTTTAAAAACCTAGAAATCCGAAATATTGATCAGTACCAAGTCAGACCGAAGGGCACAGCATACGCACCTGCAAGTTAGACATGCTTTTCCGCGCTTCAAAGGCTTGGTTTCGGTAGTAAGCTTCTGCATGGAGGGGCTACCTTGAAAAGCGAAGGCAAGTAGCAGAAGGTTTCGAGTCCCTCTTGGTAAGGGCCCTTATATAGAGCGGAGAATGTACCGGAACGTTCTCGTGCGGATCTTGGAGCCGAGTCCCGCAGTCCTCAAGCATTATGAATCTGTGGAAAGCCTTGAGTAACAATGCTGTGCTCAGTAACGGTTATTTGTGCAAGTCGATAAATGCTGCCGAACAAACGGATCTAGGATATATATGGGAATCTATAAACAGCCTGTCGCCGACTATCACGTGAGCACCTTCTTTTTCTTCGGATCTTCCTCCGTATGCTCAACCTCCCGCCTACGATGATCCACCTATCGATTCCCTTAGTGGAGGACGCATACCGCATATCACAATCCCTTCTCCTCATTTAGTTCGCAGCTGTCCCCCATTTCAGCTCAGAGTTTGGGGGTCGCCTCATTTATTAACAGATCATGCTTCGTCATCTGTCTTTTCTCTTTATGACTCACTTTGGTCCATCTCCGTCGGACCTGTAATATGCTTCGTCCATCTAGGGCATTTGTTCCATTGATTCTCTCCTTCGACAAAATCGTGGGTGGATCTTTCTTGGAGATCCAGGGCTGTTTCCCGGCATCATGAGGTGAATCAAGGATAAATTTTTCAGTGCTCATAGTTCTGTCAACCAAAAGTGGTGGAATCAAACAGTTGCTGTGTCGTCTCCGCATGTCGGGCGTAGCTTGGAAGTCTTGGGACAATACACCGGATCAAGTTTTCGGAACTGGTGACGACCTCTGACGTTTCCTCCTTTGTCTCCTGCAATTATTCATCGTGCCAATGTATCAGATATATCTTGCCTCGAGGATCACTTCGCGATATCTCTGACTCACCCTGAGCCCTTGTTCAACACGTTAACACCCCACCAATGACACAGCAAAGCGCCATCGGGACGTAAACTTTGCACAGGTAGCCTCGCAGTCTCGCTGGAGCCCTCCTGTTTACGGCTTTCGGGCATGCTCAATCGCCTTCGATTGGTGCACGTAGCCACACCTGGAAACGTCGGGGTATACCTTCCGTGTGGCTTTCTGCAAATCTTGCACAGCCTCACCGGTGACATCCTGATCGACCAGGCCCAGGGGCGTAGGGTGTTGCAAGCGTGTGATTATTGATACATTAACTTGGCCCCGGGTCTTTACAGATCTCGTTACCGGAACAATTACGGGAGAATACGAGCAGTGGCTCTCGAGTCCATTACTTCGCGAGCAATACGATCGCTCTGAAGGAGGGCGAATGAGATTTCATTCTTGTCGCGGGCATCGGCGCATCGACTTGTCAGGATGCGATGCATTGCCCACGGCTCGCAGCAAAAACGTCCTTTAAATGACATGGCCTCCCTCATTGGGTCGCCAGATCAGAGTGACATAATAGTTAGTGTCACAAAGGCAGGAATCCCTTGGGAGAATCATATCCTGTTCGGTCGTGGCAGTGGCGTACTGTAATTCCTTTCTTCACTGGTAGATTATCCTCACGTTTCCATCTTTTGTCAGATTTCCTTCCCACCGCTAAGGTTCTGGAGGGCACTTGGCCCGCGTTCCACTTTTCGGCGCTGTTCGAAGCACATGGCGCGTGGTAAAGGTGAACAGAGTGGGATATAATTAAAAGCTGGTTTCACGGATATGGTTGACCATCGGTACATTTTAACTACCGAGTAAAGTTCCCCGGTTCTTCCGGGTATGACGTTTTCCCCATGTATAGTTCAAGCCTGCGTGAGTACGCGTTCATGATATATCTAGACATCTATCCGCACTTTCGTCGGTGCCGCGGCCTTCGTAGCCGCGAGTGAGAATCGATTTTGATTTTCTTTTCAATGAGGGAGTTTCCGTACAGGAAATTTGGTTCGTGAACTGTTATGGAAGTATAAAGTAGATTCCGTTTAACTCGAAAATGAAGAAAGTCTGTTGTATTAGGTAGAGTTTACACGTGTCGAGGCGCTCTTACAAAATCCCTCTTGTCTGCAGCCGATCGATCGCTTTGCCTAATTTGGCACATTACACCATCGATATTCATCCACAACTTCCAAAAGATGTTGACAATCCTTTGTAGACAGCGGAATAAGACTCCCTGAACAATACCCTATAATGCCCCCCCACAGTGAGCAAACCTGACACTAATTGACACTTGCTTAATTATACCGGCGCAAAAAACGACCGGAGGACCAAGTACGAATGACCTCGAACTGTTGAGATCATCACTAAGTACTACACGACCGCCCGAATGCCGGCTTTGAAGGGCGGAACAGGATTGCACCGATGCTCGCTGGGTGCCTGAGGGGTAGTTATGGGTCCAGGTTTATGGTAATTAGTACTGTACCTGGACATCGGACCACTGTTCCAGAGAAGGGTGAAAAGTAAAAAGCGATGTTTTTAACCTCCTAAGCTACGCAGATCATACTGTTTTGGCCCACCAGATGCACAGTCAGGGCGGTTTATTTAAAAGCCGCCAATAGGAATGAGTGGAATGCCGAAGGAACCGGACAGTTGCGTCTTCCGTTTGTTTCCTGAGAGTTCCTTTCCAGAATTCCTAGTGTCCCCTTGACCTTTGGCCTAGAAAAACGGAAGGAACGGAGCCTAATATCATCGGCGACGGCTCATACAGCATGTGGAGGAAGTGAAAAGGTATCCCGTAGCAGTCATGCCCACTCACATCACTTCAGAGGTTTGCTCATCATCTCTTCATATATCACAGGAAACGGACTTCCGGGCGCCGAAGACATTTTTGAGATACAGTAAGCAGGCTGCAGGATGAGCCGCCTTTAGTTGCCGGCTATATGATTACCGGAAAACAGACGCTAGTATTTTTTGTATTAGGGTGGCTTCCGGAAAGGAATTTGAGTTGGCGGCAAGCAGCGCGACAATCACTGTCAGGCCAGGGCATCAAAAGCCGGAAATGACCGGCCCTAAATATACCACGTGATCTTAACCGTCCTGTCCCGCCCCGAGCGATTCCCCTTCCCCTGAACCCAGGACGGACTGTAGTAGTATCAATGCAGTGGGTTAATACCTGTCAAGTACACACTAACGTGTTCCATAGACATTTTATTCCGCCTCCAGTAAATGTTGTTATAACTTATCAATGTCCCCTAATCTCAGACATTATATTTTAATCGCACGATATGAATTCATAGGTGTCTTGTGATTATATACTCCAATTTCCTGTTATCAGAAATATTTGTCAAAGAGTCCCTTTCCTGTGATCCCAAAATTATTCGCGAAGCTCGTGCTTTCTTCGTAGCCTGATGCGCCAATTTTGGTATTTCAATTGTTACATTTCGCTAGTTTGATAGACATATGGCCCATCTGCATTTCTGAAATAATACGTTCAGCTTCAGTATTCCCGGATCTAACGCACAAGAACAGCTCTTTGTCGTGATCCCGAGTCCGTGAATTGCGTGCTCAGCGCGTGCTGGCACGTCTACTTACCGTGGCCACTTTCCTCTTTGATGATATGAAGTCCCTCAATAGTCTTGTCCTGATATATCCCTTAGACGAAATTAGGAAGGGGAACCATCCAATCGATGGCCGGCCCGGGACCAATCAGACCAATCCGCAAGGTACGGATCGAACAAGTATATGACCCTGGTCCTTGATGGACGGACATTGCCAATTTATTCAATGATGTCGACGAGGTCCCACTTTTTAGGTTGCAAGTTGAACTATCTTCCAGAAGCAACCGATGGTGGGCGTTCATCTGATGTGTACATATATGGGTTCCAGCCTCCGCAAAGCATCGAGCACGATTGATCAACGAAAGTGCGCGTCTCTCGAGCAATCTGGAACAAGAGTTACGACAGAGCACAATGTCTATTCACGCAAACAGGCGCTGCCATCAAGGATGGAAAATTTTATAGTTTGATCTCAGTTACATCCACGTCGAAGACATGACGTTCGCGTCGTGCTCTCGACATGGGCCGTAATGTACTATAGATATCATACGCAAAAAAAAATTCCCCGACATGATTAGTGAAGGAGGCAGCCCGGATTATAGGGGAAGGGTGATACAAATAGCGAACCTCGGCCTTGCCAAACATACGATAACGACGGACGTACGACGCTGCATGGCTCTCACTCTCGCCACCCTCAGTATGATTCTCACGATAATATCCAGCACCTGACGGCGCCAAAAGTCATCTCGGTGGCAGTGAACTATATGCAGCTGTTGGTGCAACCGTGTGGCTACCACCAGAAAGGATCAGGCTACCCACCGGCTGCTCCAGGTCGAGCGTATCTAAGCCATTCATTGAAGAACTGGACCGGTTTGGCGAAAAAAGTGTGGATGTGGGATGAGGATTCGAAGAAATCGATGCTCGAAGCGGAGATTGTGTATGAAGCAGCAGAATGTACTAGAAGGTGCTTTACGTGATCTACTTCCATTCCACAAAAATTGACGCGCACGCTAGTTTCCACTACCTCAACCCACGTTCACCTTTGACAATTGTCCCTCTCGATGCCCAGCCAACTGGACAATTACACTGCTTCCGCTGCTCATCTGAAGACCTCGGTACTTCCTTGGCGATACTTTCGGAACCGCGCCCAAAGATTGTCTATGAGCCCCTCCCCATCCACTGTAACCCTGCGAATCTCGTGGTTCTAAAATCCATACTTCCCTTAATTGACGTGTTCTCGCCCAACCACGAGGGGCTTGAGTTATTCCTTAAAGGGAGTCATTCGTCGGCCGCGAATGAACCGACGTCAAATCCCGTGTATACATATATGCAGAATTTGGCTCACGGATTATTGTCGACCGTGCGAGTGCTCGCAGGTGCTTTATAATGAACAAAAATCCTATATGAGGGGCGTGCACCTCACGTTGGCTCCTATTGTACTGGACGGCAGAAGAAGCTAAAGAGAACGTTTATGAGACGACGGGTGCTGTAAATAGCTTCCTTGGGGGTCTCTGTGAGGGCATGGCTATTGCAGGGATGTCGTCTTTATTGGTACGATGTTCTGAAATGCCGGACGGTGGTGGCTAATTTCATTGCAGGTGCCGCTTATGGCTCTGTGCCGGCCTCGCTTGTCGTTCAGCAACCCGGGCTGCCTCGTTTCTCCATAGGGAAAGAGGAAACTTGGAATGGAGAGTGTCCTCAGCAACGGCTAAGGAGATATTTTCCGTGGTTCGTGTCTCGTTGAAATTCTGAAATCACCTGACTTTTTTTGCCGAAGATCAATGCGTAAATGAGTAATTTATATATATAATCTCAAAAAAAAAGTGCTATGACAAGTTGTCTACTCGATAGTACTAGGCGGAAAATTTAGGATGAAATTAGGAGGCGACTCGCTCTTCAGGTTACAGAGCGCCATATAAATCGAGACCGTGAGACTGTCCACCAGACCTGAACACAAGAAAACTGCCGTCGAAGCTATCCAGCATTCCGTATTAATTAGAAGGGATAGAGAAGTGGGGGGATACCCGACATAGTAATATAGGAGGGAATAAACACCGTTAAGGTTGTCATCGAAGAGATGAATCCCCAAGCCATTGTTTTCACGGATGCTTGTTGATGGGATTTTCAACTTCAAGCTTGTGCTGGTGATGTTCTTGGTAATGGGCAAGCACAAATGTAATCAAGCATCTGGATCATCAATCTGGAGGCACAAATCACACACACACAATCACCAATATTTAAGTTGGAGGTGGAGTATGATAGAAACACTCATGGAACCTCTAGATCATAGGGATCTCAAGACAAGCTGAGTAATTCTGGAGCAGTGGTTGTGCCATTCCATGTTTCCATTCAATGGAGTTGGATATTCTGCCCATTTCTATTTTTGATGCGCAGTCGGAAGCCCTACTGGAGTCCCTTCCTTCCGTACCCTTGACGCTGTTGTACTAAGGATCACATGATGTGCAGCCTACCAAGGGTGTAACCTCTGATCATGATCAACCACAGCTCCGAGATGTTATTCCATTCCTGATCATATTGATCTTGATCACATATTTTGGATCTGGGCACAGGGTTCTTTCATGATTCATTCATACTGAGCTTTCGAGACAAAGTCCACAATGATGTTTGACTTGTCTGACTTAGTTTTGTTCACCAGGGGTAATCTCAACTAAGCTTGAATGGATCTAGATGTTTTTCTACTTCTGATTTGAGGTATGTAGGAATACTAGGATATAATTAGTTATTTGGTAGAACATTCTAGATACATTCTGTAGTATTTAAGTAGCTAAAATTCAGTCTTATCTACTCAGCAAGCCTCCCACTGCAAAAGTTACAACAATTATCTTATAAGACTGATTGATATGCTGTGTTACTGCTACTATCAGGACTATGTTCACATTGCTGACCTTTTAGTCACTGGAGAACCTATTTTGAGCTTGCCCAGAGAACAGACAAGTGCACCCAAGATGGTGATGTCCACCGTAACACTGAGGATTTACGAAACTCTGAACGTGAGGATATTGAGTATGGGGAAAACGTTGAAACGAGTATTTTTACTCTGTCCTTATCCACCCCAGAGTGCTCGGGCCAACGGGGTTAGCATCTGAGTGAGCAAAGGTGTATATGGTACTAATAAAATGCCACTATCACCTGAAAAAGTCATAAGAAAAACCAGAGATTCGCAGAGTAAAATGCGCACATGCGTGAAAATTAGTATGCAGAGATTAACCGTTATGATCACCCATTCGTTCTATGAAAAAGAATGAACTTGAACATCGGTACATACTAAAATTTCATAGACTTACACTGTTCGAAACCGATAAATTAAGAAGTCTGCTCCAACAAAGCTGAAATGAAGGTAATATGATAACTGAAGCGACAGTTAATAGCTTTCTGTCTAAATTCAACTTGTTATTCAGGAATAGCTGTATCCTGCGGAGGATGCCACGCCTTTATGGACAACAAGCGTCTGGAAACAAGTCAATATGATGAACTCGGGTATTACACACAACACACCGACAAGATACTTCTCTGCACAAGCCACCGCCGTGGTTTCAGTGTCGATCACCAAAGCAAACATCGGACCGTAGCGGTAACAGCGCCGGGGACTAGGAGAAATGTCATAATAGATGAATAACAGAACGTCAGTACTGTATCAGACGAAATTGATCCATGCGAATATCAGGGCTGTACAATGGTGATCACTAACTCAGAAGGCAGTAGTAGACGAGAATACAGTCAATACGCACCTGGGTGTGGTGTAGACTGACATCCTTAATGTGAGGGATAGACATGCGTTTGGCTCGCCGCACTCAAATACGAACTGCTAAGGTAAATCTCGGATATACCCATTGAGCAGATGGAAACAATATACTATTTTATAGCGTTGAACATTCATTTGTTCTGGTACCAACGGAGAAAATCGGTGTACCATAGGCGACGCTGCGCGTGCGGTCAGTGTCTGGTTTCCAGCTGACAATGGGGCTCTGGGAATTGAAGAAGCGGACTATTAAACCGCATTTCTGAGAAGTGAAATGCCAAAAATGTCCTTTGAGTCGAAACTTACTGCTTACTTGTATCCATTTATGAACACAGATAAACTCTGCTAAGGCTACGACATTGATGTCGGCCTGATGTTTGGTCGTAGGAGGTCGCCGGCACCGTGACTTGTAACCTCGTAATGCATAAACTCGTCCAGGGACGCAGATTTGATAGAAATTCAAGGACAGCTCCGATTTCAGGGACCTTTGGAAACATTTCTGCAGATATGTTTCGAATTTGGATCGGAGGCCTAAGTACAAAACTTGAGTGAAGCATTGAACATTACGTCTTCTGCCACTTTACCGTCTGCCACATCATCAAAAAGGGGATCAGGGATATGAGACGAAACTCTGGTTGTACATTGTAACCTGAGCATGAAATAGCCGGGTAATGAACCTACTTGTCGATGGGAAAATGCAAGGGTGGACCGACGGCAATGGCCGTATTCGTTTGCCATTTCCCAACCAATTACATGAGTTTATGGATAGCCATAAGTCCTCGCTGTCACTCGACATTAAATGTGAGACACCTACACGTTAATAGTGCCATTCTCGAGGTGTATCTTATAGAGGAAGCAGTGTGAAGGGTTATTGTGTGAACCGGATTCGTGAGACAAGTACAAACAATTCTCCCTGTTAAATGAACGCACCGCCGTTCTCTCATCTGCACTCCCCATAGGCCTTCGCTTTTACTAAATCTAGAAAGTAGTAACGCGGGTACCTTCGAGTGCGTTAGAATGGAAGAACCAAACGCAACACTTGCCGGCCGTTCAAGGTTCGGGGCGGGACATTCCGTAACTCCGAGTCCCGACTTGTGAAGAATACAGGAGAATTGAATCTCGGACTAGAATATCCGAGTCTGTGCTCAGTAAATTAAGCTGTGATGCCTAATTAAGTGCTTACCCATGATTCAGGCCTGACACAGACCACCCAGCAAGACTGCGGGGAATCCGCCTGACACCGTGATACTGCGGAGTGGGTCCTTAGATGCTTCATCATTTATCCGTAGCCTTGGCGTTCGACCGGTTGAAATACAACCGGAATACAATGACGACGTCATTGTCAGCGGTACTTAGCGAGCTGGTAGGATGATGACCCTGTCCCAAACCCTCCCGGCACAGCGGCACCCTTACCGCCGATTGATGCGCTGGAGATATCGGAGATTGGACCTGGAAGATCTGATACACTCCGGCGAAGAGCACGAAAAACAGTCCGAGATGAAACGACGAGAAATCATTCGTTCGTTGTGATTATCGGTGCCCAATCATTTAATGCTGTGGAATATAATGACATAGAACGTGCTAGAGAGCACTGAATGAAAACATGGCGCGACGTGTTTCGGTGCCTTGTTTCATTATACTAATGGTTCTTCCATTGCTAGGGCCAAGTTGCATCAATTGGCGAGAAGGGTGCTCATGCGCTTGACCTTTGACGGAAACAGCCGCTCTTGGTAAGTAGTCTCGAGAAGGTCACAAGTTCCTCCAGGAAGACTTCTAAAGTTTTGCTTCGCAAACTTCATAACCGAAGGCGACCCATGCTTTCTAACGAGATGTATCCCCGTCGTTGATTAGGAAGCGTTCAAATGACCTGTAACACCGGAAATGTAGGGCAAAGACAGCGGAGACCATCAGACACCATTGTGAGCTGACTGACGCGCAGCTTTTGGTAGGGATTCCCACTGTCGGAATGGACGATGTGGACCACCGATGGATACACTCCAAAGCGCAACCAAACGCGGAGGACTTAAAATAAGATCACGCGAGATTTTGGCTCTCCTGTTGTCATTGTGCAAGGGGACATAGAGGGTTATAGTGTACCGAAGTGGTGCTCTTGGAGGGGCTGGGAGACAGCCCCTCCTAGATATGTCATCATCATAAACTGTTTCCAGTCAACGGAGGCTCTTAGAAAAGCAACTATGGTCACGCTCACACCTGGCTGTTGGGTAAAGGTTGCTCGGGATGAGAATAAATTTAGAACATGTTGATTGACTATAAGTCGATATGACGGTGAGGTAAACGTGAATAATTTGTTCTATGTTATGAAGTCGAATTATGATGCATCTCGGGAGGGAATAATATGACTAAAGCACACGTAAATAAGCGGTCAACGGTCATGACTAATATGCTTCAAGGGCGTCGGTAAGGAACTCCGGCCCTTTAAGGCCCATTTAGCATCTCTAGTAGTTGCATGAACTGTAGCAATGAAGGTGTAAGCCCTGGCAATAAACATGTAAGTAGCATATGAACTCCGGGATTTGCCGAAATTAGCAAAATCAATCACAGCCTTGTCAGCCGGTAGATTGTTCCCTCTCCCGCTCCCAGGCCATGAGGCTGCTGCCGTCTTTTCATCGAAGCCAGTGCACCGGCTAGTTTGGAAGCCGGCTCTGCGAGCAACAGTGACGACATAAAGGCTAACCGAAATGAAGTCAGACTCTGGAGCATGGATGACAATGCAGGATTCGAAGACATGTGCCAGCCCTGCACTGATTATCGTCAAATTAGGTGAAATGGGAGCGAGAAGGGTCCATACAAATACGATCAGCCGCAATCGCGAGGCTAGCGGTGCTAAAGAAGCACCAGAATGACGTACATGAAAGCGTCGGAGACACTTTTATGTTCCACGATGGCATACTGGGTGTCGAGTCTGATAGAGATGCCAGGAGCTGTGGATAAGGTTCGGCGAATCACTGTGAATGAGGCTGAACGCACTGATAAAGCACTAGAACGTGAACGATAGCATGGGTGGCGACTGAAACCCTACTGTCCATCAATAGCATCTCGTTTGTACTCCCGAAGACTCATTGGTGACGTGAACGCCTGACTTTTCTGGCGTGAGTCATTGTCAATAGGACCGGAGAGCTCATTGCCGACTGTCAACACAGTATTATGCTGGTATGATCCATCGAGGAATCTCAGATATTATGCTCGGCCATTGAGTCGGCCAACGTCCAGCTCTGAAACCCACATTGCGAGTTCGAGAAGACGAGGGAGCAGTACTCGAGCTATGATGAGCTCCTGCGTGCAGCATAGAGTGGAAGGATTTGGCAATGTCGAGTCCTCGACGGTGGGACGGCATTGGTGGGACGGAAGTTATGAATTTTGGACTCGGAGATTGTGGATAATTGTTTGGGTGACCAGAAACAGTCACCGCCCAGGCTAGAATTCGTATTCCCCTGAACGTTCTCCTTTGGTATTCCAGTTGCTGTCAAATTGCTACACGACGCGCATACATCGACGTCTTATTCCTCGGGAACACCGTGAGAGTGGGGTGAGCGACAGTGAAGAGCTGTTGTGTACCTCGACGTTATGGACGTCCTCCAGCTTGACATGCAACCGTTTCCGGACACGGCATCATGGACCGCCGTAGGTACGCTGGCGGTGGACGAGCTATGATGATGGTGGGTGAAGGAAGCAAAGGAGCGATGAGGGAACAGAATGGGAAGTGCGTGCTTTTATACTCGGGAGGCCCGTGCACGAGGGCGCTGGATCTGCACATGATGGTCAGAACGCGTCATGAATACGTCAAGAAGGTCGGCACACTCGTCATCGACGTCGGCCCAATGCAGGTGATGCAGCATTTTAACCGCAGACACAAAACACCCTTCCCTGTTGGTTCGATGCGTTTGGAAATCGCGACAACGTTCAACGATGGTTCTGATCATCCTTTGAGGAATGTCTAACAAAAAAGGAAGGTGGCAACTTCGACGTGGCAGTATCGTTTTTTCGACCGACAAGGAGTAGCGAGGAACGCTATGTTTCGGATGGTGTAGGCGCCTGACTTCCATAACAAGCCAATCAAGCGCCGCAGGTGTAGGATATAAAGATGTTCAGATTCAACTCCGACGCCTTCCTTCCTTTTCACCATCATCTTCACTCGAGAGCTATGTATAATTCTTCCAGGTGTGCCCTGCCACGATATCGTTTCTACACCTTTTGACATTGTCCTATCACGGGCCATGGTCTCCTCCTCCGCCAAGCTACCGTACCGTTCCAAATGAAGAAGCAGGTACTGAATACGTTCATTTTTTTTATCCCGGCGCTTGTCAGCATACTAATTTCTAGGCCCCATCGATGAGCGTACCCCGCTGAAGGTCCATGCACAAGCAACTCCTACCAAACGTTTGCGTATCATCCTGGTATTTATCATCGTCGTGGCATTTCTTGCCTACCATCTCGTTGGGGACTACACCAACACCCACCGTACTGATGTCCAAGACCGGATCCGTCGTCATGAGGAAGCGCAACGAACGAAGAGAATCAAGGATGAGGATACGCGAAGGATGCTAGCACATCAGCAGGAAGATAGGAAAAGGCGAATGGCGCATGAGGAAGAGGATCGCAGGTGGAAGGTGGAAAGGGAGAGGGAAGAGAGAACGATTCAGGCCAGGTCGATCGCTGTGGCCCATAGAGAGGAAGCTGTCCGGGCTAAAGAGGATGCGATACTGGCCGACGAGGGGCGTAGGAAGCGTGCGGGGCTGATGTGGTGGGATCTGACGGCGGAGAAACGATGCTTGGGATATGAGAAGAGGATGTATCATGCGGAACTGCAGAATGTACCAGTGGGGGAGGATGCACAGAACTGGTGCATGAAGACGAGCATCGATATTCATGGCATCACGTATGATCATCCGGAATTTTGTACGCAGGAGCTGGTAGTAAGTTTTCTTTTGCGTTCTCTCATTGCCTGTGCTAAGTTATCTTCCTACGTAGGATGGAGCTGTAAGGACTATTGGACACTGGACTGTCAGAACCAATGAGCCGACGTGTAAGACTTGGTGGGGTAACCATCAGAAGAAGGTGAGCGTATGTCAGACTGTCAATCCGTGCACACGCTCATTGCCATCTAACAGAACTGCTATGGTGCTCACAAGCGGGTACGCGGCATGCTTGTATTGGTTGTTTGACGTCAGACTGACACTATCATTGTAGCGCGTTGAAGCACGCATGTTTAACCACCAAGAACCCTGGGACAACTGGGCTGAGATGTGCTTCTCTACCCCCTATGAATTTGCCTGGAAGAGCTTCGATCATCCTGATACCTGTGAGAATAAGGTATGCTGTTATGCCATATCGCAGGGGGATTCTATGCTGAATTTCCCGTAGGGGAGAGATGGTATCATTGGAAGCTGGTTCATTAAGGTAGATGGAAACGAGTGTCCGTGAAAGATCGCCACTACGTATTGTCGAAATATTTTGTCGTGCTTCCAGTTTTAATGTTGTCAATTGATGTAAAATCTATCATGTGCATTTACAGGAGCCATATCAAGTCATTGTTGTTCCCAGAAACTTCGAAAACTTCGAATGCATATCGTTCAAATCAACACCTTTGGGAATGAACTGATGGTTTCTTCGTTAGTTTACTTTCGTAATAATGTCCTGCTCGAGCATCTACTTCCCCGGAGATACTTATCTCAAATGTTAGTCACGGGAGAGTCGAGGCCTTAGTTCACCGTCCAGGAAGGCGATCGCGGTCTATAATTGTTCGAGTAGCACAGACTTTGACGTAAAGAAACGGCATAGCAAGAATGAACTGAAAACAAGTCGTGCGGAGAATGGGGGGAATCACTACCCACCCGCCATCTCCGATGCTGTCGGCACACGTTGCTCGTCGGCAACGACATCCTAGTCGACATCGAATGGGCAAGAGTGACGAAAGCGAATAGCTGAAGGACGTCGACACATAACCGTTGTCAGACGGAATAGTGCTACAGCAAGCTTAATCAAGGGGTAGACCACGCAATATACTCGCATAAACACGCTGATATATAGACAGGCACCCGAGGCGACGACAACACACAATCAAGTAGGACCAAGGCTCAGAACATTGTCCGAGCCGAAAGCTATGGTTTTTGGCTTCGGGAGCACACATCGCTGTTATTGCTTTCTTTTCACGACGTCACGTATCTCACACCACCGATGAGTCTTTCCTGGACGTTTCTCTGTCCGAGACGCAGCACTCTGTTTCGACAGCTTCAAAGCGGTGACAGGATCTGAGCGGATGAGGGATGGCCGTGGTTGTTACCAACAAAAGTCTTTTCGAGTGCGTGTATCTCTACTGACCTAAAGAAGACATGCTAATGAAGTCAGCAGCAACACGGTATCACTGAGACACCCCCTGTGTTGTGGATTCGGTGAGCATACATCGGGATTATAACCTGCAATTCGACCTGAAACTAGAGACTTCGACCTTGGATGTAGGCTATTTCTCGCTCGCATGCTGGCCAGGACACGCTAACATGGCAGTAGCAACGCACACTCTCTGGTGAAACCTGTCTGTTAGGCAGAGCTACCTGAAGCTGAGAGCTTCTTAGTCGTTAAGCGCAAGCCCGCAATATGTACAGGATATTGTTCAAGAATACGTGGCATGATGTCGCTATGGAGACCTAAATCTGCAAAGTATGTCTTCGGTATCAGAAGCTCACAACATTTTGGTATAGTTACCGTCTTTTTCAAGGAACGAGAGCCTCGGTGGCTAAGGTCTGGCTACAATGTCTCACCATTCAAGACCTCGATCTTCTGCACCGTGCAGATACCCGCCTATGTGTATTGTATTTGTATGCATCCTCGATTATGACGGAGCACGACCATAAGTCCAATATATTGCCAAGTTTGTTGGATTTTTGCCTGGCAGACGAAGGAAAAAAGGTTATCCCTTGGAGGCTGACAACAATACCGTGTTGAGATTGCTCTTCATGTTAATTCGGGATCGCCAATCGAAGGAGGTAATACACGTAACTGGCACATAAGGGCGTCAATATCCCTCATGCCACAAAGTTTGCGACCTCATGATAACGAATAACGGTTTTTATAGATGAGACTGGACAGGATTCATACATTGCGTGCGTTTCCATCCTCCAACATTAGAATCAATCAGAATTCAAGTTGTTCTCTAAGCGTGAGAGTAACGAACCCCCAGTTGGCTTACGAGTCATAGGATAATGGGTCCAATCATTCAGAGGTGCGTCGGTTCTTTTATATCTTGCTTCTTTTTACCTGCGTTCTCTCTTCTTCATCATTCAGAGAAGCAACGTATCACGACCTGGGTTGCCAACATTTGACCATTATCAAAGCTGGTACACTAATATATTCCGTCGCTGGCCGCCTGCTCACACGATCTCAGTTGCTCTGATAACCCGTGCGCATCAATGCCTTTACCGTACCAAACCTAAGGTAGGCCATGTCGCCGACCCGGGTATCACCGCACTCCATTTTTGAGGACCTAAGTTGTGTAGTACGGGATCCAATCCGACGGAATCAATTAAGATCTTCCTGGATGATCCACAGAGGCGGTATTCAATGTATCGGAATATAAATGACCTACCGTTCCCGGCTTCAATCCTGACACCCTACTTGCAAATGTCGTCTCCACTGACCCCGATTCCGATAGCTGATATGCCCTCGAGGATGGCAGCAACGGTCGGAGCGACTTTTATCGGAGCTATTATAGCTTCAGTGTTCGTGCAGTTGCATTTAGAATCCACTTTTGATGCTCAATCGATGCTTTACTAGCTTCTATGGAATAACCATTCTGCAGACCGTCGCCTATTACAGACAATATCCTAATGATCCGTGGCTCTTTCGATATGCGGTACGCTCTCGCATTGAACTCACATCATATGCTGGAATGTATACAGGTCGCCTTACTATGGTGTGTTACCGGAGAGCTGGGGACATGTATCATGCTCAGCATTGACGCAATACAATCTACAGGATATTCGATACGCTTCATGTTGTCTTGACAACCCACGCACTTTATTTCTATCTTATCGAATCATTTGGAAACTATCCCGCCCTATTCACAATTGTTTGGTACGTCAATCGTCAATCAAAGCCTTGGGACCCGTCGAGTTCTGACGTCAATTGCAGGAGTTTTTCGGTAACGTTCTTTCTTCGCTACGTTTATATGTATGAATTCGAGGTTTCCCCCGTTAGCTGCAGCTCTTGCTCAATGTGTGTCTCGATTTATCCTTTGAAAAGTCGGGCTTGACATTGGCTTGACATTTCCACAGATGTTGATTGTCCCTGGTGTTCAAGTGTGCGTCTCATTTGATTCTGACGTTTGGAAATACTCAGCCACCTGCACCACAGATTATACGCTGTTAGAATATGGAAACGTTTGTCTTCGTTCCTTAAAGCGCTCTCAAATGAACCTTGACTATTGTGATCTTATAGTCGGCAGTCATTTTCATGTGGTCTTGCCACGCTTCATTGTAGGTTTCTTCCTCTTCGTGATACCTATGCGAAAGTAATTTGATATTTGACGTTCAGTTCCTCGCTGTCGCAGCTACATTCGGTGAGATCTCCTTTGTTTGACAGGAGGAATAACACAACTCAAATTTGCTACAGGTGCAGGAGTCTGTAAGCCTCGCTTCCGCAGTTACAGTGCAGCATTGACTCGAGTGCGCCTTTAGATCTCATAAACGATACGTAAGTACTCCTAGAACCATCACCGTTCTCTCTATTAATTACATTGTCAGATACACCCTGACAAGCTTTCTGGACATTTCGACCATTAGGGCAGGCCTTCCGTTCTTGATTCGGACTGGCTCAAGGATCTCATCTTTGACAGGTATCCATATATGTGAATTTCTCCACTATCACAGCAGTAGATTCCTTCATTGCTGGTACAATGTGCTTTTATCTGTACAAGGGCAGGTCGATGGCCAGCCTCTCCAGGTGCGTATTTCATACTGAGGTATATTTGTTCGCTCATAGTCGGAGGGGACTTCTTATAGTACTGCCAAGATGATCATGAGACTAATGCGACTCGTAGTGATATCTGGACTGGCGACGAGGTAATGATCGCTCAAGTATGTAATGCCTTGTAAACTAATCACCAGTGGACCTAGTACATGCTCACTTTTTACTCTCGTGGCGGTGATTACTTCCATTCATCACATGTTCCTCCCCAATCTGATCCTGGTATACAGTACATCGCCTGGCCAAATACTCTCATTTTCATAGCAATCAACTTCATTTTACCAAGGCGTCAGTATTTACGTTTTCTTCTTCGTATGTTTCCCAAACTAAGGTGTCACCGACAGTATATATAAACTCTCTACTCACCATGCGAGTCCTTCACTACTATTTCTTCTTGTTTTTGCTTTGCTAACTCTTTTTTACCAGGCTCAATTCGCGCAAGAGTTCGATGTGGCGCTTCGAAAAAGAATATCATGCTAACCAAACGATACTACAATTTGCTCCCCCTTTCGCTGGAAGTGGTGCGACTGATTCAGAACAGACGGTATGTACAATATTTTCTGTGACCAGGACTGACCACCTGAACCTTCCTTTCAGAATATCACTCTACCTCTCCCTATATCGGAAGGGAGTTGTTCGAGTAGCACAAGTGATATGACATATGTGTAGCAACATAGTTCTCCCACACTGTCTAGTTTGATTCTTTGCTTACCATCCCAAGATGTCCTCTATTTGTCTATATCCAGTGCAAGTCGGAGCAGCGGAAGCGGCACCGCCACCCGGGGTACACCCTTGCCGAACAGACCAGCGATTGTTCATGGACGCTCGCTCTCATCGGTATTGATGAAGCAGCTTCCAGCTATACCACATTTACCCTAGAGAGAAGGAATCAGCATGATGTCCAAGATTGGCGCATGGCAGAGCATTATCAACCTTGTTCTCGCATGTATCAGAATTGAGAGGGGGTAGAGAAGCATATATTTGCCCAGTTGTCCCACTGTTCTTGATGGTTGAACAAATGCACTTCAACACGCCGTAGAAGATCGACACATAGTCAAGTAACGAATGAGGCGACATGGTGTACCATTTTGCAGGGTCCGTGGGAGCCCTGGAGAAAGGAAATAATCAGCTCGTGCATGGTTTTATGAGTTTGTAGCAAACACTTACCTTTTTCTCATGATTATTCCGCAATGTCTTGTATGTTGGTTTATTCGATGTGACAGTCCAATGTCCAACAATGCTAAAGGAGCCATCCTGGACAGCAAAGCAAATCAGCACCTGCTACAACTTTCGAAGAACTAAGTAATTGTGCCTGTCTCTCTTCATACAAAATCTAGATGGTCATACGTGACCCTTTATGCACTAGCTTTGCGCATCCTCCCCGTAAGAAATGCTTATCAGCTCCGCGCGCTACATCCTCTTTTCGTAGCCTAAACGCCGTTTCTCCGCCGTCAAATCCCATCAGTCCTGTGCGTTTCTTGCGTTCTTCACCTCTCGCATTCTCCCTTCACCTGGATAGTTTGTTTTCTGAGCAGTAAAATGTTCTGTCAGCCTAGGTTGTTTCTTTCCTCTCTTCTTTCCTAGATTGGTCCTCTTCAAAAACCAGCCGCGTTCTATATTCCTCGTGTAGGATCTCCCTCATACCATACGTGTCGTCACGTTGGTGAATTCATTCCTGGACGTCCGGCGATTCTAGGAGCCGCTGAACGGATGACCGGTAGCGCTTTCCACTTGTGAAAGATGCTTGGGGCACGAGTGGCGCTCGCTCCCGCGCTGCTTGGACGTGACGATGGATATGAAGGAAAAGGATGGATATGGATTACTGTATTACTACCACCTGTGGTACGGTGTGGCAGCTTTGGAAGTTGAGAAGTTGGTGGCTTACTATGCGGGACGGTCGGCCATTGTAAAGATGATGGTGTCCGATGGCAAAACGTACATGGTTTTCTGCATAGAGCTTGGTTGGGAAGGCGAAGCAGTGCGTCGGGGTTGGATCTAGCTAGACTATGTTAACCTGACACATGCAGGCAAGAAATATCGGCGCCTATCAACCTCCTTCGGGCCATACTGAGCGTCAGAATACTGCTCGGCTGTGTACAGGTGACGCTGAATGCGAGATGCATGAAAACTGCCGAAGTATTATGCCTAGCCACATATGCTTTAGACGTAGCTCCATGTTAAGCAGCGTCATTTTCTCTAGTGGTGCCAAGAGAATGTCCTCGACTTGATTTGCCTGTAAAGCTGTTTCCATCTGCACGTCGTACTCGGAAACCCTTTGTTGTGAAAAACGGGGGATGAATAGATCAGTTCGTTCCCAGTTAGTACATGCGCAGTGTCAGGCCAATAGTATTGCGCTTGGCTGAGCTCTGCAAACGCATGCAGATGTACACTACTGTACCTACTTATATACTAAATACTAATTTACTAGAATCTTCTACAACTTTCCTAATATTTCTTTCTTAATCAGCAAGTTCGGCATGATGCCGGATTGCTATCATCTCGGCTCAACTCTCAAATCCCAACACCCTTGTAAACCATTTCCCCGTGTGTGCAGACCATCAATTACTGATGGGCGGATAGTCATGGCCGAATTATGAGTCCCTAGTTTCTCTATGTCATCCGGATGTCAGATATTTGAGGTTGGCCCACGAGGCTTGACGAACGATGACTTCAGTCGAGTCGATACCTACGTGTGATATCGTTAAGATCAGTTCGAAATTCAGAGCAAAACGACGTACCACGAAACAGCTGGAACACAATGTGGCAGGCAGTATGGTTAATTTTTCAGAGGTGGTGGTGACATGTTGGCGTGAGAGATATAACTGGCGATGAAGAAGTCCGACGTTGGATATATCGCGCTGGCTGATCGACAATATCCTCGTCGGCCTCTCATCAACGTATAGCAATTTGATCCGGAAGGTTGACGGTGTTAGCCTCAGAGTAGCGGGGTAGTTTCACCAAAGAAATCTTGGGAATGCGTCCATCTCCATACGATTGCTGCTTCCAGTGTCAGGTAGTCCTACGTGTCAAGTGTTGATGCCACAGAGACGCGCATTGGCAACTCTTCCGGTTACGCAAACAAGCCGGGATATGCGCTGCTCGCTCTGTATATGAAAGGTTCTTCCGTCCTATCGAGTCTCTACTGTAATTATTAGCACACTTTCATATCTGAAATACACAATTTACGCACTCGAGTTGTTGCTAACACCATACGTTCTCATAACTAATCCCACTGTGACGTGCACATGGCCTGTCACCGCCGCCTCTCGAACTACCCGATGCTTCGCCGGTCTTTAGCCAGAAATTGTTGGAGCTTTTGCTGCTTTGATTTTTATTATGCTTGTCATATATTGGCTTGAATAGTGGAATTATATGGTCACTGACATCGCTGAAGGGTGATACAAGTATTGATCAAACTGGAAAATCGCACACTCAGACGAGAGACTGGTCACCTTCAAGGATAGGCGTATTTCCCTTTCTGAGGAAGAGTCGTTAACTTGGTTTTCTCCATCGTCATTGACCTAACCCTGAGTGAAGTGCAGACGATACTTATGGTGGTGTTGGTACTAGCGCAAGGTCCTAATCGGGAACGACTGGATGGGACAATTGCATATTTTCCCACGGCCCAAGTTCAATGTAGGCCGGGCCTTCGTCACATCCACGGTCCACCTGCCCTACTTAAAGCGTTTTGTGAACCCGAAAGCATGTCAATTAATCCTTATGAGCTAATTAGGGAGTCCAAACCATCCATAAATTCTTCCTTCCATCGCGTCCGAGTCCTGTTTTTCGGCATATTACGTTCCTTGAACACAACCGCTGCTTACAAGGATGCGCACTGATGCTCAATCGGCAGCATATTAGAGAGTTGTACGAGATGGGGAGCGGGAAGCTCAGACGGCAGCAGCCCATATAAACATAGAGGTCTGAATCACAGCGTGTTTTGACCGTAGAATGAAGTCTTGCGTGACATAGAGTCCCAACTGTGGCATAAAAGATCCAGAGAACAGGAGGTACAGCAACGTACAAACCATTGCGAAGATCTGGAATTCATAGATGAGATCTGAATGTACGGGAGGGCGTGGGGTAGGAAGTGGGAAAGCGGTTGGAGACCTTCATATAAAGAGGAAACAGCCTCGTTGAGCTGATAAAGTCTTCATCGATGAAGGGACCTGCCAACAATAGATGTTCGTGAATGAGGGATGTCCTGCAAGGACAAATGAGACTCGGGCTAGTGTTGCCGCGACTCGGCTTATATTGGCTTAACGCCGAGGTCGGTTTAGGGCCGCCTAAGATGGAAGGACAGGAGGAGCAAACACACTGTTGCTGATGCTGTTAATAAGCCTTGTGAGTGAATGCCGACATCAAATTATCTGCGATTTTGAAGACTGGTGTAGTCAGAGCAAATGGCTTAAAGCCGACTTCGGCGTTAAGCCAAAATAAGCCGAGTCGCGGCAACACTAAATGAGACCAGCCCTATCAGTTGGATTTGCGAAAGCGACGATGCTCTCTTATAGGTCGTCATCCCACTATGCCATTTATCTGTACGCGTGCTGCCGGAGCTAATGAGCCACTCGACCGCAGAGAAGATTCATGAATCCTATGAGAGAACAGCTCAATCCATTCGAGGCGAAGTTCACATGGTAAATTCTCAAGACACATCGACGCATGCGGACCAAAAGAAAAACAGTACAGAATACTACAGACACATTGGGTACACAACTTCGGGGAAAACTACATTCACAATTATTGCATATCAAGTTAACAGATAGAAAATTTTCCTGCTTGCAGAAGCGGCCTAGGATGGTGGACTATGTAAGAGACAGAAATCAGTAAAAAATGATACGGTCTGAGATACCAGAATCTCTTACACTGGAGCAACACTGGTCACAGGGCCAGGATCAGCCGTGAGAGTGGGGAACGGAGCAGTGGCACACTAGCAGACAATGAAAATCTGTTCGTGAAGATGTCAAAACGCCTTACCGCTTGTTCTATGTCATCCATACTCAATCCAGCAGGCAAGTGTGCGGCTTTCGCAACAGCTGCCAGAGGGATCGGGATTACCTCGGTGCAATCCACCATCTGGGACACATCTTGTCCGAGGAGAGAAAGTTTCAACATAGCGGCCTTGAAATCGGTCTGCATCTTTGCCTGATCATCTGTGACAATGGTCGTTAAGATTGACCCTATCGTGAAATGCAACAGCACATACTAGCGAAAGACTGCCAGTCGCAGGCCGTTCTCGAATCTGTGAAAAGTTGAGGTTGGGTTCATACATCGTCCAAAAAATAGACGAACCCCGAGCCAACTAGTAATCGTAATGAGCCATCGATGATATATTACACACTTCCGCGACTTACGGCAGCATCCGATAAGATTCGTATTTCTCCAGCCAGTGGCGACTCAGCTTCACCTTCATTACTACCGTTCCTGTAAAAACGTCTGTCAACAACTAGCCAACCGGAGGAGATCTAGGTACACGTGCCCAGGGAAAGCAGTACCCTTCAATTGGACTTCAACGAAAAATTGGGTGTCGAAGAGGGACGGAGTTGAGTCGAAAGGAGTGCTAAAGAAATTAAGTATGGACGAAGCTAAGGATGCCGCCGAAAGATACACACCCCGGAATCTGCAAAAATCCTTAAGAAAAAGAAGAAATATGTAGATGAATGAGCCCTACCGTGGTATCTATATGATCAGAACCGGCGACGGTGTGCCTAGAGCGGGATATCAAGAGGTGTTGCAAAGATAGAAGCAATCAATGCCGCACGAAGCTAGAAGAGCAATAATCTCAGGTGGTGTAAACCCTGCGTCGGCAAACCTGGCAAGGATAGTTGTCACATCATCAGAAGGCTCTGGGACGAGTAGGTCGGGCGAGGGCGCAGTGGCTTCGGGACGTCCCAAAAAGAAGTTTAATTGGGGAGCACCCGGACAATTGGACACCCCAACTGCACCGGCCAACTGAATGCTGGGAGAAGTCTAAGAATGTTAGAGTTCAAGATGTATTAAATGCCGTACAAGTCTCCTGCAGTCATGTTGTTGGCACTGATAAAAGGCCTTTGTCTTTCCACGATTCCATCTAGATGAAAAATCCGTGAATACTAGTCTTAAAGAACTATAATCATTATAACCGTACCGATACCGTTGTTTGCGTGGAAATTCGTTTCAATATCGGAGAAAGTGACGATGGATCCATCAGCCCCGCCGCCGCTGTCCAAGACATCAGTTTTTCATTTAAAAGTCGAGGTAGAGCTCACCCTTTAGTCAAAGAAAACCCGATGGCATCGTGAAAGGTCAGACGAAGCGACTCATGTACCTAGGTACCAACGCCGCTCATAATCAGTGAATACACATTGAATACTAGGAAGAATGCCAACTTCTTCTCCGCACTCTCCTCCATCGAACAGATTCTCTTGGAGGTCGGCTACGACGGGGAATAAGGCACAGCAGGCCTCATTGGTGGCGGTGTGGACACCATCGGCGCATGCCACTCGCTTGGTGAGGGCAGCTAGTTAAAGGGTATCAGCGTCATTGCAAAGAGAAGAACGCTAAGCAATACCGTCGGACTGGCGTACAACGGCAAGAAGGAAGAGAACAGCGAGGAAGGATGCAAAACCCATGTAGTGTTGTTGACTACTGCAGTGAAGACTCATCCGAACCACTCTTTATACGCCTCTCTCATTCCAGAAACAGAATGTAAAAAGAACACTAAGACGGACTTGTCCGATAACGCCTCTCCTACAATGCATCTCTCAGCGCTCGCCTGTCATTCCAGAAACGGATGTGAAAAGAAGACCGAGACGGGATTGTCCAATAACACTTTGCCTATAACATGTAGCTCAATACCCGCCTCTGTCATACCAGAGAACGAATGTGAGAATAAAACCGGAGACAGGGTTGCCCAATAGCACGTCGCCTATAACACATCGTTCACACATGAACGATGACTTTGGCAGACAATGAAACACCCAACTCTGTTATTCCAGAAACATGATGTGAAAAGAATACCGGGACGAGCTTGCCAAATAACATGTCGCCTATAACAAATTGCTTCTGGAAGACTATCGAACATTCGCCTCTCAGAAAGAACGTGAAGAAAAAATAACGGTACCAAGCTCGTCCAATAACACATCACCTATAACACATCGCTCACACATGGATTATAACTTTAGCAGACTGTGGAACTCACCCGCCCCTCTCATTCTAGAAATAGAACGTGAAATGGAAACCGAGATGGCCTTGTCGAATAACACGTCGCCCATAACAACACATCGTTCACACACGAGTCGAAATCTTGGAAGACTATCAAACACCCGAATGATATTGCGCACCAGAGGACAGGATCATGATCATGATCTGAATAAAATCCGGGGTGTAGGCGCATCATCGTGAGATATTTTCATGTGCCGTCGTGCCTCGTGTCGGTGCACAGAGTCTGCGTGGGAAGCACCGTATGCACTCCGCAGCGAGTATTGCACCGGATTGGAGGTATCATACAACAGATAGAAGGGAACGTGATTCGGTTTCTGTAAGAACAACTCGCCTCACGGAAGTGTCTCGAGTCACCGGGGGGAAAGTGGCATACGCCGGCTTTGTGAGGGCCGCAACTGTCCGGTTCCGGGTTCCTAAGTTCCACTGGAAATTTTTTGTTGCGCTTAATTAACAAGCCATAGCCTATGGCCGGATTTGGTGTAAGACGACTTCATAACGACGCACTAAGCCAGCAACTGAAGACTCGCTCTAAATCGATGTGTGAAGCCTTGAATTGTCGTACGTATGATGCACTCATTCCGAATTCGCGCTAGACCATTCTGCATGTCACGCATTCCCAAGCTTTGTTAAGTGAATAGCCCGGCACCTCTGGCTAACTTCTCGGGGTAAGACCAAGGAACCGGCTCGCACAGAAAAAAAAATTGGTCAACAGTGTACCCGAAAGCTGTCGGGACCAACAAGAAGAGTATGCGGTCTGCTAAGAGTAAAGTGCTGGGACTCACAGTCTATTTCTGTCACAATAAACGGGCGGCAGGACATATCCATGAGGGAGAGTTGAATGTCTGCGCTAGCTTCGAAAAGGCCAACGACGATGTCAAGAGGAAGGGTATAACTTGTAAGCTTGAGATTACTGTGATCGCTAGAGTACCAGGTTGAAAAATGAGAGATGCTCGAAGACACAACGAAATTTTACGAAGCAGCAATATTATTTGATAACCAAGTTCAAGTTAGTTCTCGAGACTCGGACAGGAACAGACGTGCATGTGGTCAAGAATGACGTCATTTAATTTTGATGATGTTGATTTTGAGACTTTCATTCCGACTCTCAAATCCATCTGGACCCTTCGGTTCAGCCAGCATTCAAGAACCGACGGCAATAGTAAATACCCGAAGTCATACATGGTACTCAACTTTAAATTCAGGATGCGCCAATAAAAGCCGACAATAACAAGTGGTAAAAGGTGGAAGATAAAAATAAGCCTCAGAGTCCGGACCACTTCCCATATACGCTGCTGGCTTCCATGAAGCGAAGCACTCTATGCTGCCGATATCAATACCAGAACTCGGAGGGTTTAGAATAGATCACAGATCCCCATTTTCATGATGGCCACAACAGGCTTGCACAGCCTGGGAAGCTAGTAGTGGAAGCGAAGGCCAGAACCTATGGACAAGGTTCAATAAGATTATTACTGCTAAGACTGAGCACTCTAATGAAGCACCAGAATGTCAATGATGATGTGGATAATAAGTGGTAAAACAGTTTTGTCTGGTATGATCTATTGTCCGACCACTCAGCCAGTATGTTAGACCCAAACTCTGTTAGACAACAAAGGTAAACACTGGGCTGTATCACATTTGTACAGTCACCCAATGAGTCCTGGAACATTGTGTTGGGATTTGAGAGTTGAGCTGAGATGATGGCAATCTGGCATCATGCCGAGCTTGCTGATTAAGAGAGAAATATTAGGAAAGTTGTAGAAGATTCTAGTAAATTAGCATTTAGTATATAAGTAGGTACAGTAGTGTACATCTGCATGCATTTGCAGAGCTCAGCCAAGTGCAATACTATTGGCCTGACATCATGCATGTACTAACTGAGAATGAACTGATCTATTCATCCCCTGTTTTTTCACAACACATTGTCAACTAAGAGTTGAGACTAAAGACTAGCTTTAGGCAAGAGGAGTCATCAACAAGAAAGTTGTTAGACTCAAACTCCCTTAGACAACAAAGGTAAATAATGGGCTGTATCACATTCATACAGTCACCCACTAAGTCCTAGAACATTGTTGAGGAAAGAGTGAGACTAATGTCTTAGCCTTTGGCAAGAGGAAGGAGTCAACAAGTAAAGTTCAGTGTGATTAAACTTAGCTCAAAGTTGGAGAATATACAGTGAGAGCTATACTACTTATATACTAAAAGTGAGGGTCTAATAATAGTAATGGAAATAATGAGTCCATGCATGAAACAAGAGAAACAATGGTATAGTGAGGTGACCAGTCCATGATTGGTGGTTGTTGCTGAGATTAGATATGATAAGATCAGCACCTAGATAAGATAAGAAAAATAAAAGAAATCGTAACAATACCCTCCTATTAAGACAGGTGTCCCAACTGTCATTAAGACCTGACTACCAGCCCTTCCAAAGGGGTTCCCTATGCATTTTGCACATTATTGTCTCCATTCCACTGATCATCTCCTCCATTCTCTTCTTGATCATTGGCTACCCAGTAGTCATTGATGAGTGTCTTCAACTCTGGGATCTCCTCCTCATAATACCAGTATTTGATATATGAGTATTTCTTGACTAAATACCACTATTTATCACTGGTCTTCTTTGCATTTATAATGACTGTGGCTTTAGCAAGAGTGACCACTACTGTTTGCACCTCCATTGCACCTTTGTTCCTGAGATACTTGACAATTGCTCCTTTTGCATTGCCTAAGTTTCTCTCAGTGACCTATTGATTCTCCTTAGGTCCATACTCCTTCCATTTGATGAGATAGTCAGTTACTGTCCTTGATGATTGTCCTTTTCTTCCACAAACTTTGCAGGGTCTATTGTCCAGAATGGATTCAATCTCATATTCTTCTTTGCCATGGATTATGTCTGTGTTATGATTTTTCCATTTTTAATCTTATCTTCCATCTTATTGCACAAACATCCATATTTCTCCATGGTAATCACCACATTTCCCCCTAGTCATAGCCACCTCACTAGGACCACTTGTCTACCACACCCCCTTCTCTTCATTTACACATGGATTACTCATGGATGGTTCTATATTTAGTTTCTCACTTTGCATATATAAGTAGCATAGCTTTCACTGTATATTCCACATCTTTCAACTAAAGTTTATCTTCATATCACATATCCTCCACAAAAGATCTGAAGACCAAAGCCACAACCTATGGGTGATTGTCCAAATGTGAGACAGCCTGATGGATAGCATGTGTCTGCAGATCATGTGGACTATGGGTCTAACAATTAGTTGAAAGATTTACCTTCATCTCTTCACCACCAGTTGCAAAGAGACAATCTGCATGACAAATGAACCTCAACAGAAACAAACTATTGTCCTCAGCACTGCCATTGGTGATGCCTTCTTACTTGTGTTCTTTACTGTGCTCATATTCTTAATGTGGGGGGAACAGATTCATAACTATCTATGATAATGACAAGTGTTATGACCACAACCCCCACCACTCTTTCCTCTTCATTATGTTTTACCCAGGAGACCAACCCCCACAAGGGTGGATCCAGCAAGTCTGGCATCCTCTGTGGAAGAAGATCTCTCAAGACACTGAATCACCTTTGTCCCCCAATCCTCAGACAAATTCCCCATGCATCAGGAGAATAATACCTCCAATGAACCCCCCCAGCACAACAGGTGTTAGAACCCAGTCTCCATGTGATCTTGGGATCAGATGCTAACTCCTGGGCTGTCTCACATTTGGACAATCACTCATACTAGGAGAGCAGTTTAGATCTTTAGAGATGTGTAGGAATGGTATATGATTTAAGTTTAGTCAAAAGATAGAGAATATACATGAAAACTACACTACTTATATACTGAAAGCTGGGAACTAATAATAGTGTTGTCTGTGTGTATATCATACATGAAACACATAGAACCATGTGTTTGTGGAGCAACTGTAGTCATGGGATGACATTGTGAGGGAATTGATGGTGTTTATTGATGAATGAGTGATGTGAATGAGCAAGTAATGATTAGATATTTGGATAAGATAAGGAAAATGGAAAAATCATAATATTACCCCCTTATTAAAGCAGTCATCCTGACTGCTAAGGCTCTTCTTCAGGGGTTTCAAGTTGTAATTTAGCTTGGTCGATCCAATATTGATTGGCTAGCTTCTTCCATTGTACTTGGTCCAGGTTAATGATCCATTTCTGGAGTCTATCTTTTTGCTGGGTGAGATATACAACATTGCCATTCTTGGAATATTTGTGGTCAAGTATTTTGAGCATCATCTTTTCATTTGTTATGATTTTGGCAGAATGTAGAGTTCAGTTAATGTTTTTCTCATATTCTGCAATCGCCTCCTGGGCATTTCCCATCTCAGGAATTATGTTCTCATGTCCATCCTTTCCACTTGACAAAGTAGTCTACAACTTCTTTCGATGGTTGACCTCTTTTTCCTCATACTCAGTGGGTTCATGAATCCAATACTTCTTTGATTTCATACTCTTCTTGTCCATCAACAAGGTCTGGAGGCAGGGGTGGCAGCTGCTGTTGATTGGGGAAAGCAGGTGGAGTATATAGTGTTAACAATTTCTCATTGAACTGAGGATGAATTTTCCAATAGGGTGATAACTTCAGCTTGTATGCTGAAGTGCCAGCCTTTTTGAGGATTACAAATGGTCCTATTTGTTTATCATTGAGCTTCTTCTTGGGCTGGGGAAGGTGAAGGTTGGCTGTGTCAAGCCAAACCTGGTTGCCCACTTGCTATTCTCATGCTGTTTTCTTTCTGCTATCATATTGTTGCTTCATTTGTGTTGCTGCCTTTTCTAGCACATCATGTACTTCTTTGTGTACTTGCACCATAGTTTCAGTAAATTCCATGGTGGCTGGATTTGCAAATGGGGTTGTTTGAGTAGAATCTGGGAGAATCCAGGGATTTCATCTGTACATGGTCATGAAGGGGCTCTTGCCTGTGGCAGAGTGAATTTGATTATTGTGGGTGAATTCTGCTAATAGTAGCCATTCACTCCAGTCCATTTGTTGATGGTTAATGAAGATTCAGAGATACTTCTCAATTTTCTGATTGACCCATTCCATTTGTCCATCTGTTTGAGGATGATAGGCCATGGATGCATTCTGAGTGATTTTTAGCATCTGGTATAACTCTTTCATGAAAATGGAGATGAATTGAGGTCCCTGATATAAAATAAACACTTGAGGCATTCTATGTTTTGCATATACATTGTCATGGAGAATCCACACCCATCCTTCTGCTGACAGTTCTTCATGACAGGTGACAGGGATGATTGCTTTTGAGAATTGATCTACAATAACTAGTAATGCATTGTAGCCATTGGACTCTGGGAGTCCAGTGACCATATCAACTGAGATATGTGTCCAGAGGGAAGTGGGGATTGCATTTGGATGGAGAGGGGCAGACTTGGCATGGGTGTTGCTCTTTGTTTGTTGATAGGTTTTGCAACCTTTTACATATATCTTGATGTCCTTTTTTAACTTGGGCCACCAGTATCCTCAGAGTACTAGTTCAGCTGTTTTTGCTATTCTCAGATGTCCTGCTGTAATATGGTCATGGTATTGGGAGATGATCTCTCCTCAGAGAGAGTTATCTCGTGGGATGTAGATACATCCATCATAGTAGAGGATTCTGTCTTTCTGTGTGATTCTTCTTTTATGGTTAAAGGATTTTGCTATTCCCTAATCCCACTGGTCCTTGTGTCGGGTAACATCTCTTATATATTCGATGTGTTCATTCATTGTAGGTAGAATGAGTGCACAGAAGTGTTCAGAGGTGAGGACTATTATATCATGATTGTCCTCCTTTCTCTGGTTATGGTTGTCATGGTGACTGAGTAAGTTGGCTTTTTTGTTAGCAGTTTCCACCTTGTGTTAGAGAGTAAAGTGATATTCAGCCAACTTGGTGACCCATCGAGCTTGTCAACAGTTCAACTTCTGCAGTTTCTGGAAATACTGGAGGTTTTGATGATCCATTCAGATTTCAATGGTTTTCTTGGTGCTCATGAGATAGTGATGCCATTCTTCCAGGGCAAGCATGATCATTAGCAACTCTTTATCATAAATCTCATAGTTGCATTCTGTGGCAGTCAATGCTTTGGACATGAAGACTACAGGCCTCCATTTCCCATTCTGTTCCTGACTCAGAATGGTGCCAATGGCTCCATCACTTGAGTCAGCTTTGACTCAGAACCTTCCATCATCCAAGGAAATTGTTAGAACAACATTCATTGTTATTTGCAACTTGAGCTGTGTAAATGCCTGTTCCTGTTCATTTCCTCAGGTCCATTTGGCTTTTTCAGTTAACTGCATGAGGGGTCTGATGATCTTGGAATAATCACATATGAACTTTTGGTAAAAGTTCATGAATCCTAGGAATGACTGTAACTCCTTTTTCTTGTTTGGAGTTGGCCATTCTGCAATCCCTGCTATTTTAACAGGATCCATATGGATGGCATCTTTACTGATGATCACCCCCAAGTACTCAGTTTTGAGTACTTCAAACTCACATTTCTCCACTTTAAGGAATAACTTGTCATACTACCTGTCAATGTTCATCTAGGGTTTTGGTGAATATTAGGATGTCATCAAGGTAGACCATCACTTTTACTCCAGAAATCAGACTCTTAAAGATGTCATTCATCATCCACTAGAAGATGGCTGGTGAATTTGTGAGACTGAAGAACATAACCATAGGCTCAAACAGTCCCCAATTAGTTTTGAATGCAGCTTTTTCTTCATCTCTATCACAGATTCACACATTGTTGTATCCCCATTGAATGTCAAGTTTGGAGAAGTATTTTGCTCCTCTTAACTTGTCAATGAGTTCAGATATCAAGGGAAGGGGATAGCAGTTCTTGATCATCATTTTATTCAACTTTTGATAGTCTTGTACAGGATGGAGGGAACCATCTTTCTTTTTTACAAAAAAGAAAGGTGATGCAAATGGGGATTTGGAAGGATGAATTCTTCCAGAGTTCAAGTTCTCATCCAAGAACTTGTCTAGTTGTTCCTGCTTGTTTCGATTGAGTGGATAGACTTTGCATTGGGTACCAGCTTGATCACATGGTCCTAAGGTTTTTGGTCAGAAAGTTTGTCAAAGCTTTCTTTTGAGAACAAGTCTTTAAAGCTTCAGTACTGAGGAGGAACTATTTCCTCAAAGGTCTTCTTTGGCTTATCCACATTGGCAGCCACAGCTAGTTAATTGGCATGGTGTACTGCCCATATGACCAGTTCTTTGTCCCATCTATCTTCATCATCAGAGTCAGGGAGTGGGAGGGTATTCTTGATGCATTGGCAGCATCTGAATATCATTATTCTGGTTTTCTAATTGATTACTGGATTGTGGCATTTAAGCCAATTGTGGCCCAAATAGACAGTTTTGAAGCTGAGGTCAGTGATCACTAGGTCAATTCATTCAGTATATCTGCTGATCATCATCTGAAGTTTGATGAACTTGGTGATATCACCTGCCTTATTGCAGGTTCCATCAGCATTGTATACAGGGATGAGAGCAGTGGCCTTTCAGGTGTCCAACTGGTGTTGAAGAACATAGGTTCAGTTGATAGAGCTGCCAGTGCAACTGCTATCCAGTAGCACCCTTGTGGTTAGGGCTTTCTTTCCCATGCATGGGATGAGTTGTATATCCACTATAAAGTCCCATCCCAGACTTTTGGTTTCTTGGATATACCAGATCAGTTCACAGAGTTTGTAAAGTTGTTCTCTTGCCTGGCTCTCTCCAGTTTGTAAGCTCATTGTGAGCTCATCAGTGATCTCTCCAAGTCATCTAGGATGTACCCATGTGGAGAGAGTGGCTTTGGTGATGGCCAAGTTCTTTGCAGTACAAATGATGCATAGAGTCCAGTCAACTCTGAACAGCTTGTACCACATATGATTAGGTACCCCCCTTGTTAGGTGGGATTTTGGATTTAGGTTTCAGAGCCAATGGGTTTGTTTTGGACTGTTGTGCTTTCCACATTAGGAAAGCCATATCATCCTCTTTATTAGATACTTCGACAATGGTTACTCTGTGAAGGTGCCCTCTTTCTACTGCCTGGGTGCTAGTGGATCCTCCCTGTTCATCAGCTGTCACTGCTACTGATGAGGTTAGAGCAGCCTTCCCGCTGTCTCCAGAGGTGTCAACTGGTGAAGTTGGCATTCATTCCATGTCATCAGTGCTAACAGCTCAACCAGCTCCTTCCCTGCTGAGTCTGGCAGCTCACTGCTTTTCCTCCAGTCAGTGTCTTGATGAGGTAAGGTGACCTTCACACACTTCCTAATTGGATCCTTCTGAGAATTCCACAAGTCAGATGCCTGGCTTGTGGCTTTGGCAGATCCTTGACACTGGCCTTGGTAGGCACTTACATCCTCCACAGACCCTGGCAAAGCAGGACTTGGCTCCCTAAATGGGAGCATGGGGGCTTTTGGCTTCAGAGACCCAAGGGCTTTCTGTCTACTTGCTCCAGTCCATGGTGTTACCCATGTATTTGGTGGACTCATCCAAAGAGAATCCAGTGAACATGCAGTGCTAGCATCATCTGGCAGAACTCATGCTTTATCAGAGGCTTGGAATTTATTATAGATACTCATATTGTTGTACTCTTGGAGTGTATCATATTGGTTTTTTGATTAATGTTAGGACCCAGTTCTCACATAATCTTGGGATCAGATACTAACTCCTGGGCTGTCTTGCATTTGGACAATCACCCATACTAGGAGAGTGGTTTAGATCTTTAGAGATGTGTAGGAATGATATATGATTTGAGTTTAGTCAAAAGATAGAGAATATACATGAAAACTACACTACTTATATACTGAAAGCTGAGAACTAATAATAATGTCATCCATGTGTATATCATACATGAAACACATAGAACCATGTGTTTGTGGAGTAACCATAGTCATGGAATGATATTGTGAGGGAATTGATAGTGTTTATTGATGAATGAGTAATATGAATGAGCAAGTAATGATTAGATGTTTGGATAAGATAAGGAAAATGGAAAAATCATAACAACAGGCTGGAATGATCCTCTAATGCAGAGGAATATGCACAGAACCTATGAATTAGGTTCTGAATCCCCAGCCACTCACCTCCCCCATACACTCCTGCCTGCCCAGCTCATGCATGGGTATGATATGCAAACAACTCCAGAATGGGTATACCCCATCCCAACCACCCAGGAACAAAACTCCTGGCCAACCAATAGAGAGGATAGCAACTCCACATCCTCTCTTCCCCTCATTGAGCTCCCCAGTAACTCTCCATCTCCAACCACTCCCTGAAATGCTGATGACCCCCTCAATGCTGAGGGCCCTGACTTTGAGTGGCCAGAGCTCACAAATGCTGATCAAGCCCTTCTTGGCCCATTATGAAGCAAAGCCTGGGAACTTTGAAAAAACAACATCAAAGCCTGAACCCCATGGCCAGGAATCCATCCAGACATGGATGAATACCTCACTCTCAACTGCAGGGACCCAATCTGAGGCCCAGGAGTGGGCACTATTATACATGCCAGAATATACACCAATAAAAACTATGAGCTATATCCCCTATTGGCAGAGGATGGAGTACCAGGGCTATGAGCAAGGACTGCCAATGAGCAGAGGGAGTTGGAGAATGCCCTTCAGATTCTGGCCCAAAGAGAAGGGGACTGACCTAACCTGGATGAGAGGGAGGCCAGATTTTGATAATTTTACATACAATACAGAGTTGTACACCAGAATGGAACCATTCTAATACATGTCAACATTTCCCCATCAGTGGCACAAATACTCTCCCAACACCTCAGTAAACAAACCATGACCTCTTTCTGACTTGCCACCAATAAGCCAGGTCTGACAGTCAGCATTTTCTTCCTTTCCAGGAAGGAGCCTTCTATTTGCAGGAGCCAGTGAAGACTCTGGAACTAGTACTGCCTCTACAGAATCACTGCAATCAACTGCAGAAGAACAAATACAGGCAGCAAAGGAACAGCTGGCAAAAAAGAAACAAAGGATAAAAGAACTTTGATAGGAACTTGAAGAAGTGGAAACCCAATGAAATGCCTATGCTAAATTCTAGCAATTCCCATACAAGAGAAACAAGCCAGAGTGGGAATGACTTTGGGAACCTCCAAAAAAACCAATTCCCAGACCAGACTAATACTTTATCCTGCATCCACCTTTAGGACAGGTGCCACCAGACCTATACCCTAATCTGGTAGAAGTCACCTGGTGAAGCCCCCTACTTAAACATTAAGCCTATCCTTGTCCAACCCCCAAAGTCATTTAAAGAGGACCATGATGATATCAAATGATTTATAGGTGATTGCATTGCCTATTTTAAGGTGTTCCAGCACCACTTCCAACCACCATCACACCTAGTTCTCTTTGCCACTTCCCACTTTGAAGGAGTGGCCAAAGACTGGTGGGTCTATAAATGACCCAAGTACTGAGTAATTAATGATTTCACCAAAACCACTGCACACTTTCAATATCCCAGCTGGAAAGAGTTTGTCGAACTGATTATGCAACAGTTCTGAGATCCTACAATTGAGGAGATACACAAAAAACAGATGTTCAACCTCTGGATAGGAATCCAACTAACCAGCATATACTTCCAAAAGTTGGAAGAAGAAGCCAAGTTGGCTGGATGATGAACAGATGAGAGTGAATGAGGAGTGATGGTAAAAGCAGTATAACTGGGAGTTTCCAGCTCATATACTACCTTCATATTGAACATGAGCATCAACATTCCTCAAACATACCCAGAATGGAAGGAACACATTCTCTGTATATACAAAGAACAACAATAGAAATGGGTGTTTGACCAAACTACTGGACCACCTCATGACAGCCAAAAGAAAGACAGTCAGTGATCTCAACCCCACCTCAGCAGCAAACAAACTGCTGGGGTGTCAAGCACAACTACTGGCAAGCCAACCATGAGTATAGGTATCAACCAGAACATAGCTACTGGATGATGGATTATGTACAGTGGTTCAGGACAGCCAATGGAGATTGATCAATAAAAGGCAGAAGGACAGTGCTTCTGATGCAATGAAAAGGGGCACATGGCCAAGGACTGCCTGAAGAAGAAGGAATACAGAAATGTTTGATTGATAGCAGTCACCAAGAAGAAAGAAAAGAGTGATGCTAAGATTGAGAAAGTAAAAGAGTAGGTCATCAAGGGCTCAATTCTTCTTGTATGACCAAGGCTTCCATTAATATGTTCTTGATTCCTGCTGGACAGACTCATATTGTGTTTTCAGAACCAATTGTAACTACCTGCCCATCTGAACCTGACCTTGTTTTAAAAATCCTTATCATGAACCCACTAAAAGAATCAAAAAACTGATACCATGCACTAACAAAATATGATGACATGACAATCTACACCATGTCCCACCCCTCTGATGAAGTGCAGGATATGCCAGGTGGTGCTGGCACCACAACACAAGCAATTCTCAGAATAGAGACAAGTAGATGGGACACTCTTGGGCCTCTGAAGTCAAAAGTCTCAGCACCCCTGAAGAGGTCAAGTCCTGCTTCACCAGAGCCTGTGGAGGATACCTCAAGTGCCTACCAAGGCTGAATAATGCAGGGATTGCTTGATGATGCTGCAAAAGCAACCACTTCCCAAGTCACTGACCTGGAGTCTCAGACTGGACTGCATGACTTGAAGGAAACAGGGAAGACTGAACTGTTGGTGCTGACAACCTGGGTCAATCCTGCTGGCCCTGAGTGACCCTTTGCCATGAGGACTGGCACCTACAGTGTTAAGACCCAGTTATCACATGATCTTGAGACTTGTATGCTAATCCCAGGCTGTCTCACATTTGGACAATCACCTGTTTATTGAGATAGCAGTTTAGTCTTTAGAAGAGTGGATAATGGTATAGTGATTTAATTTAGTTGGAAGATGCAGAACATACATGAAAACTATGTTACTTATATATGAAAATATGGTGCATGTGTATGTTTGTGCATTCTTCACATGTTATGGTCAGATAATGAAAAGAGGGTTGTTTCATGGTAGAAAGAGGGTTAGAAAGTGACAGCGTGAGTGAATCCAGTGGATGAGTGATGCCAGATGACAAAGAATGATAAGATCCTCAATTAAATTTAGGAAAATAGAAAAATTGTAACATTACCCCCTTGTTAAAGCAGTTGTCCTGACTGCTAAGACTCTTTTTGTGGGGTTTTGAGCTGTGCTTTGATTTGATCAAGCCAATATTGGTCAGTCATTGATTTCTACTGTCCTTTGTCCAGATTGATAATCCATTTCTTGAGTCCATCTTTCTGTTGGACGAGATATGCAATGTCTCCATCATCTGAGTACTCATGATTGAGTATATGGGTTACCGTCTTTTCATTGGTTACAATTTTGGTGGAGTGTAGAGTTTGGTTAACATTTCTTTCATACTCTGCAATCACTTCCTGAGCATTACCCATTTCTGTGTCTTGGACCCAAGAGTTATGTTCTCATGTCCATCCTTTCCACTTTACAAAGTAGTTGGCAACTTTCTTCAATGGTTGTCCTCTTTTTCCTCATACACAGTGAGTTCTAGAATCCAATACTTCTTCGATTTCATATTCTTCCTGTCCCTCCATCAGGTCTGGAGGGGGTGGTGGTGGTTGTTGTTGATTGGGGAACATGGGAGGAGTGTACAGGGTTAATAGCTTCTCATTGAACTGGGGAAGAATTTTCCAGTGTGGTGGTAGTTTCAATTTGTAGACTGAGGCACTGGCTTTTTCAAGAATTACAAACAGTCCAGTTCATTTGTCATTGAGTTTTTTCTTTGGATGTGGAAGATAAAGATTGGCAGTGTCAAGCCAAACTTTGTCACTGATTTAGAATCCTTAGGCTACTTGTTTTCCTTTGTTGTACTGGTGTTTCATCTGGGTTGCTGCCTTTTCTAATGCATCATATACTTCTTTATATATGTTTGCCATTGTTTCAGTAAATTCCATGGCTGCTAGATTGGTGAATGGAGTCATTTGACTGGGTTTAGGAATGGTTCTTGGATTTTGTCTGTATAGAGTCATGAAGGGAGTTTTGCCTGTGGCTGAGTGAAGGTGATTGTTGTGAGTGAATTTGGCCAATGGAAGCCACTCATTCCAATCATTGTGTCAGTGATTAATGAATATTTGGAGATATTTTTCAATCTCTTGGTTGACTCGTTCAGTTTGTCTGTCAGTCTGTGGGTGATAGGCAGTAGATGCATTCTGTGTGATATTCAACATCTGATATAGTTTCTTCATGAACCCTGAAATGAATTGGGGTCTCCTGTCAGAAATGACAACTTGTAGCATTCCATGTTTTGCATGAATATGGTCATGGAGAATTTGAGCCCATCCTTCTGTGGATAGTTCTTCATGACAGGTGACCAGAACAATCACTTTGGAGAACCAGTCTACAATGACTAGTAATGTGTCATAACCATCTGATTTGGGTAAGCCAGTGATCATGTCCACCAAGATATGCATTGTTAGGCACCAACTTGAGCACATGACTTGGGACAGTCAACTGATCTCTCTAGGCCATTACACGTTTGAACGATCACCCAAAGTGAGAGATAGAAGCTAATAGTCTTCTGTGTTGTGCAAACAAGAAGTGTATGATTGTAATTAAAACAAGAGATAGAGTATAACTGTCTAGTTTACTCTGTTTATATAGTATTTCTACGGCATTTATAATTAGATGAAATGCTATGGTCATGCATAAACGGTGTCAAAGTAGGATGATCCGGGAGGATCATAGAACCAATAGAGAGCATCTGGGGTGACAGATGGTGAGAATGAGGGTTGTAGCTGGCAAATAGCTGGATACGAGTCGGATTCCTGGGCTGATTAGATGGCTGAGTCATGGGTATGACTCAGATAAGATAAAATGGAAAAATTGTAACATGCATCCAGGGGCTAGTGGGGATGGTATTAGGATGAAGAGGGGTGGCTTTGGCATGTGTGTCAGTTTTTGTTTGCTAACAGGTTTTGCAGCCCTTAATGTATATTTCAATGTCTTTTCAAAGCTTGGGCCACCAGTAGTTTCAAAGTACTAATTCAGTGGTTTTGGCGATTCCTGGATGTCCTACTGTGATATGATCATGATACTGGGCAATGATTTCCTCTCTGAGGAATTCATCATGTGGTATATAAATACATCTGTCATAGTACAGAATTCCTTCTTCCTGTGTGATACCTCATTTGTGATCAAGAGATTTGGAAATACCTTGGTCCCATTGATTCTTGTGTCATGTAGCATCTTTGATGCATATAATTTATGTATCTGCAGTGGGTAGGATGAGTGCTCAAAAGTGTTTGGGAGAGAGAACTGTTATATCATGGTTGTCTTCTTTCCCCTGGTCATGGTTGTCTTGTCAGCTGAGGAGGTCCACCTTCTTGTTGGTGATTCCAGCTTTGTGTTGGAGAGTAAAATGATACTCTGCTAACTTGGTGACCCATCGAGCTTGTCTGCAATTCAACTTCTGTGGTTTTCAGAAGTACTGAAGGTTCTGGTGATCCATCCAAATTTCAACTTCTTCCTTGGAGCCATTCTTCTAGTGTGAGCATTATCACCAGCAACTCTTTGTCATAGATTTCATAGTTGCATTCAGTGGCAGTTAATGCTTTGGACATGAAAGTGATTGGCCTCCATTTCCCATTCTGTTCTTGACTGATTATGGCTCCAATTGCTCCATCACTGGAGTTGGCCTCTACTCAGAATTTTCCTTCATCAGAAGGAATTGTCAAGATGATGTTCATGGTCATTAAGTGTTTGAGTTGTGCAAATGCTTGTTCTTGTTCCAATCCCCACATCCATTTGGCTTTTCCTGTTAGCTGTGTGAGGGGTCAAATGATTTTGGAATAGTCACAAATAAACTTTCAATAGAAGTTTGTGAATCCAAGGAAAGATTGTAATTCTTTTTTCTTGGTAGAGGTTGGCCATTCCGTAATTCTGGCTACTTTGACTGGGTCCATGTGGATGGCATCTTGGCTGATGATGACTCCTAGATATTCTGTTTTGAGTACTTTGAACTCGCATTTCTCCACTTTGAGAAACAGTTTATTCTCTCATAGATGCTGGAGAACTTGTCATACTACTTGTCAATGTTCTTCTAATCTTTTGGTGAAGATGAGAATGTCATCAAGGTATATCATGACTTTTTCTCCCACAATGAGGTCTTTGAATATGTCATTCATCATTCACTGAAAAGTGGCTGGTGAATTCATAAGACTGAAGAACATTATGGTAGGTTTGAAAAGTTCTCGATTGGTGTGAAAGGCAGCTTTTTCCTTGTCTCCTTCTCAGATATGCATGTTGTTGTACCCTCATTGGACATCAAGCTTGGAGAAATATTTTGCTCCTCTAAGCTTATCTATAAGCTCAGATATCAATGGGAGAGGGTATCAATTTTTAATCATCATTTCATTTAACTTGCAGTAATCCTGTATGGGTTGTATGGAACCATCTTTCTTTTTTACAAAGAAGAATGGTGATGTGAAGGGGGATTTGGATGGATGGATGCATCCAGAGTCTAAGTTCTTGTCTAGGAATTTGTCAAGTTGGTCTTGCTCATTTCAGTTGAGTGGGTAGACCTTGCAGTCAAGGGTAGATTTCATATTCAGGACTAGTTTGATTGCATAGTCCTAAGGTTTTCAGGGGGATAACTCATCAAAACTGTCTTTTGAGAACAGATCCCTAAAGCTCTGATACTGAGGAGATACTAACTCCTTAAATGTTTTCTTCAGTTTTTCTGCATTGGTGGCCATGGCTAGTTCATTTGCATGATGAATGGAGCATAATAGAAGTTCTTCTTGCATGTTAACTGTGAGGATGATGTCTCCCTCCTTGAGTTCTTCATCCCATTGGTCTTTTTCATCAGAGTTGGGGAGTGGAATAGGATTTTTTACATATTGACAGTGTGCAAAAATCATTGTTCCAGTTTTCCAATTGATAACTGGATTGTGTCGCTTCAGCCAGTCATGGCCCAAGTATATTGTTTTGAAACTTAAGTTGGTTACTGCTAAGTTGATTCATTTGACATGTCCACCAATAGTCATTTGGAGTTTTACAAACTTGGTGATGTCACCTGCTTTGTTGCAGGTTCTGTCTGTGTTATATACAGGGATGGGAGTGGCAGATTTTTGAGTGTCTAGTTCATGTTTTTGAACATAAGACTAATTGATAGAACTGCCAGTGCAGCCACTATCAAGCAATGCCCTGGTAGTCAGGACTTTCTTCCCTGTGCAGGGAGCCAACTGTATGTCCACCAAGAAGTCCCTTCCTGGACTCTTGGTTCCTTGGATATACCAAATGGGTTTATGGAGTTCATAGAGCTGCTCTTGAGCTTGACTCTCTCCTGTTTGTAAGCTCATAACAAGCTCATTGTTTATCTTGCCAAGTCATTTGGGGTGTACTCATGTGGAGAGTGCTGCTTTGGCAATTGCCAAATTCTTGGTGGTATGGATAGTTCAGAGAGTCCAGTTGATTCTGAAGAGTTTGTACCACATGTGATTGGGTACCCCCATGACAGGTGGGATTTTATGGTTTGGTACCCCCTTGTTAGGTGGACTTTCAGATGTTGGAGTTGGTAGACTAGGTTGGGTTTGTCAGAATTTTCAGATTTGGAAAGCTGTATTGTCTTCTTCATCAGGTACTTTGATGACCATGGTGGTTCTACTGAGGTGCCCCCTTTTTACTGCCTGGGTGCTAGCAGCTTCACCCAATTCTTCAGCTTGCACCTGCTTGAGAGTGCACACAGAATCAGGAGGATTCTGTGCTCATCTTGATGATGCCGAGGTTCTACTACTATCTGCTCTGGTGGAGTACTCAGAACTGGGACTAGTCACTAATATGGATGCCATCATCACTGTCAGTTTGGCCAATTGGTTTCTCCTGACTGGGCTGAATAGCACATGGCCCTGAGCCTGTAATCTTTGGCCTTGGTGGGCGCTTGTTTCCTCCAACAGCCCTAGCAGGGCTGGGTTTGGACTTGGCTCCCTAAACAGGAGTGCAGAGGTTTTTGGCTTCAGAGGCTCTAGGGCATCCCATCTACTTGCCTCAGTCCACAGTTTTACCTGCATATCCAATGAGTCTACTGAGGTAGACCCATTGGACTTTGTGGCAGTGCCAGCACCACCTGGCAAATCCTGCACCTCATCAGAGGCTCAGGATGAATACTTATAGATAATCATGTCAGCACAGTCTAAGAGTGTGATGTACCTGTTATTCAATTCTTCAGCAATCTTCAGCTTTCAGATAAATGACAAAGGCATTTTATTCAGATATAAATGTCTGTGTTTGTAATAATCAGTCTGACCCATGGAAGCCAAGGACTCACTGGTTGAGGCACTGATCAAGCAAGGAGAATCAAACCCTTGTTGACCTACTCTTTTGCCTCCTCAATTGTGGCTATAGGCAGCACCACTGCATTAGTGGGCCCTACTGACCTGACATTCCTGTACTCTTTTCTCTTAGGACAATCCTTGGCCATATGACCCTTTTCATTGCACCTAAAGCATTGGCCTTCTGCTTTTCATCAGTCAACTTCCATTGGCTAACCTGATCCTCTGTACATTGTCCATTGGCCTATACCTGTATCCCAACTGGGACTGGTGTTGGCCATCAGCTTTGGGGCTGAGGGACTTGTCACCCCAGCAGTGGCTTTACCACTTGGTTGATGTTGGGGGCAGGATTCCTTCTTCTGGTTCTCCCTTGGGATCCTGACAGTTTGGTCAAAAACCCATTTTTGCTGCCATTCCTCATACATGCACATAATTCATTCCCTCCATTCTGGATAGGTGTGCAGGATGTTTATGCCCATGTTGGAGATGAACATGGTGTAGGAGGAGGGGACCCCAAGGTATACTGCCCTGACCATTGTGCTGCAGTCATGTTCATCAGCCTGGCATCCAGCCAATTTGGCCTCTTCTTCCAGTTTCTGGAAGTAGTGGGAGGCCAGCTGGGTTCCCATACATAGGTCAAACATGCACTTCTTGTGGACTTCCTCAATGGCAGGGTCCCTAAATTGTCAAGAGAGCATCTCAACAAAGTCTTCCCATGAGGGATATCAAAAGTGGGCAGTGGTTCCATCCCAGGAGTCACCAAACCAAAATTCAGGTCTCTTGTAGACCCACCAATCCTTGGCAGCCCTCTCAAAGTGGGAGGTCACAAATAGCACCAGGTGCGATAGCACCTGGAAATAGTGTCAGAACACTTCAAAGTAGGTGATACAATCACCTACAAAGTGTTTGATATCATCATGTTCTCTCTTAAATGGTTTTGGGGGTTGGACAAGTATGAGCTTGATGTCCATGTAGGGGGCACTGTCAGGGGCATTTCCAATGGGATTGGGAATTGGGTCAGGAGGTCCTTTCCCAGGGGGCAGTCACAGGATTGAATACTGATCTAGTCAGGGGGCAGGGTATCCTCTTGGTGGTTTGGTCAGTCTTCCTCAGTCTGATTCCTTACCTTTCTCCTTTTGGAGGTATTCTGTCATCTCATCCCTGACAACTTCTTCCTTTGCCAACTCCTCATGCATTTCAGCAATGCGCTGTTCTTTCTCGGCCAGTGCAGCCTTTGTTTGTTGCTGCTGTTCTTCAGGCATTGATATGCTTGGTAATGGTGAGTGACAAAAGAATTAGAGAATGGAAATGAACACCAATCACACTAAATCTTTTACTACTCTACACTTAATCACCAATATTGAATTCAGATGGTTTTGAGTATGATGGAAGCACTCTGCAGACTTCAATAATCAAGTACAGTTGTCTTAAAGACGTTTTATTCATTACTAGTGAGTTATACAAAGTACTACTCACACTAGTGGGGTTGGTAAGACACAATTGGGTAAAGAGTGACTTGGTTTGAGCTACTGCACTCGTTCTGACTGAAACTGCTTCGAACTAGTGGCACTCTTGGCCCTATACTGCTTCCTACAAGTGATAAACACTTGACTAGCCACACTCTTGGCAAACTAGTGGCACTCTTGGCCTAAGAATAATACTATAACTCTGAGAACTTTGCTTGAACTAACTTTAAAATACTCCGGACCTTTGCAGGACACAACAGTGACTCTAAGGAACTTCAATTCAATGCAACACTATGGGTGACTTAGCGACTATTAATCACTTCATCGAGGTTAAGCACAAAAGCCTTTAATTGGGGACACCAGTTACTACCAGTGAGGGCTCAACTGCAGTGATGGCTTGCCTGCCTTGCACGAGTGCCCATCCCACTACTTATATACTACTGAGGCAGAACTATAAATATCATCTGGGTATAGGGTATATTGGTAAGAATTTCTTAGCTAGTCACAAATAATGGTGAATAATCACACAATAGTCAGTCTAGTCTGTTTTCTTTTCAAATATTCGGTCTAGAGACTCCACAGTCAGTCTTTCCGCACCCTTGGCACAACTACATGCCCTAGTAATGTGGTTATATAGATATCCAGATATTGGTGCCTGTAACAGCTATCCGATCATGATTGAGGGTGCAGTCTGGCTCCACTAGTATCAATCATAAGAGATCTATATCACCATAGTTAGATCTGGGCTCAAGGTTAGTCTATTCCTAATTTATTTCTAAGTCCTGTTTCAACATTGCCATGTGACTAGTTATCCTGACTTAGGCATTTATGCCCAGTCTGGGCTGCTAGTGACAGAACTTCATGAGATCTGTGTACTCTGCTCCTGGTTTTTGTGTGCTAGTAGCATCCTTCATTTGCTAGTGGCTGTATTTCACTTAGTTCTGCTAGCATTCGAGTTACTAGTCTAGCTGGCTGGTAGATTTAACCCACTAATGATGTTGCATCTAAGTCCTGGCTGTACCAGTTGCTTACTGCTTTTAACTATCAGCTCAAAGCCTCAGCTATAGTCCTCTATGTATCACTAGTATATGATAGATGTGCAATAGTATTGTTACAAAATTGCAAAATCTAGGTGTGAATGCATAGATGGCATATCAGCAGAAGCTGAGGACTCACCACCAGGAGACATGGTCAAGCAAGGGGAATCAAACTCTTGTTGACCTAATCTTTTGCCTCCTTGATTTTGGTCATAGGCAGCATCACTTCATTAGTGGGCCCTACTGACCTAATGTCCTTGAAGTCCTTTCTCCTAGGACAATCCTTGGCCAGGTGACCTTTCTCATCACACCAGAAACACCTTCCTTCTGCTCATCATTGATTGATCTCCATGGGTTTACCCGATCCTCTGTATGTCATCCACCTGCCCATTCTGGCATCCCAACTCACCCCCATGTTAGCAGTCAGCTTTGGGGCTGAGGAACTTGTCACCCCAGCAGCAGCTTTTCTGCTGGGGTGCTGTGGGGGATTGGGGTGAGCATCCTTCTTCTGCCTGTCCTGGGGTATGCTGGTGGTCTGATCAAAGACCCACTTTCATTGGCATTCCTCATACATTCACGATATTTGCTCTTTCCATTCCAGATATGAGTGCAGAATATTGATGCCCATGTTGGAAATGAAGGTTGTATAGGAGCTTAGTACTCCTAGTCAAACTGCCTTCACCATAGTGCCATGCTCAATCTTGTTGGTCCATTGGCCCCCCAATTTAGCTTCCTCTTCCAGCTTCTGAAAATAGTGGGAGGCAGGCTGCATTCCCATCTGAAGGTTGAACATCTGCTTTTTATAGACTTCTTCAATTGCAGGGTCTCAGAATTGATGAGAGACCATCTTGACAAAGTCTTCCCAAGTGGGATATCAAAAGTGGGCAGTGATGCCATTGTATGCATCACTGACCCAGAATTCGGGTCTCTTGTAGACCCACCAGTCCTTGGCAGCCCCTGTGAAGTGCAAGGTCACAAATAATACCAGGTGTGACAGCATCTGGAAATAATATTGGAATACTTTGAAATAGGTGATGCAATTGCTGATGAAGCATTCGATATTGTCACAGTCCTCTTTGAATGGATTCAGGGCCTTGACAAGGACCAGCTTGATGCCTGAATATGGTGCATTGTCAGGTGCATTGCCAACAGGGTTGGGGATGGGGTCAGGGGGTCCTCTCCCTGGGGGCAGTCTTGGGATTGAGAATTGATTTGGCCATAGACCTGGGTAGCCCCTTGGCAACTCTATTGATCTTCCCCTTTCAGGCTCCTTTTCTTTTTCATTCTTGTGAAGATACTCCATCATCAGCTTCTGTGCAGCCTCTTCTTCTCTGAGTTCTTGACATATCTTCTGTATGTGTTGTTCTTTTTCAGCCAGCAGTCCTTGTGCACTGCCAAATTTCTTCTGCCATCTTCAGAATTGATGATGGACCTGCAGAGGTGGGGTCTGCAGGTGTCATGTCAGCTTTGGTGCTCTCTCTAGCACCTGCAAAGAGAAGGCTTCTTCCCTGATAAGGGTTGTAGCCTTGTTGTCAGGCCCAACTGACTGGCAGGGAGTCAGGCAATGGTCATGGTCTTGCAACTGGGGTGTTGGGAGGGTAGTCCAGGAAATTTGTATATTGAGGCTGGAAGTATTTCACCCTGCTGTAATGTCCATCATCATATCTACTCCTTTCAAAGTTGGACATCGGGTCTATTCTCCTCTCATTGGGTGAGCTCCAGTTGCCATAATTGTCTAGCTTCAATATCAGCTCACCTGAGTTCCCAGGTGGCAGATATGATGGGGCCGAGTATTTCTTGGTCAATGGTGGCAAGAGTGGGCCAGGTTTGGTCTGTCCCATTGGCATTGAAGGGACTGTTGTGAGTGAAAGTGGCAATCTTGGTCATGGAGTTAAAGCTCCCATCAGAGTATGAGGAGGAGAGCTCAATGATAGGGAGCAAGGACGAGGAGTTCATGCTCCCTCTAGGCCAGGAATCTCGTCCTCATGCCCAGAGTCCATATGGGTGATTTTAATCTATGTTGGGATCATTGGGATGTAGGGCCCTAAGATAGGGCTGTGCAGGGGTAGGAGAATAGGGATGGGTGGGAAGGGAGTACAGGGGTGGGGGGTCATCGATCTCAGCCCATACATCCCATGTATATTCTTCAGCTGCAGTGAGGGTGGATTGTTCCATCTGATAGTTTGCAAGGATTGCTCTTGCCTCTTGCAGAGGTCTGGTTGGTGTCCTCTGAGGAGGACAAAGGGGATGAGAGGGCCGTGAAGCAGACCTGGGGGCAGAATAGTGGAGTCTCCTCTCTTGTTCCCAGTCAGACAGGGGATATCCTCCTGGGAAGGACATGGTCTGGATGGTGAGGTGGGCAGGAAGATGGCTGTGGGTGGCAGGGTCACCTTTCTTGGCAGAGAAGGGTTCTTGCTTCTTCTTCATATGTTAATACTAGAAGAGCAGTAAAAAGTATGAGAAGTGCAGCACCTCTGATTGTGATGCTGAGAGTGATAGTTCGTTGGTTATTTTCAGTATTTTCATTGTTGGTCATCGATAGTTGCATCTTTACAGCTAGCGTAAGAGATGCAGGAGAGAGATCTTTCAACTAATGCTATGGCCCTTTCTAACATGTGACTTGGGATGTAAGCTTCTCTCTGGGCTGTCTCATGTTTGGACAATCACCCATATGTTGAGAGTTTGGCTTGGTCTTTAGTGTGGTGTAGTAGAAGGTGTATGAATGTAATTTAGTCGAAAGGTAGAGTACAATAGTGAAAACTACTCTACTTATATACTGAATGTACAGCATTATTAATAGATGAAGCAGTAAGGTTCCATGAGGAAACCTTGAGGAAGTTGGATGTCTGTGAACCAATAAGACTGAACAGGGGTGATGACCATGTAGAATTAGGGTGGTTGTTGGTGAATAAGTCATTGCAGAGTGATAATGATGCAAGATAAGATGTGAGGGATCATAGATAAGATAAAATAACAGAAAAATCATAACAAGGTCTGCCTTCTTGTTGGCAGTTTCTGGTTTATGATGGAGAGTAAAGTGATACTATGTGAGCTCTGTAACCCATTGTGCTTGTCTGCAATTGAGTTTCTGGGGTTTTCAGAAGTACTGTAGATTCTGATGATCTGTCCAGATTTCAAAATCTATGGAAGCACTGATACACTGTCTATGTGTTCACACCTAGATTTTGCAATTTTGTAATAATACTATCACACATCTATCCTATACTAGTGATGCATAGAGGACTATAGCTGAGGCTTCAAGCTGATAGTTAAAAGCAGTAAGCAACTGGTAGAACCAGGACTTAGATGTCACACTATTAGTGGGTTAAATCTACCAGCCAGATAACTCAAATGCTAGCAGGACCCTGTGAAATACAGCCACTAGCAAATGAAGGATGCTACTAGCACACCAAAGCCAGGAGCAGAGTACACAGATCTCATGAAGTTCTGTCACTAGCAGCCCAGACTGGGTATAAATGCCTAAGTCAGGATAATTAGTCACATGGCAATGTTGAAACAGGACTTAGAAATAAATTAGGAATAGACTAACCTTGAGCCCAGATCTGACTATGGTGATATAGATCTCTTATGATCAATACTAGCATAGCCAGCCTGCATCCTTGATCATGATCAGATAGCTGTTACAGGCACCAATATCTGGAGATTCATATAACCATATCACTAGGGCATGTAGTTGAGCCAAGGGTGTGGAAAGACTGACTGTAGAGTCTCTAGACCAATGTGCTGCACCATATATATGTGTGCACCAAATTCTGGCTTCTGTCAAGCTACAGGACTAGGATCTGCTAGAAATGAAGGAAATGAAGGTCAGAGGACAATAGACTGCTATCCACATGGCTATCCATTATCAGTAACCTGCTTTTCCACCAGACCAGGAACCAGAGGCCAATGAACTGCTATCTGCACTACCATCTGCTGTCAGTGATCTGCTTTTTCACCAGAGCATAATAGATGGCCATCCACCAGTGGAAGCCCATGCCTCCACCTTAATATTATCAAAGATGGTGACCCTATATGGTTTTCCTTAGTACAGTCATTTAAGAGTGTAAAAAGGGGTGGACACAACAGAGTGGGTTGCTACTTGGCAAGATTATGAGAGCAGATAGATATAGGAGTAAGAAGTTGGAGAAGTATAAAAGCACCAATGTAACTAAAGAAGAAAATCAATCAAGCTCATAGCACACTAAAGGAATAAATTCCTTATCCAAGCCTCTAGCTTAGCATACTTTAGCAGCCTCATGCCTAGTATTGCTAGAAGACAGCATGGAAGCTTATTGCTATTGCTCAGAAATTGCTCTCAAAAACCCAAATCTCTTGAAAAGACATTGAGTCCCATTCTTTCACTATTCTCCATGATCAGAAGCAGATCCATACTGATCTGAAGTGGGTGGTTCTTGTACCTCCTTGTATACTTACTGTATACAAAAGATCTTGCAAAAGAAAAGTGTAATTCTCTCACCAGAGAGTTTGCCAGTCTCACACTGACTATTTGACAAAGAAACAGACTAGACCAACTATTGCATGATTATTCACCATTATTCATGACTAGCCAAGAAATTCTTACCAATATACCCTATACCCAGATGATATTTATAGTTTTTGTACCTTTCTCAGTAGTATATAAGCAGTGGGATGAGTGCTCATAAAAACCAGGCAAGCTATCCCTACAGTTGAGCCCTCACTAGTAACAGCTAGTGTCTCCAATTAAAGGCTTTTGTGCTTAACCTTGATGAAGCAGTGAATAGTCACTAAGTTACCCATAGTATTGAGTGAATTGAAGTTCCTTAGAGTACACTGTTGCATCCTGCAAAGGTCCAGAGTATTTTAAAGTTAGTTCAAGCAAAGTTCTCAGAGATATAGTATTATTCTTAGGCCAAGAGTGCAACTAGTCAAGTGTTTATCACTTGTAGGAAGCAGTATAGGGCCAAGAGTGCCACTAGTCAGAAGCAGTTTCAGTCAGAATAGGCACAGCAGCTCAAACCAAGTCACTCTTTACTCAATTGTGTCTTACCAACCCCACTAGTGTGAGTAGTACTTTGTATAACTCACTAGTAATAAATAAAATGTCTTTAAGACAACTGTACTTGATTATTGAAGTCTGCAGAGTGCTTCCATCATACTCAAAACTGCCCAAATTCAATATATTGGTGATTAAGTGTAGAGTAGTAAGAGGTTTAGTGTGATTGGTATTCATTGCCATTCCTTAATTCTTTTGTCACTTGCTATAACCAAGCACATCAGTGGGCATTCATGAATAATGTGATTACATGTCTGGAAGGGCTTACCACAAGGCCAGTCAACATGCTCACTTGGCACAAACTGTAAGTAGAGCTCACCTACTTATCTATGGCCAGTTCTGTATTGCAGCATATGATTGTATATCTTTCTTTTCCCTGCAAGATCCAAGAGGTGGCATGATGGCTTCAGAGATGGTGGGAGTCTATTTGCCATTGCATATCACCCACATTTAGGACTAGCTCCCCACATTTCCTCTATTCCTCTGTCATTTTTGCTTTTGCTTCTCTTCTTGCATTGGCTCTTGTTTTGTCCATTCTCTCTGCTGACTTTTCTGCTCCTCTCTTCACTAGGTACTCTGCTCACTCATGTCCTTCAATGTCTTTGTGGCCTGGGCACCACAAGATTTTGACTGTATGCAAGAGGTCATTGTCAAGGAATTGTCATATGTGACAGTGGAAGACTCTCAAGAAGTCTTGTCTGATTTTGGGTAGGGGATCAAATATCATGTTGATTGCTGATGGATTGTCAACAAAGAAGTGTAGGTGCTTCACTTCTTCATCTTCTTTTGTGTGGTTCATTGCTTTTGTCACTCCCATTGTGAGTGCCACCATCTCACTATCATAGACCTCTGCTTCCTCTCCCAGCCCCATGCTGAGCTTGAAGGCCTGTATCCCATCTCAGAATCCTGCTACTCCTGCTCCTGGTCATCTTCTTTCCCTTATGTCCTATGATCTATCTGTATTGTTGTAACTATTGCAGTGGGAAGCTTGCTGAGTAGAGAATACTAAATTGTTAGCTACTAGGGCTTGAGACAAGCTCCTTAAATACTACAGAATGTATCTAGAATCTTCTACTGAAGTACCTACTTATATCCTAGTATCATGCCAAATTGATGGTACTGAAGGTTCAGGAATCTTCCAGTACATGCTTGAAGTTGCAAATCCCAACATGTATATATCAGTAGGTGTTTCCAGGTTTGTAGCCATTTTATTTTTCTGTTGTGTTGGCATGCCACTTTCTCTTTTGCCTGGCTGTTTGTTCTATTTTTGCTAAGTCTTTCCCCATAATTGTGTTTGGTGCATCTCCATGGTACTGCAAACTCTGAGAAAGGGTAAAGGCATTCATCATTTGGATCAGTCTTTGCTGCCAGTTGTTGGAGTTGCATTGTCTTGTTTAGTTCCTTGGTTGCCCTGGATTCTCAGTGTATGGGGAGGGGAGGAGGGTTCATAGGGGATCTGCCTGCTCACCACCTGTTGTCAAGTTGCTGGATAATAGTGTTTTAGGTACTCAACTTGTTCAATCTTATTGCTGCTTGCCTTGCACATCAGTCCAGGTGCACCCAAATTGGTGGTATCGATGCTTAGATTTCAATGGCTTTTATTGGTGTGGTGCAGAATGCTGCCACTACCTTGCATAGTGCTTGTCTCTGTACTCGCTCCAGCTCTTTCTCATGTGTTTTCTGTTGGGATTTGAGAGTTGAGCTGAGATGATGGCAATCTGGCATCATGCCGAACTTGCTGATTAAGAAAGAAATATTAGGAAAGTTGTAGAAAATTCTAGTATATTAGCATTTAGTATATAAGTAGGTACAGTAGTGTACATCTGCATGCATTTTCAGAGCTCAGCCAAGCGCAATACTATTGGCCTGACACCACACATGTACTAACTGGGAACGAACTGATCTATTCATCCCCCATTTTTCACAACATTTTCTTTCCTGAACACCACACTATTGATGCATACGTTAGGACTGGGCATATGTACGCTATATGCATTTGCCGGTAGTGCCTCTGGGAGAGACCACGGACAGTATTCGCCAGCATAGTTAGTCCACTCACCGCTCTATCTGCCTTTGTAGCCACATTCTTCACATGCTCGTTGAATGATAGCGTCCTGTCGAAATACACTCCTAGCTATTTCACCATTGCTTCAGCTAGGACCTTCCTTGTCATCCCGTCGTCGTCCGTGAATTCGATGTGAGGTGATGTCTTGTCCCGGGAAAAACAGGATCATCCACCACCATCATCTCAAATACCCTCGATACATAGTCGCTCATTGTCAATGACATGCCAGTCGTCATTGAATATGCTGGAATAACCAAAGTAAAGGACGATGAATGGCTGAAGGATGTCGGTGATGACAGAAAATACGCGACTAGGTTCTCCCTGTGATGGTTATGGTGGCAGCGATCGAAAATTTTACGAGTACGCTATTCTTTGAATGGAACTATGTTCTAATTTCTCTATCAACAGCTATAGCTGTAGCAGACCATGAGTGCAGGGATACATCCTACATATAGCCCGTTGGATGCCGTAGCTGTGAGAACGCTACGCCAAGCTAAGGTGTGCCGTTTTTGCTGCCTGCAAGAACACGCTAATATGTAGACAGCGGCATGCGTCACTAGAGGGGGTGACAGCCCGCAGTCAAGCAAGAACAAAGCTTAGAGGGTTGTCGCAGCCGATGGCATCGCGTCGGCGGCTCGCTACGATATTATTGCTCGCTTCTTTGCAACGAGAAGAATCTTGATTTCGTGCCAATTTTGGACCCTTCCTGGATAATATTCTTTTGCAGCACTTCAGAAAGACCATAGACGGTACCGAGAGCCTTGCGAGGGATGACACCCGCTGCAAACGTCTTTTTGAGTGCGTGTATCTCTACTGACCAACCAAGAATATCCCCCAGGTGCCTCTTGTGCCATGGAAATAGCGCCCATATATCGGGCAGATAACTGCAATTCGATGTGTTACTTTGTCGGTACGCTGTTCGCGCACTGGCCAGGAGGCCCCAACGTGAAGTACTCTTTACAAGTGCGAGGCTACCTCGGTAGGATTACAAACAATGTCACCACATGTGGCTTGCCCCCCTCTGGGCTGGACCGATACGATGCTAGACGTCCAAACTTTCGTCGAGGATTGGGAGCAACCCGTGCTGTCGGTAAAATTCATATATCGGGCAGGGTCAGGCTTAGAGAATCATAGTAACTAATGGAGAGCATGATCGCAAATTCACTGTACGTAGCATCCGCATAAAATAGCACTCAAGGTTACGTGACATGATGTAGTTATGGATTCAACTATGTGAAGTGTCTTCCCGGCATCGGAAACTCGTAATATACTATGTTTTACTATATTTTTCAGGCAGCAAGATGCTGGTGGCTAAGCTCTGGCTGCAAAACCTCCGCCTGAAACCTCCGTGGCATGCCGATCTGTTCATTGCGAAGGAATGCTGGCTCATAGACACTGATCCCATCGTACAGGAGTACGTTAATCCTTTTTCTCTTGTTCTTTTTCTCACCTGCAAGCGAAGAAAAGCAACTATAATTCAAACAAGATGATGGTACGGTCACCTTTGGCTGCATTGTAACATAGGACCTAAACTATCTGCAGGTCAATTAAGCGGGACCGCAATGTCAGTAGACAGAATTGATAGGTGTAATACACCTTGTCGTGGTGCTAATCCGAAAGGAACTGTCAAATTAGCAAAAACCGTCTGTTATGGTTGTGTGTCGGACATATGCCTCATTTTGTAATATAATATTTATAATGTCGATAGTAAGGCCATTTAATGCTATATAAGGCTTTATACGGCCCCATCAGGTCCAAACTGCGACACGTGATATTCTATTCCATTTTAACAAAATTCTAAACCACCGTAAGGCCTACCAAGATATTTTCTACGGGAGATAAGTGAGCAATTCAGAAGACAAGTCTGACAAAATATCAGGGCCCTCATACTATGCTTAACACTTTATAATTTGCGACAAGAGTGTGCGAGAAGAGTGCCATAATAAGGCGACATCAGGCATATGCAGAATCTCCGACATTGCGATCCTCGTGGCGACACGCAGGCTCTTTATCGCCTAAACCGGCGATGTATCTCCCTTCTGCACCCAAGTATGTACGTACGACGGAGCAACGTTGATTCACCATCGACTTAACCGGATAGACGGATACATTCTGTCAACGTCCTGCTGCGTCTGTTCGTACGATCTCGGTTCCTTCGTTCTTCTCGCGCATTCAAATACCCTCACTCACCATAACTACGGATATTTGTCCTACTTGCTAAAATTACCTCGTGGAACGTAGATCCGGAACTTTTCCCTATCTGACCTAATCAATTAAATCAACGCAATGCAGGCTTACTTCCAATAGGGATACAAAATGCCGTATGCCATGCATTATTATATAAGGGAAGCGACGCCCCCTCCATACTGGCACCCCGATGTCGTCGCTTACTCTGATACCGATAAGTGATATTCCCGCCAGTCTGGACACGGGACCTACGCTCGGAGCGATTTATATAGGAGCTACTATAGCTGCAATGTAGGTGCACTTTCCTAAGGTATTTATTTTGACACTCATTCCATACTTTAGCTTCTATGGAATAACCATTTTGCAGACAGTCATCTATTATAGACAAGATCCTGACGACCCGTGGCTCTTTCGATATGCGGTACGGGATCATAAGCTCTCGCATTTGATTTCTCTCACTCGTGTACACAGATCGCTTTGCTGTGGTACGTGGCTAGAGAGCTGGGGACATATGTGAATGTATATCATGACGCTACAGGATACTCGACACACTTCATGTTGCATTGAGCACTCATGCACTCTATTTCTACCTTATCGAATCCTTTGGAAAATATTCTGCCCTGCTCACGATCATTTGGTATGCCAATCGGAGTCTTGGGATGTATCGATTTTTGAACTCACTTCCAGGAGCTTTCCGGTAAATGCTCTCAACGTTTCATACATATGTGTCGCATAAATCTCCTCTTCCTGCCAGCTGCAGCTCTTGATCAATGTGCGTCTCAGTACGTCCTCCAGCAAACCACCTTTGACAATCGTCTAGATGTTGATTGTCCTTGGCGTCCATATGTGCGTCCCTTCGGTACTCTCTGATCATCGGAAAGACTCAGGCCCTAGTACCACAGATTATACGCCATCAGAATATGGAAACGTTTGTCTTCGCCCTTGAAATCTCCTCTAAATGAAGACTGACTATCGTCGTCTCATAGTCGGCCGCCATTTCCATACGGTCCTTCCACGGTTTATTGTAAGCATTTCTTCTTCATGATACTTATGTGAATACAATTTGGCGTTGAAATTTCACATTCAGTTCGTCACTGTCGCGATTTCATTCGGTAATATCTCTTTTGACCCGGGGAAACAAGAGCCGAGTGACTTGACTTTCTTACAGGCGCAGGGCTCTGTAGGTACGACTTTTGTAAATAAGCCGCTGAACTGACGAGAACACATTTGCCAGATGTGATTTATGATACGTAAGCCCTTTGGAAGTGATCATCGTTTCCTTCACTGATTGTATTGTCAGGTACACTCTGTCAAGTTTTGTCGACATTTCGACTATCAAGGTAGGTTCTCTGCTCCTGAGTCGGACGTCAGCGCGTCTCTAATTCCTGGCAGGTGTCCATATATACGGTTTTTTCCACCATCGTAGGAGTCGATTTTATTATCGCCGGTTCAATGTGCTTCTACTTGCATAAGGGCAAGTCGATGACTAGCTTCTCCAGGTGTGTTCTTGATCCTGAGTTTTATGTGGATTTGCTAAGGTCTGAGGGACTACTTATAGCACGACTAAGGTAATTGTAGGACTAACGCGGCTCGTATTGATATCTGGCTTGGCGACGAGGTATAAATCTCACCTATGTAATCCTCGCAAGCTAATCACGAGCGCACATAGCGTATCTTCGCTTTTTATTCTTGTGGCGGTGATTGATTTCGTTGGTTCTTATGCTGAATTTTTCTTTAATCTCATACCGGTTTATAGTACATTGCCTGGCCTGATACTCTTATTTTCGTAGCGGCCGACTTCATTTTACCAAAGCGTTAGCGTTCGACCCATTTTTGCCTGAGGTCTCAGACTAAATCCTCACCAACAGTCTATATAAACTCTCTGCTTGCGATGTGAATCCCGCCTTACCATGATTTTTCGGCGCTAATTCTTCTCAGGCTCAATTCGCGCAAAAGCTCAATGTGGTCCGGGGCTAAGGAATATCCGAAAGATCAGAAGATACTCAGATTTGCGCCTCACCATCCGAGTAATGGGGTCATTGATTCAGGAGAAACGGTGCGTATAATACTTTGCCATTGATATTCAGTCCGCTAACTTGTTCCTCCTCTTCAGAATTTCACTATACCTCTCTCTATTACAGAAGGAAGTCATTCTACTGGCAGTAGGGATGATATGATATTTGTGTAAGGGATATGATCTCTGCAAGGACTCTTAGCTACGCCATTTCTTGATCTCTATCCACCTATGCCTTCGGACTGCCAACGTATGCGCCATCTCTGGCTTTTTCTTGACATTATCTAGGATTTCTACCATAATTTCGTGTATTTGACCTACCTTGCTCTGGTAATATACGCTGATTCGTACTCAATTCTCAGGTTGAAGGCGCCTCGTGTGGCAGATCCTTTACAATTTGCGTAGCATTGCACTCATCGTGTCGTTATGCTCCACGGTCTAGTCCTGTGTCATAGCGGGAGCAGCGTGGCTATCCCCTGGACCGCTGACGCAAATCAAGGCAACAGTCGGTTTGATGCTGACGCCGTTCCATTGAATTTACAGTTTACGAAGGTCGATACACCGGAAGTTAATAGACGATTGCAACCAGTAGCGCATTTGTTTCGTCCTCTCATCTCGCTGGCAATGGAGCAGGTCATCCCCCGGGGTCTAGGCAGATTTTGACACAGCCAAATGGCGTGACCGACGGCAGGCCCTCTGTAACTAGCCCATCATAATCGCAAGTTCTTGATGTAGCAGGACGATCAAGGCCAGCTTGGGCGGCTTGATATTTCAATTTCCTGGCCCTCGCGTTTCTGCTATTCCTGCCATTGGCCTTGGGGCCATATCCTTCTTCAGCTCCCTACGTCTGTGGAAGGTAACACCTTTCATTCTCATTCTGCCCTCGTTCCCGTGGACAATTTCTCCGTTTCATACTACCATCGTTCATTTTTAAACACAGCGTTTCGCTATCCGCTATACGCTCTTGTCATAGTGGCACTAAAGACGAAGGATGTGACTGACAGTACCGGCCCGGGAATAGCACCCATTTCTCAACCAGAAGAGATATCGACAAGGTCTTCAACGACCGCGTGGCCTTCGGAGCTCTGAGGTGTCACGATTGGGCAAAGCCAATGCAATATGAGAATAAATGTTTCGAGCCCGTTTGACTGAACCAAGCTTCTAGCGCAGACATCGAGGGTCATGCATATGACTCAGATGCAGGGAAACCTTGAGAGTCATACATTCTGGCCCAAATTAATGGGGACTAGGGAATTTCCGCATCATGTAATAGGCGCTGGGAAATGCTTCGGAATCCTCCGGACTGAGTTGAGTGAAGCAGAACATTGCGCGTATCGCCTTCTCTGGCATCCGTATTTGAAGTTTCATCAATTGATTCCGACGGCCATCCAGTGCTGGGCCTTAAACACTAGCTTTGAACGCCTGCCAAAAGTGGCCTCATGGAACTGTTCATGTTGGTGTTATTGGTCCGGAACCATTCTGACGGAATCACGAGACTCAATGACAGGCCTTCTTCGAAGATGATTCCAAAATGCCGAGTGTCATGCTTTGGGATATAAGTGACCCGCATTCCCTCACCGTTCAACACCGGCGCTCAAAATGTCGTCGATTCCCTCGATACCGATACCGATAGCTGATATTCCCTCCAAGCTGGCAACGACGCTCGGTGCGCTTTTCATCGGGTCTACAATAGCTGCAGTGTATGTGCACTTTCCTTTGGAATCCACGTTTTATACTCACATCGCACCCTAGTTTTTATGGAATAACCATTCTGCAGACCGTCGTCTATTACAAACTAAATCCTAACGACCCGTGGATATTTCGCTACTCGGTACGGAAACCTAAGCCCTCACATTTGATTTATCTCCCTCTCTATAAACTGTATGCAGGTCGCCTTACTATGGTATGTTGCTGCCAAGCTGAGGACATATATGCTGTATCTTGACGCTCTACGATTTGCAGGATACTCGACACGCTCCACGTCGCATTAAGCACCCATGCGCTGTATTTTTATCTTATCGAATTATTTGGAAACTATATCGCACTGTTGTCCAAGATCGTTTGGTACGACTATCAAAGCCATAATCTTCTGACCGTGTCTGACTTGACTTGTAGGAGTTTTCCGGTACCGGTCTTTCCTCGCTTCGCTAATTTTTGATGCTATGCCTCTCCCTATTAGCTGCAACTTTTGATCAATGTAAGTGCCACTACATCCTTTGGCAAGCGGCGATTAATTGTCAATAGATATTGATTAACTCTGTTGTCCAAGTGTGCGTCTCCTTCGGCCAACGCACTAACGACTGATGAGACTATGCTACCGGCACCACAGATTATATGCTGTCAGGATATGGAAACGTCTGTCTTCGTTTTCTGAAATATCCCCAGGTCTTGGGCTGATCTTCTGATGTGTCGTGCTCTCATAGTTGGCCGTCGTTTTGAAATGATCTTGCCACATTTTATCGTAAGTGTTTCGTCTTTTTTATGATACATACAATTCAACATTGACGTTTGGTCTCCAGTTCATCCCTGTCATGGCTACGTTCGGTGAGGTCCTCGTTGTCCTGGAAGCAGAGAGCTAGGCGACTTAGTTTGGTTCTCCGCAGGCACGGGGCTCTGTAGGCACTACCTCTATGAATTATGGCTCAATACTGACATGAGCATGCCACTTGCCAGATGTAATTTATGATACGTAAGCGGCCCGGGAGGTCATTGATATTCTGCTTAATTGATATTATCGTCAGATATACCCTCTCAAGCTTCTTGGACATTTCGAACATCAGGGTAGGTCATTTGCTCTTGGCTCAGATAAACAGGAATATCTGATACTCGGAAGCCATGTATATATACAGTTTTCTCCACGATGTCCGCAGCCGATTTTATCATTGCCGGCGTAATGTGCTTCTACCTTCATAAAGGCAAGTCCGAGATGACTAACATTTCCAGGTTAGTCTTCCATCTTAAGCACTCTGTATTTTCTCATCTCGTCTGGACTGCTTACACAGCACTGCAAAAACAATCGTGAGAATAATGCGGATTGTTGTGATTTCTGGGCTCTTGACGAGGTATGTTTCTCATAGATCCATTGCCTTGTAAGCTATAAACGGGCATACATAGTACATGCTCTCTTCTTACTCTCATCTCTGTGAGTACTTCCGTGGATCATTATGACTCTTCCAAACTTATAGCCCAACTTACCAGTACATTGTCTGGCCTGATACTCTCATTTTCTTCGCAATCGGCACCTTCATTCTACCCAAACGTTAGTGTCTGATTTTCTCTTGCTTGCTTCCTGACTAAGAATCTGAAAAGTATACATAAATTCCCTACTGGCGATGTCAGTACATCCATTTGATCCTTGCTAAATTTGACACATAGTTGTGTCCAGGCTCAACTCGCGCAAGAGTGCCTTGTGGTCAGCCGGAAAACAACGGCATGTTAACCAAAAAATAATCCACTTTGCTCCCCATGATGCTGAAAATGGGGCGGCTGACTCAGGACAGACAGTGTGTACTATTTTTCGCAACTGGAAGTTGGGCTGATACTTTACAAGAATGTTACTATACCTGGCGTCTCTGGGGCAGGAACAGAGACGGCACGTACACAGTTCCTTATTTGACATTCTATTCATTGACCTGAATTTTCTTTCCAGAATGTCAATCTATCTTTCCATGCGGCGGAAAGGAGTCATTTGAGTAGCGCCGGCGATATGACGTTTGCATAAAGGCATGTGCACCGTTTTTTTTTGAATATATCGAAACATTGAATGACAACCGCTTATTTCGTTCGTTAGTTTCTCCACATTCAGTGCAATCAAGAGCAGTGGAAGGAGCGTTGCTACCTACCATATCATTTCCAATGTAAAAATGCGAAGCCGTTGATACAGAATATTCTGTAGACGGACGCCCCATGTGCTCACACCGTGCTAATGAACCGGCCTAAAAAACCTCCCTGGAGAGGAACGATCTAACACCAGTCTCCAAGATTTCGGCGCGATAGGGACCCGGTTTCGTACGTATCAAGGCGAGCAAAGCCCTACCAAGGACATGGAAAAGTCTGATTCCAAGCATCCTTCGGCTTTCGATAAGTGAAGATGTAGGATTCAGATTGTGCAGGTTAGTGTCAGGTGAGTTAAGGGAACAAGATGATGAGATATTCCGTGCACCATTTGGCGAGATCTTTAGTAACCGAAGAACTAGAATGATCAGTAGTCATGGATTTACAAGCGAGCCTTTATCTTGACTGCCTTACTATGTCTTGTATGCAGCACTTAGCCGTGCAAGCCAAGGTCCCGAAGCTACGGTGTCGACGTCCTGGAACACGAAGAAAATCAGCACCTACTAGAACTACGTCGAAAAATTAGATCATGTCACCTGCTCCTCCTCGACGGCACGCCCATGTATGATATACAGAATATAAGCGCGTAGCGTCCCGTATATTTCGCACTTCAATATCGTTTCCATCTGTCGTGCAGAAAATTTTACGCGCTATAGAGTCTTTGCTGGCACCATGCCATCCGTCTGCTCAGGGCAGATTCTCTGAGAGGTTACATATCGTTAGTACTCAGCGAATGACCCAATGGCCATGTTTCTCGTTCTTTCAATTCATAACTGAAAGGTGATGCATTCGTCGTTTTGGTTTTAAGTTATAATATCCCTGCGTTGCGCACAGATTGTAATTCCAAGACCACGGCCATCGGTCACGCTAAGAGTGATACAGATCCGAATATTGGCCGAAGCAAAAAGGAGACAAAATCACATAAATACCTACGAAGTACCATTAGTCAAAATCAGCTCGTTGCGTGCCGTGCCGAGCATGGAACATGGGACCACGGCCCGGTGAGTTCCGGTGAGTGAGCGGTGACCCATCAGTCGTCTGGTATCGTCGAGTAAAGTACCCTTAGGATTCCAGCGAAGCTGTATTATGGTATAATACTGATGGCCTAGTGATACGGTCGTATAAGGTCGTGCGCTGTACAGTCACCTTGAACGTGTGCTATAATTGGAATCAGGGGAAATTATGTTTTCCCAGATTTAGCGAACGGGCTCCCACGGTTCCCTGCCGCGGCAAACCAACATTTTAACCCCGCGAGCACTTTTTCGCAAGAATCATAACGTGAAGCTCGACTACTTGGCATTTAAAACAGTTATATTTCGAATCTCGACAAAAAGCAGACATTTGGCCAAGAATAGTTTTGCGTCGGATTCATTACTCGGCCCGAGTTGTAGGGTTTGGGCTCAGGCCTGGCTCGGGCTTTCAAGCCCCAAAGCCCGGTCCTGTAAATCGCCAGATCATGTGTATTCCTTGATTCATCCGAACCCTCTCTAGTAAACGATCAATATACATGCTTATTTACTATGTTAGTGCTCATTGTTCATGGACCCACTCTAGTCAATACCCAAACGAAAGATAGCCGGGATAAAACCACGAGGGTCCACGAGCTTAGCGATGTTAAGCCGCAAAATAATTCAAGTCCTCCGTGATCATAGGCGAACACATACTACTCGACGAAAGTAATGGTTAGATGTTATCATTGACCGTGTCGCCACAGCGAGCATCGGGCACCTCTCCCTTCAAGCGGCTCCTCCGTACAGTCAGGTCTTTCCTTAAGTACATCTGCAACGATGACGGCCCCTGGTGATCATATGCACGCCATCACATTTCCGTGAATCCAAGTTACTGACTGGTCCAACCGGCGCTGTATCTCCGAATCCCTCGAGGTATGTAGCACAAGGCAACACTGATTATTATCAACGACGATCTGAACCTATTACCCGAGCTGTCATCATATCTTACCCTTGCCAGAAACTTTCACTACTGCTAAGTGCATACTACGGGGAAATGCAGATATCGGTCCTGCTCGTGCCTCTCGTGTCTGACTTGTGTAATTATGTAGCGGCCTAGCATCAGGAACTTATTCCTATAAATAGGGAATCAATGGTAGATCATCTTCGAAGATGTTTCAGCCGCTGTATGCCATGCTCTGGTATATAAGTAATATAGTATCTGCCAAGGTCCAACACTTAACTGACTCCCCAAATGTCGTCACCTACCCCGATCCTGATAGCTGGTACTACATTCAACTTTAGTATGGGACCAACACTCGGAGCGATTTATATCGGTGCCACCATATCTGCAGTGTGCGCGCGCTCGCTTTCAGAATTTGCTTCTGATGCTCATTCCACGCTGTACTAGCTTCTACGGAATAACCATCCTTCAGACCGCCACCTATTACAAACTCAATCATAATGACCCGTGGCTCTTTCGGTACATGGTATAGACTCCTAAGCTCTCATACTAGACCTCTCTCGCACGTTTCAAAACGTATACAGGTCGCCGTACTATGGTAAGTTGTTGGCAAGCTGAAGATGTATACTAAGCTGCATCTTGACGCGCTACAATCTGCAGGATATTCGATACACTTCATGTTGCGTTGACAACTCACGCGCTATATTTTTACCTTATCAAATCCTTTGGAAATTATTTCGCCTTGTTGAGCGTCATTTGGTACGTTAACCAGATGTTTGAGCATCCGTCGAGTTCTGACCTCAGGTGCAGGAGCTTTCCGGTAACATTCTTTCCCCCCTTCATTTCTGTATAGTGTATGAATCACCTTTTCCCCGATAGCTGCAGCTCGTGTTCGACGTGCGTCTCAATTCAGTTTTTAGAAATACCTGCTTAACTGTTCTCAGATGTTGATCAACATCAGCGTCCAAGCGTACGTATTTCCTCGACCTTCTCTCTGATCAATGGAAATGCTCAACCACCAGTGCCACAGATTATACGCTGTCAGAATATGGAAATGTTTGTTTTCGTTCTCTGGAATCTCCCTCGAGTGGATGTTAACAACTGTCATAGTCGGCCGTCATTTTGACATGGTCTTGCCGCGGTTTATTGTAGGTATTTCTTCCTATTTGCGCTACCTATGTGAACGCGATTGAACATTGACATTTGACCTCCAGCTCGTTGCTGTCGTGGCATCCACTGCCGGTGAGACTTCCCTTTGCCTGAAGAAGGAAGAGCATAATGAGTTAATTCTCTTTCAGGCACAGGTTTCTGTAAGCACGAATGTTGCGACTACTACGGTGATAGGACTGACTCCATCACGCTTGTCAGATATGCTTTATAACATGTAAGGACCCTGAGAGTCGTCACTGTATACTGCATTGATATCATTGTCAGATACACCCTCGCAAACTTCTTAGACATTCCGAGAATCAGGGTAGGTCCCTAGGGGCTTGATTTGGACCTGAGACAAGGACCTGATCCCTGAAAGATATCAATTTACATTGTCTTCTCCACGATGGTGATGGCCGATTTCACCATTTCGGGTGCAATGTGTTTTTACCTGCACAAGGGCAGGTCGATGACTAAGTTGTCCAGGTGTGTTTTGATTATATGCTATGATACGAATTTGCTCAAGTCGGAAGAATAGTACTACGAAATCAATTGCCAGATTGATATGGCTCGTATTAATATCCGGGTTACTGACAAGGTACGAATCTCGCATTTATATTGCCTTGTGAGCTAATTGTGAGTATATTTAGCATCTGTTACCTTCTTGTTCTCGTGACGGCGAGTCTTTCTGTCGATAATATTGCGACCTTCCCTTCTTATATCCTCAACCTACTACAGTACATTGTCTGGCAGGATACTCTCATTTTCATTGCCGTTGGTGCCTTCTTCTTACCAAAGCGTAGGTCTTTGACCATGTCTCACCCGCTTCCTGTCCACGACTGAGTACCTACTGACAGTCTATATAAACTCCTTACTCGCAATGTGGGTCTTATGGCCTATCATCCTGGTTACAATTTAATAGTTCTTCCCAGGCTCAATTCGCGCAAAAGTTCAACGTGGTCGGTCGGAAAAGACCGACCTGTTGACCAAAATATGATCAGATTCGCTCCTCAAAGTGCTGGAAGTGGGACAGGACAGATGGTACGTACAATCCTTTTAGACCCAATATTCAATGGCCTGATCTGAAATTCTCCCGGAGAATATCACTATACCTGGTCTTTCTGTAACTGGAGCAGAGACGGTACGTACTGTGTCCCGTGAACTGTATTGCCTTGGCTGACTTGAAACTTCTTCGTAGAATATCAGTATACCTCTCCCCGTAACAGAAGGAAGTCGTTCCAATGGTGGCACGGGTGACATGACATTTGCGTAATGGCATACATCATTTAATTAGATTATACGATCTACAATCCAATGACAACTGCTAGTTTCCCTACATCCAGTAGGAGCCGTGGCATCGGAAGTAACATTACTACACCGTAACTATCACGTTCAAGCTATACGGAGCCGTTCGTCGCAGACTGTGCTCACATAAGCCTGCTTTGAATGGAACTATTTTTCGCTAAATGTTCTATGCCAGACTTCTCGTCGGTGTATGGCGATTTCACTTGGGAAAAAAAATACTCCAGAACGCTGGGCGCCCACCTTGGCCGCATATTTGATTCTAGAGCGAGATCGCCCCACCCGACAGCGGTTTATATTGCCAAGGTATTTTCTCGAAGCATTGATTTATCCAAGGATTTTGTGCGGCAGGAATCACTCCAACATCATTCAGAGTTGAACGTTAAATGATGTCCGTCCCGAGTGATAGTGGCGATGCTCTAGTCACTAGTTCCATCAAGGAGGGTGCTACGATGCTAGTGGTAGTCGCGTGTTGGAGCTACGTCGCGTACACAGTCGCGTAAATGCCTGGGAAGTACACGTGATCAGGGAAGAACCGGACCGAGCCACACTGTCACCGCTCCAAGTGCCCTCTTTTTTTTTTACCTTGTAACAGTTCGCACGTTTCATGTTTGAATTGTAGATAATGAATCCGGAGTTTTTTTTTCAATAAATAGGAATCAAAGGCAGGCCATCTTCGAAGGTCATTCCAACTGTTCAATGTCCTGCCTTGGTATATAAGTGGTATGCTGTTCCTAACTCTCAGGCTGTCTTCCGTGACTGACTCCCCAAAACACCACGTTGTTGCCTACACTGATGATTACTCTCCCTAGCATGAGAATCGGAGAAGCACCCAGAGCGGTTTATATTGGTGCTTCCATAGCTGCAGCTTTCCTTCAGAATTCTCTTTCGGTGCTCACCTCACGTCTTAGGCTTCTATGGAATAACCACCCTGCGGAGCCATCTATTATAAAGTCAACCCTAACGATCCTTGGTTCTATTGATATGCCGTATGAGATCCGAATTTTCCCTTTTTCATACAACTTAAAACACTTCCAGGTCGCCGTACTATGGTACGTTGCCAGCAAGCTATCAAACTGTATCTTGACACATTTCAAATTGCAGAATACTCGATACACTCAACTTTGCCTAAAGTACCCACGCACTCTATTTTTATCTTATCGAATCATTTGGGAATTACCTCGCCCTGCTGAGGATCATTTGGTACGTACATCAGAACTTCTGTTCGATCATCCGTCGTTCTGATCTCACTCGAAGGAGCTTTTCGGTAAGCATCTCTCCTCAGTTTGTTGATAAGTAATGTATGAGTCTCCTCACCTTGCTAGCTGCAGCTCGTGTTTAATGTGCGCATCTTGATTTATCATTCATTTGGAAAGCCGTGATTGACTGTGCCCTAGATGTTAATTGCTTTCGGAGTTCAAGCATGCGTCTCCTTCTACCTGCTCTCCGATGATCGGAAAGACTCATATACCCGTACCAAAGATTATACACCGTAAGAATCTGGAAGCGTTCGTCTTTGTTTTCTGGTTTTTCCCTTGAGCTGATATTCTATGCACGCTCTCATAGCCGGCTGTCATTTTCATGTGGTCTTGCCCTGATTCATTGTAGGCGCATCTTTCTCTTTATGAAACACGATTCGGCATTGATATTTGACCTGCAGTTCCTTGCTGTCGCAGCTATGTTGGGCGAGTTTTCCTTTAGTTTGAAGAAGGAAGCTCGTAATGATGACTTAATTTTCTTCTAGGCACAGGAGTCTGTAGGTATCGCTTTTGCAAACTTGGCATAGGACCCGCCCTTTCCAGGTGTGATTTGTGACACGTAGGCACCCCGGGATCCATCATCGTTTACTCCACTGATGTCATTATCAGATACACTTTGTCGAGTCTTCCAGACATTTCGACTAATAAGGTACGTCCCAGGTTCTCGATTCAAGAGGACGAGCATCTGATACTGACAAGATATCTATATACAACGTCTTCGCCATGATGGTGGGAGCCAATTTCACCATTTCGGGTTCAGTGTGCTTTTACCTGAACAAGGGAAGGGACATGACCAGTTTTTCCAGGTGTGCCATCTCCGACCTTAAGCCCTATGGATTTTCCCAAAGTATGAGAGGTAGTGCCAAAATAATCGTGAGATTAATGAGAGTCGTAGTGATATCTGGGATGTTGAAAGGATATAATTTCGTGTTTACAGTACAATATGAGCTAATCACGAGCGTACCTAGCGCGTTTTCCCTTCTTACTCTCGTGGCAGTGAGTATTTCCGTTAATAATATTGCAGCCTTCCCTTATTATATCCCCAACCTACAGTACATCGTCTGGCATGAGGCTCTCATATTCATGGCCCTTGGCACATTCACTCTACCAAAGCGTAGGCCTTTGACTGTTTCTTGACTGGTTCCTGACCATGACTGAGTGCTCACCAACAGTCTATATAGACTCCTTACTCGCAATGTGGGTCTAGCGGCTATTGTCCTCTCTCTTAAATTTAATAGTCCTTCCCAGGCTGAACTCACGCGAAAGTTCAATGTGGCCGGTCTGAAAAGACCGGCCTGCTGATGACAAGATGATCAGATTCGCGTCTCATGACGCTGGAAGTGGCATAGTTGGCTCAGGATAGATAGTGTGTGCAATCCTTGCAGTGACTCGTAACTCTTTTCGAGAATGTTACTATACTCGGTCTCTCCCATGACCGGAACAGAGACGGTACGTACGGTGTTTTTGACCGCATTCTATTGGCGGACCCGCGGCTCCCTTTCAGAATATCACTAATTATACCTCTCTCCATAATGGAAGGAAGTCGTTCAAGCAGTACAGGTGACATGACATCTGTATAGTGATATGGTTCTTTCATGTCGTTTAATTTCACGCCCATAACGACCGGATCCTAGCCTTGTGTATAATACAAATTGGAGTAGCAGACGCAGCACTGCTACCCGCAGCATCACTTACACCGTAATGAACATACGATAGCCATCGATATCAAGTTCTGTGTTGGATATAAGCTATCGGTTACAGCAATAGTAACAAGAAAAAATTTGATCATATAGACTGGCACCCTATTACATACACTCGCTCTCACCGGCACCGATGAGCCCTCTTCCAACGACGCCGTAACTTCCCTAGAGGAAGGATCAGTACAGGTATCCAAAACCTGCACGCGGAAGTACACCACCGACATTGTTCTCGCATGTATCAGGGGCAGCGAAGCTCTGTTGGGACGTGAACTGGGAAAGTGTGAAAGTGTCCTGCAGCTAATCTATCATAATGATGCTTGAACATGGGTACTAATATGCTGTGAAGGATTGCCCAAGTTTAGCGTCAAGTAGTGAAAAGACGAGGGGCGGTACCATTTGAAGGGATCCATAGCAGCCTGAAGAAGGGAAACGAGCAGCACACGTATGGATTTGCCAGCGTGCGCCGACCGTTTTCTCATAATTACACCGCCGTGTCTTGCACGTTGGTTCATTTGACGGGGCGGTCCAAGCACGTTGCTTATGACGCCACCCTGGAATGAAAAGCAAATCAACACATATAGCCTTCGAAAAATTAGTTAATCTAACCTAACTCTCCCTGGTGCAAGAGTCTGTTACGGATTAGTATGTCTGCTAGTAACGCAAACCCGAAGCCACGCACCCATAGTGGCCATCTATAGTATTCTGTTGAACTTCAAAAAGATTAGGGTGTATGCACGTCGCTCCGGAAATAAAATCTTCTTCCATCTCATCGAGTCCCTACTGTCATCGTGAGCTATAACGAACGCCTTTGCCTGCAGTGTAGATTTTACGTACTAAGTCATCTATGCCCTCCTGCAGCAAAATGCCAATTCCTATCCCAACCAATTGCCATAGTTTTCGACTGCTGATGAGTCATTTTTCACGTGGAGCTGGGTGTCGTTGAAGCTGCCACCATCTCCATTGTTCCCAGACCCGCGGCAAGTTTCGCAACTGATCTGAAGGCAAAAGCGTATATTTTTCGGATGCGAGAATAGGCGCTCGACAACTATTAGTGTGGCACTAGGAAATATTGAGGGGAGGGAGATTTCGAAAGTCGTCAGTCAATGCAGTTAAATCTGCACAGCTGTAAATTCCAGGGATATGCGTATTGGTAAAATTCATGCCTTCCCTGTCGAAGTACTGGTTTTTGTGTGGGATGCGCAGAGCATGAATGTTGTACCGGTCCCGCAGGTCCGTCGCATTGTAATGCACAATCACGTGCCTGACGTAATTGTATTACTGCCGCCTCGCTCTCTACCTGCCCTCGCTGAGACTCGATCTGGGAGATTTCACATCTTTTCATATGCTTTTGACGTGTCATGGCTATCCCCACGCGTATATAATCCAAACACGCCCTCAACAACAACTCTCCTCTTGCCACTATCTCCACCCGGGACTAGGTAGAGGTATCTAGAGGAGGGCCTTTACAGAGTACTATATAGCCCACAGCTCGGAATATATAACTGATCAGCGCTTCAGCAACCAAGATCGAATTCAGCCGGTATAATAGAGTAGGATGTAGATAGACGAGACTCTCAGTAATATTATCCTATCTCTGAAGCCTCGCCTGAAAACAAAGGCGCCCGTGCCGTGACTTCAAGCTTCAGCGCTCTCTTAAATGGTACTGAACCATGATCATCAAACGTTGACGCGAGACACGGAACAACCAGAGATCTATCTCCGAGTCCCTCATGGTAAGTACCACAGAACTCTGATTTTATTCAACAACCACCTGCACCTGAATTCTTTACAAGGATTTTAACAATAAATAAAACCGATCAAGTGCGCTGTTACGGATGCGGGGTCTCATCGGTATCGATGAACCCGTTTCCAGCAATCCCGTACTTTCTCAGGGAAGAAAAATTAGCTTTACAGAATGTCCAAGTAACGAACAAGATGATGGAACGTACATTTTTGCGAAACCTATAGCAGTCCTGGCTTCTCCATGCCTTTCCTGCTCCTTCCTCTGTTTGTTCGAGTGGCGCTTTCTTTAGTGGTACTTTGCGGAGAGAACGCCTTGAGCCTGATATGTATGTATGGCTGTCCTGACTGCTAGGGCATCCTAGGAAACGGTACAACTTTCTGTGACAGATTGTCCGAGTATAGTATCAGATAATAAATAAGACGAGGGGCTTGTACCATTTTTTAATATTCAGAGGAGCCCTTTCTGAATCTACGATTTCTGCAGGACATTCCAACATGTCCATGAGGCTATGAGAGAAAAGTCCTCAGTAGCCTGTGTATGATGGCTAAGGAGAACAAGATGACGACCAAGTAGATCACATGCATGTGAGATCAAATTGTATTTGAGGTTTTTTTGTCATATTAAATTACAATATCTCAAAAAGCGGCTCCGTTACACCCTCATTAAAATGTTTCCCCAGGCCACAACGGAACCCTTTTTGGAGATTTCCTCCTACGCGAGAGAAAACTCGAAAACGATGAATGTCATCCAGTCACGGAGTGACTAATTACGTGATCCATGTGGTTTCCCTTGAAGCCTATCTTATGTAATGCCAACACGCTGTCTACCACCGCGTTTTTTCCCTGGGCCCTGTGGACCGCAAAGTCTTTATGTAAATAAGGTTGGAGAACCAAGAGCAAAATTTCAAAGCGATACGCGGGATTCCTGAACAATCTCGTCATACCATTTGTGATTTTACGACATACCCCGGTCTCCGAACCCAGTATACTGTAGAACATCAAATGCAACACTTGTACTCACGTTGTTCCAGCTGTTTGCATGATTTGGACAGATTCAACAAGGACCTTGTCGAGTTCTTCAAGAAGAAAAGTGTACCATCCACCAGGACATGCTCATCGCTGTACAACCTCTGTGAATGCTGGTACGCGCTTGAACGTGCTGACAAGGTCCAAGCCTCAGATGTGCATAGACGAGCCACTAATACTATTTTCGTATTTTTGAAATCCCGCCCACCAACATAGTCATTCGCGGGGTGACCAACTCTCAAGCGGTACATGATCTTGATCATCATCATCATCATTATACGGCACCATCAAACATTGACCGGAAACACGGAAACACGTATCTCCGAGTCCCTGATAGTAAGTATCACAAGGTAACGCAGATTCCTATCAACGACGACCTGCATTGCCTGTTTTCTGAGTTACTTTCGTACCTTCTTCCATCCAATGCCTTTACTGATCAAGACCAAGTTTGCGCTATAGGGCCGACACAGACATTCCTCCTGTTAAGCGGACGTCTAGTGCTCGAATTAAAACTTGGGTATCCGAAACTTTTCTCTATTAATAGGAATCAATGGCAGGCCATCCGCGAAGATGTTTCCGGGGGTTTTATGCCATTTCCTTGGTATGTAAGTGGCCTCCCTGCTTCCTTTACACTAACTCCCAAATGTCGTCGCCTACCCCGGTGCTGGTGGCTAATACCCTCTTCAACTTTAGCATCGGAGCAACGCTCGGAGCTATTTATGTCGGAGCTACCGTCGCTGCAGTGTATGTACCCTCTTCTTTAGTCACTCTTGATGCTCATTCCACGCTCTAGCTTCTACGGAATTACCATTCTGCAGACCGCTATCTATTACAAGCACAATCCTAACGACCCATGGCTCTTTCGTTACACGGTACGGAACCCTTAGTTCTCGCACTGGATCTTATACATTTTGAAACGTACACAGGTCGCACTACTATTGTACGTTGACGGCAAGCTAGAAGTAAACGGCAAGGCCCATCTTGACGCGCTATAATCTGCAGGATACTCGATACGCTCCATGTTGCGTTGAGCACCCACGCACTCTATTTTTATCTTATTGAATCATTTGGGAATTATCTCGCCCTGCTAAAGATCATTTGGTACGTAAATAAAATGTTCGGCCATCTATCAAGTTCTGATATCGCTTGCAGGAGCTTTCCGGTAATATCTTTTCCTTGCTGCGCACGCAACAAATGAATATCCTTCTTCCCGAATCCCTCTAGCTCCAGCTCGTGCTCAATGTGCGCCTCAATGTATCATTTAGCGAGTCTTGTTTGACTGTTCCTAGATGGTGGTTGCCTGCTGCGTTCAAGCGTGCGTCTTTCCTTGACCTGCTTTCCTCGGTGATTATGGGAGCGACCGACTCCCGTCCCACAGATTATATGCCGTCAGAATATGGAAGCGTCTGTATTCGTTCGTTCAAATATCCGTCAATTTAATCTCCTGATGCGATACTTTCATAGTCGGTCGTCATTTTCACGTGGTCTTGCCATGGTTCATTGTAAGTCATTGTTCCTCTTCGTGATATCTACTATGCGAAGACGATTCGGCATTGATATTTTACCTGCAGTTCCTTGCTGTCGCAGCTACGTTCGGTGAGTCTCCCCTTGGCCTGAAAGGAAGAACATGTTGACTTAAGTCTCTTGCAGGCACTGGACTCTGTAAGCACAACTTCGGCAATCACGGCGTAGGACTGACTCGATCACACTTGTCAGATGTGATTTACGACACGTAGGTACCTTGGGAGCCATCACTGTTTGCTTCATTGATTTCGTTGTCAGATACACCCTCCCGAGTTTTGTAGACATTTCGACTATGAAAGTAAGCCCCAAACAATGTATTTGAACAGATGCAAGGACATGATTATTATCCTTGAAAGGTATCCATATATGCGGTCTTCTCCACGATGGTGGGAGCCGATTTCACCATTTCCGGTGCAATGTGCTATTACCTCCACAAGGGCAAATCGATGACTAAATTGTCCAGGTGTGTATCCAATTATAAGTCTTGTGGATTTGCTAAAGCCGGAGGGATAGTACTACGAAAACAATCATGACATTAATGCGGGTCGTGGTGATATCTGGGCTGTTGACCAGGTATGGATCTCATGTCTACAATGCTTTGCGAACTGATTACGAGTGTATCTAGCGCATGTTCTCTTATCACTCTCATTGCGGCAAGTATTTCCGTCGATTGTATTGTGGATCTCTCTCTCACCTTATTCCCCCAACATAATAGTACGTTATCTGGCCTGATACTCTCATTTTCATCGCCACCGGCTCTTTCATTCTGCCAAAACGTCAGTGTTTGAATATTTTTCGCTTGCTTCCCGACTGAGGCATCGACAGTCTATATAAATTCCCTGCTCGCAATGTGAGTCCAGCCCTTCGACCCTCATTAAATTTAATAGTTGTTTCCAGGCTTAACTCGCGCAAAAGTTCAATGTGGTCGGTCGGAAGAGAACGTCATATTGACCAGAAGATAATCCGATTTGCCCCTCATGATGCTGAAAGTGGGGTAGTTGATTCAGGACAAACGGTGCGTACAATACAATCCATTCAGCGTGATTGGCCTACTTGACATTTCCCTTGAGAATATCACTATACCTGGACTCTCTGTGACCGGAGTAGAGACGGTACGTACGATGTTCCGCGATCCGCATTCCCTTGGCTAACCTGAAACCTCCTTTCAGAATATCAGCATACCTCTTCCCGTTACCGTAACGGATTCAGAAGGAAGTAATTCGAGTAGCATGGGCAATATGGCATTTGCATAGTTATATAGTTCTTTCATGCCGTTTCAGTTTAGTCCTGCCATCCTCACGAACACTTCACTCGGTATTTGTCTGGTTACTACTCCTGTAGGAAACAGTAAAACCAAAGACCTCCTCTATAAAAAACATAGAAGAGATTTCCGGCATTTTACGAAAACTCATTCTCATCGACCTCGACAAACTAGCTTCCAGTGACACGTGGATGCTATATTTCCAGAGAGTGGTAATTGATATTCTCACATGATGGCATACTAGGGCGAGAAAGATACTACCAGGAGAATTGAGGAGTACAGGAGAGGCTTAGCACAGTTGTCCCACAGTTCTTGATGACTTTTGAATGATTTTGAGCCTTCCTGTTTTATAGTCGATGATCACATGTCTCACATCATTTTGTTCTCCTTACTCTCCCATCTCCCAGGCATTGTCTTCTTTCCCTTCTCCCTCCGCTTTCTTTCTGCCATGCTGTATCTTCAATACATATCAGCCTATAAATCTCAACACAGTGATTTGCAGCTACCACTGTGTTGAAATTTGAGAGTTGAGCCAAGATGATGGCAATGTGGCATCATGCTGAAGTTGCTGATTAAGGGAGAAGTATTAGGAGAAGTGTAGAACATTCTAGTAAATTAGCATTTAGTATATAAGTAGGTACAGTAGTGTACATCTGAATGTGTTTGCAGGGCTCAGCCAAGCTCAATACTATCGGCCTGACACTGTGCATGTATTAACTGAGAATGAACTGATCCCCCATTTTACAACATGCTGGTTTGTCATTGCACCACTCAGTTTTTTCATTGTTGGCAAATGTGAGGAAACAAATGGCCCTTGCATATGTAGAAAGCATGACAAAATGACACTATGGATGAACAATGATTATTTGGCTGTTCTCCTTGAGATTTGATGGGACTTCATATACCCATCTCTGAGTCTAGTCTGTTCAAACTTCACAATGTATCACCTTTCTGCAGCCAGGCCCTTTGGACTATTTGGTTAGATTCAATCTGGCATGGTCTAGTACAGATGTATTACAATATGGTCTCTTCAAAGGCTAGTATTTACCTCAGATATAGGTGGAAAAGATGCTCAGTATCACTTTCATACCTCTGAAGGCCTGCCTGCTGGTGAAGCAGGTAATGGATTAACTTTCTAGCAGCAAAGCTTCTATGCTCATGGTATGTACATCCTAATTAATCACAATCAGCAGACCCATCAGCATATCCCCAAGTTGCTCTGATAATCATCAATGACAACAGTAACTGTCATCTGAGTGGCCTTCATACTCATGCAAAACTACTACTAAGTAGGTGATGAAAGGTGCTGACTGTCTATAGAAGTGCAATGTGCTACACACAATCCTACACAAAACACTCAATAATTGCAGTTTGAAGAGAGGTAAGATACATCTGGTTTCAAAGTTTGTACTGTAGGTAAAGTTCCAGGTAGCAATAAAATGTAGTTTTGAATCAAATATATATTGCAGTTTCACTCTAAGTTTGATGTGCTACTGAATACAATCTCAAACTAATACAGAATAACTGCCTGGTGCAGGTTCTGAAATTGTGTGGGCTATCTGGTACAGTTTTCAAGACTGATACTGTTTTATCTGGTTGTGACTTTAAAACACACAGACCATTCTGAACTATTTCTGGGGTCTGTCTTTCTATTCTAGCTCATACTGATTGCTTGCTTTACTGTTCTTTCACACATGGAGTGACCAGGTCACAACAAATACTATTCCAGGTGAGTCTATGACTTAAAGCTCTTAGCCAAATAAAACCTGTATCATTCACCTGGTAGTGTTCCAGAGGCCAGAAACCTACTTGTTTTCCAATCCCCACTAATTACTAATATAATTTGCTGACTGAGCCAGGTGAGTATGAGCTCATATCCTGGCTACCAGGTGTTGGGATTTGAGAGTTGAGCTGAGATGATGGCAATCCGGCATCATGCCGAGCTTGCTGATTAAGAAAGAAATATTAGGAAAGTTGTAGAAGATTCTAGTAAATTAGCATTTAGTATATAGGTAGGTACAGTAGTGTACATCTGCATGCATTTGCAGAGCTCAGCCAAGCGCAATACTATTGGCCTGACACTGCATATGTACTAACTGGGAACGAACTGATTTATTCATCCCCCGTTTTTCACAACACCAGGTCGATCGAGCGTACTTGATCAAACGTTCTGAGATCAGATAGCTATACCTGCCGCGATGCCGGGTTATTTACACCATGTGGGTCTCCCAGCCTGGACTTTCGACATTCCGGGTAGAATACCCAGGCTTCTATCCGAGCTACCAATCATCTTGCTATAAGTTTCCTGGTGGAACTTTCTTACATTTGTTGTACTTGCTTACTTAGGGTTGCTTACCATAACCATGTAATCATTTTATTGTAGTAGTAAAATGATTTTTATGTGTGAATCCAAGGGTGTACACCTGGCAGGCATATCAGTGATATGGCTAATTCTGGCATTGCTTCTTCTTGCATGTTTCACATTTGACTTGCATAGGATACGGATGACAGATCATCAAGTGCAATTCTTACTGATGTGTGCGCAATGCCCAGGTATATAAGTGCCGTTCTGTTCTTGCAACATTCACTGACTCCCCCAATGTCGCTGCCTACCCTGGAACCGATAGATGAAACTTCTGCTATTCTGAGCCTCGGAGCAACCCTCGGAGCCGTGTATATTGGGGCTACCATAGCTGCAGTGTATGTGTGCTTTCTTTCAGAATTTACTTTCGATGCTCATTCCGTACCCTAGCTTCTACGGAATAACCATCCTGCAGACCGTCATCTATTATAAACAAAATCATAACGATCCATGGCTCTTTCGATATGCTGTACGTGATACTATAGCTTAAGTCTCGCACCAAACATGGCTTAAGTCATTATGGACTATATATAGGTTGCCTTTTTATGGTGCGTCACTTGAAAGTGGAGTAAATGTATCAAGCTATATGTTGTTCCAGGATCCTTGATACACTTCAAGTGGCATTAAGCACCCATGCGCTCTATTTCTATCTCATCAAATCGTTTGGAAAATATCTTGCGCTGTTGAGGACTATCTGGTATGTAAATTTGAATCAAGGACTCGACCATTAATCACTCCGGTTCTGACTTCACTTGAAGGAGCTTTCCGGTAACATTCTTTCTTTGTTTCGTCCACCTATGGGATAGATGACGATTGCCATCTTCCTGTTAGCTTCAATTCTTAGCAAATGTTCGTATTAATTCATTCGACTCTGACAATGTGTTTTTGACTTTTACGGTAGATGCTGATTGTCTGTGGAGTTCAAGCGTGCGTCTCCTTTGTTCTACTCCATGATGAACCGCAAGACATCGGTACCACAGATTATATGCTGTCAGAATATGGAAGCGTTTGTCTTCTTCCGCGAAATCCGGTCTAAATGAAATTTGATCATGATATCCCATAGTTGGCCGTCATTTCCATATGATTTTACCATGGTTCATAGTAGGTGTTTCTTCCCCTTTATACACACACGGACCAACGTCAGTACTATTTTTCCCTCAGTTCCTCACAGTAGCAGCCACATTTGGTGAGAAATACCTCTGTGCTCAAGAAGGACGATGAGGCGACTTTGTAAATCTGTTACAGGCACCGGACTCTGTAAGCATTATATCTGCGATCACGATGCAAAGCTGACTTGACCACGCTCATCCGACTCAGATGTGATATATGATACGTAAGCACCATGGGACTCGTAGCCATCGTCGTTTCTTTCGTTGATTCCACTGCCAGATACACCCTGGAGACCTTTTTTACTCTAGAAATTTTGACAATCAAGGTAGGTCCTAGACTCTTGAATTGGACGGACTCAAAGACCATTATCCTGTGTAGACATCTATATATGCTGTCTTCTCTACCATGGCGGGAGCCGATTTCGTTATTGCCGGCGCAATGTGCTTCTATCTGTACAAAGGCAGATCGATGACTAGCTTCTCCAGGTGTGGGCCTTTGATCCTCAGTTATATATTTGGTCATGTCTGAAGGTCTGCTTGAATATCAGTACAATCAAGATGATCAAAGGATTAATGCGACTCGTAGTGATCTCAGGTATTTTGACAAGGTATGGATCTCATATATACAATACCCGTAAGCTAATCATGGGCATACGTAGCGCATGCTCGCTTTTAACTCTCGTGGCGGTGAGTAACCCGACGACCATATTGTGGCTTTCTCCATCTTAGAACCCCAACTTACTTATCAGTACATTGCCTGGCCTGATACTTTCGCTTTCGTAGCAATTGACTTGGTTTTGCCAAAGCGTCAGTGTTTAACTGTTTTTTGTCTTCTTCCCATCTGATATTAAGCTCTGGTCAATAGTCTATATAAATTCCCTCCTCGCGATGTAAATCCAGTCCTACCATCCTTTCTTAAATTCTCTGATTCTTCTCAGGCTCAATTCTCGTCAGAGTTCAATGCGGTTAGGGATGAACGGACGGCGTGTTCACCAAAAGATGATCGAATTTGTTCATGTCACTGAAAGCAGGGTAGTTGATATAGAACAGACGGTGTGTACAATCCTTTTGGTACAATTGGTTTACCTGAAGCTTTCCTTGAGAATATTACTATACCTGGTCTCTCGGTGACTGGATCAGAGACAGTATGACCAACGTTCCACGAATCCCATCTCATTGGCTGACTTGAAATTTTTTTGCAGAATAACAGCATACCTCTCTCCGTAACAGACGAAAGCCGTTCGAATGGTAGCACAAATGATATGATATCTTCGTAGTGATTCATGCCGTTTGGTTCCTTCTAATGCCCTACCATCCCATGATGACTGGTATGCGTCTAGTTCTTACTTCTGCACACTGTATCACGGAAGGGGCACTGCTACCCGCTACGCCGATTACACTGTAATGATAAGTACGATAGTCATTGATACAGGTTCTGCATTGGTTGCAAACTATTCCTTACAGGGATTGTAACAAAGATAAGTACGCAGACTTGCCCTGCTACAAACATTCAGTCTCATCGGCATCGGTAAGCCCACTTCCAACAGTTCGTACGTTTTCTAGAGAAGAGGAATTAGCCGGATGTCAGAAATTTGAGCACGACAGCACATCACCAACCTTATTCTCGCACAGAGAAGCACGTCTCAACCCAATTACTCACGGCTCTTCATGTTCGAACATTTGTGCCTCAACGCGCTGTGAAAGATTGGTATCTAGGTCAGGTAACAAATAGGGCGACGTTACGTACTATTTTTCGGGATCCGTAGTAGCCTTGGAGAAGGGAAATAATTGGCTCAATGCACGGTTTTACGTGTCTATAGCAAACAATTACCTTTTTGTCATGATTACCCCGCCATGTCTTGCACATCAGTTCGTTCGACGTTACGTTCCAATGTCTAGTAATGGTCCTGAACAGAGAAACAAATCGGCACCTACTACAACCCTCGAAAAGTCTAATAAAAGCACCTACCTCTTGGTGCAAAAATCAGGACGGTCATACGTGACTGTAAAAATATCGTCGGCAGCACCGGCTGAGCGCATCCTCTTCTCGTAGCTCAAACGCCGCTTCTCGAGGGTCAGCGCTTCAGTGGCCCACCAAACCAGCCTTGCGCGCTCTCGGACCCGGATGTCTCTGTCCTTCCTTTCCCGCTCTCCCACTTCCTGCTGCCCTCTCTTTTCATTCTTTTTCCGATATGCACAAAATAACGTACTATGAAACAGTCTAGGGGCAGTATTGTTCATTTCATAGAGACAGCGATAACGCGTCATTAGCGTGAGAGATACAGCTGGCGATGGGAAAGTTTGAGATTTTGATATATGCATGGGCCAAGGAACGGTGAGCAGGTTGGATTTTCGTCAACGAAAATTTAGTTACTTGTCCCAGAAGGTTGAGGGAGATAGTTTCATTGAAGAAATCTAGGGATTGCCTCCGCCTCAGTACAAGCTTTGCTTCGAATTCATCTGGCAGGCGATACTACTGCCGCAAAGACAGGTATTAGCAAGTGATGCATAGAGCGTATGCACGCTAACATATAAAAGGTTCTTCCACACTTTTCCATCTGGATTGCAGCATTTCTGGCACCATGCCCTTTCACAGCTAGTCCCACCGTGACGTGCATATGACCGTCACTGCCTCTCAAACTTCCTGATGATTCGTTCGTCATTGGTAGTCGGAGGTCGTAGGAGATTTGACCGCTTCTGCTCGACGCCATTCATGAAGTCATGAGTCAGCATACATATTAGAAGTCCACGGTGGCCGACAAGGCTGAACGGTGAAGCAAATACTGGTCAATCTGGCTGAGACGGAAAACTGGAAATCACAAACCAAGAAGTACCGGCCTCGAAACTGGTCACTTTCAAAGATAAGTGTTACATCTTTCAATTCCAGGAAGGATCGCTGATCTGGTTCTCTCCGGCGTCGTGTCCTTAAGCAAAGCTAGTGGTGAGTCGTGGCTCTGGCAGTTACGGCTTTTCCCGAAGCCCGAGTTCAAGGCGGGCCGTGCCGCCGTTATGTTTTCACCATCCATTCTATATTATGCTTCCCGGCTTATATTTTCGATGTACTCCATAAAGGTTTCTCTTCCCCGAGACATGCCGAAATCACAACAATCTTCATAGCCGCAGCACATGTCAAAACTAGATTCGTTCCTGGTTGGGACTTTGTGCAACCAACACTGCCTGCTCGTAGAACAAGTCTTGCAAGCTCTCTTAGATCTCCAGTAGGATAATAGTAGCCTCTACACATATCGTGATGGCGATTAACAGTTTCTCCGGACACGGAGAGATGAACTTCTGACTTCGTTTCATACGGCATCGTGTGTTTACTTCTCTTAGTAGCCGCCTGCAATAATATAATCAAACAGAATCCATAGGGTTCTTCAAGCGCTAGAACAAAAAACTACTAGTTTGCTCACTAGACGATCCCTCAGGGGTGCGTTAGTCCGTGTTATGCATTGACTCTTTTCATTCCTGTTATCTGTGCAGAATCCAGACCTCCGAAACCAAACGAGGCCATATGAAAACAAGAAGTTGACCATATCATAAGGATCGATCATTGTTAAGACCTGTGCCGTGACATGGACATAAAGTTTATCACCGACAGTTTGCTCACACGATCTCGGTTGCTCTCACAGTCCCTGTGGGTGCAAATGCCTTTAGGTCACGGCACTGACTTGGATAGCGGGTTCAGTGTATAAGTGACCTGCTATTCCCTCAACACCAGCACCCCAAATGTCGTCGCCCCTTACTCCGATACCAATAGGTGACAATCCCTCAAGGCTGGGAGCGACACTCGGAGCGATTTTTATTGGGGCTGCCATAGCTGCAATGTTCGCGCACTTCCCTGGAAAAACTACTTTGGGATACTCACTTCGTGCTCTAGCTTCTATGGAATAACGATTTTGCAGACCGTTGTTTATTACAAACAAAACCCTGACGACCTGTGGCTCTTTCGATATGCGGTACGAGTCTCACTGTCACACTGAAAAATTCCTCATACATTTTGGAACGTGTACAGGTTGCCCTACTGTGGTACGTTGCCAGAAATCTGAGTATATATGCCAAACTATACGTTGACACTGTAGGATATTCGACACGCTTCATGTTGCCTTAGCACCCACGCACTTTATTTATACCTTGTCGAATCATTTGGAAACTATCTGGCCCTGTTCACAATCGTTTGGTGCGTCAATCAAGGCCTTACCGTCCAACGGGTTCTGACCTCCCTTGCAGGAGCTTTCCAGTAACATTATCTCCTCACTTCGTTGATCTGTATGAACTCAAGTCATCACTCACTAGCTGCAGCTCTTATTCAATGTGCACCTCAGTATACCATTTGGAAAGCTGTGCTTGACCTTTTCCTAGATATTGATGGTCTCTGGCGTTCAAGCGTGCGTCTCCTTATGCCTGCTCTCTGACGATCGGAAAGACTTAGCCACCAATACTGCAGATTATATGCCGTCAGAATATGGAAATGTCCGTCTTCATCTTGTGAATATGCTGATCTTTAAACGTTTCATACTTTCAAAGTCGGCCGCAAATTTCACGTAATCTTTCCATGGTTCATTGTAAGCATTCCCCCCCCCCCCCTTTTGGGTTGCGATACCTGTAACCTGCACATCAACATTGATATTCGACTTGCAGTTCCTTGCTGTCGCCGCTACGTTTGGTGAGATTTCCCACATTGTGAAGAATGAAGAGCAACACGAATTAATCCTTCTTGCAGGCACGGGGATCTGTAAGCCCCACTTATGCAATTGGGATGCAGTATTGACTCGAGTACTCTTTGCAGATGTCATTTATGATATGTAAGTATCGTAGGATCCATCACAACTTTTCTTTTTTCGTTGATTACACCGTCAGATACACCCTCACAAGCTTTATGGACATTTCGACTATCAGAGTAGGTCCTACGCTTTTTATTCGCATAGGCGCATGGATCTCATCCTTGGCAGGCATCTATATATACGAATTTATCCACTATTGCAGGGGCAATGTATCTTTACTTGCACAAAGGCAGGTCGATGACTAGCTTCTCAGGGTCCGTGTCTTTCATTATAGGCTCTGTGGATTTGCTCATATCAGAGGGACTGCTTATGGTACCACCAAGACAATCCTAAGACTGATGCGTCTTGCCGTGGTATCTGGCCTGGTGACGAGGTATGGATCTCAGTTAGGCCTTGCGAACTGATCACAAGTGTACCTACCTAGCGCGTGCTCCCTTCTTACTCTTGTGGCGGTGATTCATCCTGTTCATCATTACGCTCGATTCTTCCCCAATCTCATCCCGGTTTGCAGTACATCGCCTGGCCAAACCCTCTCGTTTTCGTCGCAATCAACTTCATTTTGCCAAAGCGTTAGCATTTACATTTTATTCCTCTACTTTTTAAGACTGAGTCCTCACCAACAGTCTATATAAATTCTCTCCTCGCCATGCGAGTGCCGCTCCTACTATCTTTATTTTTCCAATCCGATCACCTTTCCCAGGCTTAACTCGCGCCAGAGTTCGATGTGGTCTACCCCGAAAGGACGTCTTGTAGACCAAAATATAATCAGATTTGCTCCCCATATCACTGGAAGTGGGATGGCTGAATCAAGACAGACGGTACGTACAGTCTTTCCTGCAACCGCGGCTGACGTGCAATTGAAACTTCTTTTGAGACCATCACTATCCCTGGTCTCTCTGTGACCGGAACAGGTACGATACACACGGTACGTGTAATGTTCCGTAATTGATATATCATTGACCTGGGCCCTTTTTTTAGAATACCACTCCATCTCTCCTCGTAAAGGAAGGAGGTTTTTCGAGTAACATCGGGGATATGTCATTTGCTTAGCGATACAGATCTCCTACACCGTTCAATTCTTCCAACTACTATCTCACGATGGGTGCTATTTATCTCGTTCCGTTACGTCCAGTACAAGTGTTTAGAGGGGGCGAAGCAGCATTGCTACTCCGTGTAGCACTTACGCCATAATGATACGGAACCGTTGATACAGATTCTGCATTGAGTATAAGTTATTCATTACAGTGATCGATCGATAGCAAGAAACAGCAAAAAGACAAAATGCATCTAAAATACAATGCCAGCGGCCGTTCACGGGCACTCGCTCTCATCGACATCGATGAACCAACTTCCGGCGATGCCATATTTTCCCTAGAGAGGAAGAATCAGCATAACATAACGTCCACACGGCAGAACATTACCAACCTTGTTCTCGCACGTATCAGGGTGAGCGAAGCTCTGCCAAGCGAAATGCGAGGGGGTAGAAAAGCACATCTCAGCCCAGTTGTCCCAGGGCTCTTGGTGGTTGAACATGTGTGCTTCAACACGCTGTGAAACGTTGACATCTAGCATTAGGTGACACTTAAGACAACTTAACGTACCATTTTGTGGGATCCGTAGCAGCCCTAGAGAAAGGATGTGATCAACACAGGCATAGGTTTTATATGTCGGCAGTAAACGCATACCTTCTTCTCGTGATTACCCCACCATGTCTTGCACGTTGGTTCGTTCGACGTGACGGTCCAATGCCCAACAATTCTTACGGTACCATCCTGGACAGCGAAACAAATCAGCACCTACTACAATCTTCGAAAAATCGGATACACGTACCTGCCTCTCCTTCGTGCAAAAGTCTGGATGGTCATATGTGACTCCGTGGATATCGATAGCCGTCTTCATGCACCAGCTCTGCGCATCCTCCCCATAGGGAATGTTTATCAGTTCTGCATGATACATCCTCTTCTCGTAGCTCAAGCATCGCTTCTCCGCTGTCAAGTCTCGCCAGATTAGCCCTGCACGCTTCCTGCGTTCTTCATCTTCCCGTATCGCGTCCTCCTTCTCCTGGATGGTCTTCTCTCTGCGCGCTACGAGGCTCTCTCGGGCCTGGATAATTCTTTCTTGTCTTTCCTTCTCTAGCTTCCTCCTCTTGTCCTCTTCCTCATGCGCCAGCCTTCTTTGTTCATCCTCTTGCCGATGATCCCACCTTCTCTGCGCCTCCGAGTGCTCAATTTCTCTATCCTGCCTTTCCTTCTCTTCCTTCCACTCCCTATCCTCATTCTCGTGTACTAACCGCCGGTGCTCATCCTCCTCCATATGCGCCAACCTCCGCCGCACTTCCTCATACTCAATCCGCTTCAAACGTTCTAATTCTTCACGTTGGCGGATTCTTTCCTGGACGTCAGTGCGGCGGATGTTGGAATAGTCGTCGACAAAGTGCCAGGTGATGGCCGTTAGCAAGAGGAGGACCATCAGGACCTTCAAGATATATGGGCACTTCCCAAACCTCTTGCGTTTTGGCTGGTTCAGTGGTGTCCGCTCATTGCTTTGATCTAGGAGGAAGAGTATCAGAGTCAAGATATAGATCATTGCACGATTAGTACTTGGACGGTCATCTGGGAAGGTACTATAACTTGGAGGTGGGGATGACCAAGGACTGGTGGTACAATATCAGCGATAGTGATAACGGTGGTATCTAATCACCCAACGTACTTGACAGAGTGGTTCATTGGGTTCGATTCAGAACGGGGCACGAGTGAGAGCAAAGAAGCCACGCTTCGGAGTTGAATCCAGTTGGCTTCGCACGTGCAGGCGCCTAACCTAAAACGATTCTGGAGCACCTATCACCCTCGGATAGTTTGAGTTGTCTAGTAGATCAATGACTGACCATGGGTAAGTACCGTTACGGATCAGGCGGAACGGGCTTATACCACCGTTCGAAAATGACGAAGGAACAAGCCCATCTGCGTCGAGGGTATTGGGCGTAATCAAAATTAGCAGGGTGTTTCATGACGGACTCTCAGGTCGTTTTTGAAGCCAAAATTCATCCCGCTTTTCGAACTTAACAACTGGTTACAAATCACTGTTAAGATGCGATACCAAAAATCGAACCGAAAACCACTGAAAAGCAGCGCAAAAGCAGCGGATCCCTTGTTCTCGCGTTACTTTTCAGTCACTTTTTGATCGACTTTCAGCCCTCTTTTCTTATCTCGATTGGTAGTCAAAGATACCTCCGTTATGTCCATCAAAAGCTGAACTGAAAATCAGCTCAAAAACCATAACACCGTGCACCGTCGTGAAATAACCTATGAATCAGGGCTGGAGTCGATGTTAGTATGAGCACACGAGTACTCGATGAAAAACCACGTACCATCGACTCAGAAGACTGAAGATAGAGGTGCTGAAGTTGATATCTATGGCTCCTCAATACCGTCCCGAAAGCAAATGTACCGATGACTACTTGAGAGCCGATGATAGCGCAGGGTGAGAAGAATCTCTATGCATCACCTGGCTACTCATCGGCATCAGTTGAGTTTTATGGGTAAAACCGGGTTTGTTCGCTGAGATGAGACGGTTGATGATAACGGGCTGGATCTGTGAGTAAATTATCGCAACACGGGTATTTCAGGTTGAATATACGGGGAGGAATTGAGGCTATGGAGTGTAACGGGCAGTAGGCCCGTTGCCATTGAGGGCGAGCATGGAGGATTAGGCCTTGGGAAGTGTAACGATGGAACGAGCCTCCAAGACACGACCTTCGTTGCCGTGCAAAAGTTTCTACCGACTCAAAACGATAGTTGAGACTCGTTCCTTTTATTGATACAGAGAAAGCCGGGGAATCTGGCAACGACTTGACTATTTTATATTAGCGGGATGTTTTTAGTCGGAATAAAATATGTACACACCATCGAAAGGTGCTTCCTTATTAAGGTGAGCTGGCCAAGTGGATATATGCGCGCGACCGTCGATCTTTAACAAATGAATGAGCAGAAGAATATTATTCAGACTGGCGAGTAACGAGTGAGAGAGAAGACGCGTACCTGCCCAGAAATTCCATTACTTCGAGCAATGAAGGATGAGGCGGCATTGATATTCTCATTGTCATGTGTCGGCTGAGCGAAGTAGAGACGAAGGTGGTGGTCGAGGTCAAGACTGCAAATGTCCATTTTCCCACGATCCATTTCTTGCTTCTGACCTCGACCGGCTCCTTTTCTCGCTCCGAGAACTTGTACTCTTCTGCAAGGACAATTTTTTCTTCCAAATATTTCAAGCATTTCTCTCGTCCGGTGACCTAATTAATCAAAGAGCCCCTGAGTAACAAGGATCTTTCCCAGTGGACGAGTAATCAATGCCTCTATGCATGTGCGACGTTGGCACTTGCTGGCCTTGATACCTCTGGCAGTGGATTTACTCTCTGGGGCGAGGACGTTACTCTGCTTCGACGGCGGCGGTACCTGACAGGCGGGACCAAACGAGCACGAATTGATTAATTGGGCCAAAGGGCGTTCAGTCCACTGCTGATGTCCCTTACCTCATATGCGAATCAGGGTAGGATATCTCGCAGACACCTAGGCCTCTTTATACGTCGGCATCAATCCGAGGTACTAGGCTACCAATCGTCTCGAGTTCGGCTAACTGAGGGCGAGTGTAGCCAAGGAACGGGCCTCCCCCCACACGGTGAGAGGGACCCAGGTGGATTGCGTCGTGTATGAGTCGCAGGGTGGGAATACAAACGATGTAGCCACGTGGTGTAGCGTTCTGTATGGTACGTGGTCTGTGAAAGTGAGAGACAAACAGGATATGAACAGGAGAGTTTGAGGGTGGGTAAAGACGTAAACTACCGAGGCAATGAGAACTAAGCAACAGAGAGAGAATATTAGATCGTACCTGGCGAGACGGTGAGGGCGCAACGGAGAGAGGCTGGTCTCTCCGTTTTCCCCCGCTCGCCAGGTGTCTTCGCTAAATCAAATATGCTCTGACTCCGCTTGCGACCTGTCTGGTGGGAGTTACCGAGCGCTGTCAAGATAAGAGCGGGAGTTCGACTCACTTATATTCTCCTCACTTGCGGCCTCAAAGGCGGAGGGAATATAGACTCGCTTGCGACCTGAGTTAGGTGGAGAGTGAGGGGGATGTGGGAAGCGTTGGTATAGCAACGATTCACGCACATTGTCCTTCTCGCTTGCGGCCTTGCTAATGCGAAAGGCGGAGAGGATTTGTGTCTCGCTTTCGGCCTGAGAGGCGGAGACACATGAGTGGAGAGGGTGAGCATCGGTACGTGGGTACTCACTCGACGATTACCCTTGTGTAAACTACGTCTAAACCCGAATAACTACCACATTTTGGTCCGTGACAAAGGCGTTGGGAGGCGAGTGTTCATTGAGCGGAGACGAGCGGCGCGACATGGCTCAGTGCGACACTCGACGTCGTTTAGGCTGTCTGTCAGCCAGCCACCGGTCCGAACCAAACCCAGGGATTTTTCGCCACTGGCATTTGGGAGACCAGCCGGTCCAGGAGCAAACACAGTCGACTTTGATTCAAAATCGCATTCGTGCATAGCGTGTAACGTCGCTGGCCGAATTCCGCCGTCGAGAGCGTTGGTGAATACCGGTGTTTTCACTATGCCAAAGTCTAATAGCTGGTGATAATCGACAGATTTTCACATTCGAGGAGCATACGTTAAGGAACACGACGTCGATTGGTTGGCTCCAATATCAATTCATTATCCAGCCTTGAGGCTCATGCTTCTACGCACATGAACACGGTTTATATACGCGATGTCAACTTGCAACAGGAAGGCACATCAATACCGAGCTGCGATGTCAAGATGATCATATGTCCTTTTGTGTAATCCCGCTATGTGGACCGCCATTTTCTGTAAGAAATATCGCTCTACTTCCGACGCCTCATATTGACTCCACTGGTAGCGTTTTGGTCTGAACACTCCCCAGCCGCAAGATTCTGGTTCAAATTGCACTAGGACCCATGGCTTCGAGGTAGCTTGTCTATCATTGTCGCTGATTTCCCATGTTATGAGCTATTCTTCCCTCAAAGATTTATCGCAATGATCCTGTCGCAACGGTCAGCCCTCCTCATCAAATTCCCCCGTCGTCAGCACTGCCGGCGCGTCGCATATAAGATGGCCTTCGCTATGTCCGACAGCGGCTATATTCTTTCCTCCTTTGTTTTGGCCGCGTCGACATGCCTTCCACAGCTGATGGTTTTTCTGAGGAAGAGATGCAGGTGTACCTCGACGGGACTCTCAACTCCTACATATTTGGGTTTTTCATTCACGGTCAGTCGATCTGGACAACGCGCTTTTGGTGTATTGTTCATTGTGATCGAACCAACAGGTATCTATACTGGTCTTTACGCGACATCCATATGGGTTTTAGGTAGGCACCTTTTTCCTACTGACAGGTCTTATTTCCTAACTCGTTTTAGCTACCAACTGCATCTCAAAAACTCGGATTTACCTGGGATGCCTGATCACGACCTTGTACATTCTTTGCACGATCCAGATCGCTGTTTCTTGGATTGAACTGCGTACTGCTCTTGTCTACGGCACATCTATCCAGTCTCGATACGGTCTCATAAGCGCTTCCCTGTCTTTAGAGGTCGCGCGTGTTGTAGCCTCAGCTCTGAATATTCTCGTTGCCGATTGTACAATAGTGCGTATGCCTGCCTCTTTCCGGGCTATTGCTCATCTCCTTCCCGTAGATTTGGCGCTGTTGGGTTGTATGGGGTCAAAACTGGAAAATAGTAGCATTGCCCATCATATTCGTGGTGGGCGGGATATGTAAGTCGACCTCAGTGTTATTTAGACAGGCACTCATTGCATCCCTTCTAGTTTGTGGAATCAAACTTGTCATTCATCAATACACGGTGTCGGCGGGCGATGACGTTGTGACAAAATGGGCTGTCGCCACCATTGCCATGACATTAGGAACCAACGTCTTGTGCACAACTCTGATCATCACACGAATTGTCCGTGTGACAAGACGACAGCGCAGCATGTTTGGCACGGGTCTTCGAACCTATCGCGGCGCGATAGAGATTCTAGTAGAATCCGCTGCACTGTATTCGATCGGTTACCTGCTCCTCATGATATTCTACCCTCTCAGCAGTAACGGATACATGTTCGCCCAGGCGTTGGTTTACCCTATCGCCGTACGTCACCTCGCTTCCGTTTTGTGTTGTTGTTTTGACGAGTTATTAGGGTATAGCACCTACGCTGATCATAGCCCGAGTCGCTTCAGGGCAGGCTCGGCCCGAAGAGTCTTGGCACGGACCCCAGTCTCCTTTGGTTTTTCATAGTACACCTCGCGTGCGCTCCGCATTTATGACAACTGCGGATAATACGATACACAGGGAGTGTGGTAGATCCACTTCCGTCAAGGGCAAGGGACGGGAGCGTTCAAGCATGTTGGAATGTGAAAAAGTGCCAAGCTCCAGCCACGAGAGAGAGTAGCGCCGCAAAGGCCCAGCGATGGTCATGTAACTGCCATAGATTTTAGGGTGCAGTGCGGGAGCTGGTTGATCGAGCTCTTTGTTTTCTTGGTGAGTTTGCAGCGGCTCTGTTTCGGAGAATTGATCTGGTAATGAGATTTCAGTGGTGGAAGTGTATTCTCTGAATTCGAATGTATCGTGCCAAGCCATTCCCTGGCTCTGACTTGTAAGATATTTACAATGTCTTTTTGCTTACTCCGGCCAAAGACGAAACTTGTACTGGACTATACCGTTGTAAATTTGTGTTGTCCAACAAATACACCTTTCAATCCCTCGGTTCCCGGTACCTCTTAACATGCCGACATCAGTCGGCATCAAACAACCCATTCGAAAAGGTGAAGAATGATAAAGTTAATCATGGTTGTCAGGGTGGCATCTCGAAGCCGTCGACGAGGGCTCTTGATGCTTTGGTTGGCAGTTGTATTGTGTGGGTGCCCAACCGAAGCGACGCCGGATTTCCAGATAGACGGTCCTGACACAGATCTCAGACTGATACTCTGCGAAAATCTTCCGGTTCAGTACTTGGATGCCGACGACCACGGATTATCAGGACCTATACAGTTAAGTGCCTGCCTGCAATGGCACACTCTGCTTTTCGGCGTTGTTGACTTGATCTTTGGTTCACAGCAACTCCGAGTACACATAGCCAGATGGGCCTAGCTTACGGCGTGGGATATACTTGAACTTTGAAGTCAGGTGTGCAGCTTCAGTAATATTCTCATGACCAAGGGTAGCTAGGGTGAACCCTAAAAGTTTCCTATCCCCTGCTACGCACGTACCATGTTGCGGACGCATGTTTAAAAATAGCTGCCGTAATTAATAGATCCGAGCGTTCATTGCCAAATTGGGACTAACCCAGCTTGTTCTTCGTCACCCATGTTCGATTCGAGCCACCTCTTCACAGTGCTCTGTGCAGTTGTGATATTTGTCGTATTTGGACCTTCTGCTGTCAATTATAGTGCTCATCAACTTGTGGATGCACTGTCATACCGAATACGGCACAGGTAAGAGTCTTCTCTTGGCCGCTTATTTGTTATATACAGAATAGAATGCTCATCCTTGTGTTCTGTAGTTCGGAGGAACTGCGCCCGTCGGACGTGAGTAATAACTCAATCTAGTGTGTATCACCTTCTGACTGCAGGTTGTAACCAAGCTGGACGACCTAGAAACCAAGCTTGTCTCGTTAACGGCACAAGTCAAAGGCGCTCGTAATGCTTTTCAAGCCGTTAACAAACTCCCTATCGAGATTCTCGTTGCCATATTTCGAGAAACTCAGCAGCACCTCTCATCCTTCCTTCCTGTTCCCGAAAACAATGTCTACGACCGCCGTAGTCGGGACTGGCTTTCCCTTCGCGATGTGTGCAAGCACTGGCGCATAATAATAGATACCACACCGACACTATGGTCCACCGTCGACAACTACATCATTCCCGGTACATTCCTTTCACGCTCCTCGCGCGCACCTCTATCCGTCTTCTTTGGCATGCGCAAAGCAGATTTCTCTCGCGAGGATCTCGAGTTGTTATCCCCCCACATTCACCGAGTGCGCGAGCTGCATTTGCGGTTATCCGAGTGGAAAAACTCGACGCCGACCGTCTTTGAGACGCTCTCAGCTTCCGGAGCAGCTCTAGAGCTTGTTAGTTTGACTATTGACACACTCGGATCTGTAGATGCAGGAAGTCATCTTCCGGCACTGTTTAACGGGAAGATGCCGAAACTGCGGAAGCTGTGTCTTGAGTACTTCTCGACATGGCCCAGTAGTTACTTCACCTCTCTCACGCACGTCTGCTTCCATCACCAGCCCGTACCACAATCTGCCCGCCCTACTACTTCACAATTCCTTGACTTTCTCGATGGATGTCCCGCATTAGAGGTGCTTGCGATGGTTTCCGCCGGACCCTCGCGCACTGACGAGGAAGACGTACCAGCGCCTCCTCCAGATCGGCTTGTTGAGCTCAATTCGCTCCGAGAGCTGCACTGGGGAAAGCTCAGTGATCTGACTCACGTGAAACGACTACTTTCGAATCTATCGCTCCCATCACATACCAGCATGTATCTCTGGTCCGATCTCACGCAGAGCGACGATCCTGCTGTCGGAAGTATGAATGGAGACTTATCGCGGCTCCTCCCCTCAGACCACTCCAACTTGAAGAATCTCGACGGCATCACCGAATGGCGCCTCTCATGCATGCCTTCCACGATGTACACTATCGTCGCAGTTGCAAAGGGCGTTCTCTACACTCACGGCATCTTCTCCCATGACCATTACGAAAAGATACCCTCCACGTTCCCTCTATCCGAAGTTCGCACCTTCTGTATTCAAGACCAGCTCACTAATCCCGCAATGACGACAGCGCTGTGGCGCGATACGTTCCAGCACTTGCCCAGTCTCGTTGACCTTCGCATCCAACCACCGACTACATTATGGACGTCCTCGAGGGTTATTCTTGGGCCTCTCAAACCGGACAACTGTGGCGATGTGGCGGAGGGACAGGTGCTGTGTCCTCTACTCCGTTCGTTGTCTATCGAGGGACCGCCTGGGGCGATCCAGGCGTTCTATATCAGCGAACTAGCAAAGGAGAGGAAGCGGCGGGGGAGTCCGTTAGAGAGTGTAGAGGTTAAACAGCTTCTTCCACCACAGACGGATTCACCAGAGGCGACTGTTCCTTCACCGTTCCCCGATAATACGTTTGTCGATATGATTGCGGACGACGAGGAGCAGCTCAGCGAGCATATTGAGCATGTGGAATATTCATATGACCAGAAATCGACGGCGTTCTTGCCTCCCGAGTGGCCGAATAGCGTTCATCTCTGGACGACGTCAACTTTTAGCGACTTGAAGCCTGTGACAGGTGACATCACTGCATAATTAAACAAAATCCACGAGAGGGCATTCCGTTCAATGTAGAATACGACACAATACATCATCAATATGTAACATAATGCAAGCACATCGGCATATACTACCTTTCTAACATCCGCTTTGAAAATATAATACACTTGCTCCGTTCAGTGAAAAGTACATCTATTTTCCATCGCCACCTACCGGGTCTTTTGATGAGTACGACAAGCCGGTTTCTGCCCTTGGGCTTACTTTTTAAGGAGCCTGAACATTGCTACACCGTGTATATTCTAGACCTGTCGACTCATATTTAAACCGAGCGGAATTGTAATTTTTCTAAGTGGGACAATCCACTGTCCACGATAATGGAAGGTTGTTTATCAGTGTCTACATTTACTGCATTGTACTGATATGTTCAAACAAAGATAAGTTTCTCTCTCTTTCGCAACTTCAGACAAGTTCGCTACCAGATGGCTCGAGCCGCCCCTTAACGAGAGCAGTTCTTTTTGTGTTTCCCTGGCGGGCTATCGTATCTTCCTCTAGCTCGTCCATCGTTGTTTCAATGGTGCTTCCACGAGATATCTGAAAGTGTAAAGAAGATTGAGTTTCATGTGAAGACTCTTCAGGACGGGCTTGTCCCGAGGCCACGCGGGCAATGATCAAGGTAGGTGCGATACCCTAAGTGATTGTTAGGCAAAATGCAATACAAATCGAAGTGACAAGGCGCACGGTGATAGGATAAACCAACATCTGGCAATACATGTATCCATTAGTACTCTCAAGAGGGTAGAATATCATTAGGACCACGTAGATGATGGAATACAGTGCGGCCGATTCCACGAGAACCTCGATAACGCCACGATAAGTCCGGATGCTGCCCATAACACCACGATGTGCTCTTGCAACATGAATGATACGTGCGACAATAAGAATAGTGCATAGGATGTTAGTTCCTAATGTCGTAGCCATGGTGGCCAGGGCCCATTTTATCGCAATCTGGTCCCCCGACGACACCGTAAACTGATGAAGTACGACATTGCCTCCGCAGACTACAAAGGTGATGAGTATTTGAAAAATGAAGGGTACAAGCAGCATACCTATCTCGCTTATGACAAGGAGAATCGGAAGAGCCACTGCCTTCCAATTGTGAATCCACACAACCCAACAACGCCAGATCTAAAGGGTAATCATTTAAGGGTATTAATTCCGGTAGTGGTAAGGAACCCGTACTATAGTGCAGTCTGCAATTATAAGGTTCAGAGCTGACGCTGTAGCGCTAATGATCTCCAACAACGTCGATGAATACATCAAATTGTATCGCGCTCGAAAAGATGTTCCAAAGACATAAGCATCGCTGAATTCGATCCACGAGGCAATGACGACAATTGTAGAAAGGACATATAGAGCAGTGATTGTACATCCCATGTATATTCGCGCCTTGGATATCTCCTTGACAGCTTGAGGAAAAAAGGTATAAAACAAGTTGAAAGCTGGGTCACCACCATTCATACCTAGTATTAGCCAGATTGATATTCCAAAAAGGCCGGTATAAACACCTTTTTATTGTCAGGACACGACTTCAAAAATGCTTAGTTCCAATCTCTTACCGTGCGCGTAATACCCAACGATGTAAGAATTCAAAGAATCGTCAAGCCAAGCCCGAATATCAGAGAGTCCCGCGTCTACGGGATCTGACGCCATGAAAAAGCGAGAGAGGATGACCTAGAGAAGGGAGAGAAGGACAAGTGGCGGAGAACGTTCAGGCGAGGCTGGCAGACCGCGCATTATATGTTGAAAATGATCATGCTGTATCATTTTGAACTGATGGCTGACTATGGCTGCAAGGAAACCATGATGCTGAATTGGCCGTCAGGACCGGCCAACTCGTAGAGTAGAAACATATTATTTACCTCGAGTCTTTCTCTCGTGAGCTTCAAATACTCTTGAGCATGGATGAATTTGGAGTGCACTGTACTGCGTGAATATGAGAGCTTGAACAATAGCTAGCAGAAAACACTAATCACGATTAATCCCACGTCGTTTCATAAATAGACACATATAACATCTTGACATTGTAGATGTGACGATCGGTGCTGATGTGTTTTATGAGTTGATACCGCCGACAAAACCCGTCCAATAGACTACAAACAGGGAAGATAAGTGATCTCGTAGCGCTAGGCCCAGGCAATCAGCGACATGTTGGCGTGTGCTTCATTCAAATGAAAGAATCTGTTGGCTGGACATGACTACAAATCTTGTCAAATCGAGGCACACACTCACTAGCTATGGCAGTCTCTACTGCGATGCCGAACTGAGCTCTGGCACTCCCTGCTAAATATAAATGAAATTGTTTTCGGGATTACCTCAGTTCCTATTCTTACTCCTGCACCATCAGTGTCGCTTCGCGCATCCCAGTGAATCTCTGAAATTTGATTTTGCTGTCCTAGAGAGTGTTGCGATAACATCGGATGACTCATAGAGTAAATGGTCATCCGGATTCCGGTCCTCTTCTTCAGTCGGCTCCCGATTACCTGGAAAAGGACGCCGTTTCTGATGTGATGGAAGGCTTAGGGCTAACCAGTGGATGTTTGCAAGCCATAGCAGCATGACATCTGCACCTGTGAGTCGTACTACATTGATTTAGATTCGGTTCAGTGCCAGTACCAGTACAGGCGAGAGTGTCTTCGAGTCTTCTGTCGAAGCAAAGTTGAAATCTTAGACTCGGAGAGCAACGTTCGGCGGGCCGTATGCCGTCCGGAATGACGGAAATTGCCGAACTGCCTCACGACCGCAGTCCTGTCACGACGCAAACGCAGATTCAAGCAGCACTCTCACAACTAATACCGAAAGTCTACGCTGAGCATGAGTGCAGCGAGTCTTTGTAGTATTGATCTCGGTGTTTTTCCCCGTATCTTATGACACTGGACCGAACTTGATAAAATTTCCTCGTTTACCGCATAGTATATCGTGGGCATATTCATGCTTCTGACGGAAAATTGGTCCTTCAGACTGGATTCTGTAGCATCTGCTCTCCCATAGAGTCGCTGTTCGCTCTTCTTCCCTCAAGCACATGCATGATGGCTCACCGATTCATTGCTATATCAAACATCAAGCATCGCGATGGTCAGATATCCGGAACCTGCCCGTAAATTTACGATACTTCATGCAATATGGCTTCCTGATGGGTCTACCCATAGTGGTCATGTAAACCTCGAGGATGTTCTGTGTGCATCATTTTCTTCCTCCTGGGCGGGACTGTTCCAAATGTCTGAATTAAGCCAAGAGTATATCTAAGAACGAGATTGGTTCCGGTGGAACATAAACTCGTAATCCGTTGTGTCGTTCTGTACGCCCCCATACCTGGCATCTCTCTCAAGCACTGTTTTCAGCTGCTTTGTTTGATGGTTTCCCGCCCCTGTGATTCTCTTCAACTGTAAATCTTTGTGATCTCTTGCGTCCGGGTTTGCACTCATCATTTCGATACTCTACCTTGTTGTCACATAATCCTAGCGTGGTCTTATAAATGCTGGACAAAGATGAGCTAGGCGACTTAGCTATAGCACTCGAGGACGTCTAGATTCATGTAGTGTCGAGGCGCATTGGTTATACATTCAGTTACGTATAAAGTGAGTATCAATTTTTCGTTTGATCTCGGCTCAGCTCAGATCTTGAGACTATAAGTCAGGAACCATCGCACGCACGGCTTAAGTAGTCTGCTGACCGTGTATTAAAATCCACCTCGCGACGACGGGTATATTCTTTCTGAAAGCAGTGATGGGCACTTTCCCCAAGGGGGCATGTGTATCAGCAGATCTCCGAGGTGTGTGTTTCACCTCAACCACTTGGGCAAAGGTGACGCATCGCTACTGCAATTCCCTAATTTGATGGATGATTGTATTAGCTAGACGTCGATGTCAATACGGTATGCTGGCCAATAACCTACTCGGACCTCTCGCTCGTCCATGTCCTTTGTTATCAGTTAACGCTTGTTGTCGACTTCTCTTCTAGGCTGCTTGGTAGACCGTGTTCCCTGACCGAGCAACAGAGGATGCTAATCTCCGCTATGTAGTGACTGCACAAGGCGACCTATAACCTCTTTTTTGATTGCTCACTGACTTCCCACGTGGAAGCGGAAGATCAGAACCTCAATGAGCAGCCCTGCGAAATCATCATTTCTGTTGGCATTGCTGATACATTCATTGCGATATCCTTTTGACGCCGACAAAGGCAACAGAAATTCGAAGGCCACTCTGGATACTATCGAACTCCCGAGGCGACAAATGTCAAAGTTCTTTTCCAGATATATATCTTTGTGCGCAAGGTGATACGCCTTGTGTTCCAAGAGGACGCGGTCATGTCACTCACTGCCCTTTTCACGTCAACATTCTTGGCTGTGCAGTTCCCGGGATATGCCAAGTTGGCAGATCAAGCAAGTAACTATTGCGACGCTGCTCAGATGATATCTATAATTGTCCTCTCTCCAATTAGCCACTACTATGTCGATAGATGAAGATGCGATCCTTGGTTGCTTTGCTGTACCTACAAGTACCTCCGTACCCGCATTGGGGACATTATTGGGTTCCCCCGTTTCTCTTGCCCATCGACGCCCCTCTTCTGAATCTCCCCCCTTCCCCTGTCGCTTCACAATCCTTTCATACCTCGCTCTTTTAAACAGACTATATATATGTCTTGGTTATTTATATTGTGAGTTACATATGTGTTAGCTTGTAGCCCATTACTCACTGTCTGGTGCGACATCTAGTATAATACTCTTTGAGTCCTCTTTTTTATCTCAAGCGCTCCGCATTATTGTTTCAGGCGGGGTGCCCGTTAGGACGACCGCATCGATCTATCTTTTGCATTCTGACAACGACCCATCAAGTTTCTTTCTATACACCTTTCTGAATCACGAGGGTCGGTTAGATGCGTCGAATCTCTCAACAACTGTCACCCATTTTACGAAAGACATCGTGCTTTATACATCATTTGCCTATATTGGGTCAGTAGTACTTTCGTAGTTGGTGGTCACCACTGATTTTTTTCGAAGCAATTACTCCGTCATGGCTTTCCTAGACCCAGAGTGAGTTCGTCACGATTATAAATTCGCTTTGAGCGTCAGAATGGCGTGCCTATTGATTAGACTACAGTTAGACGCACGATCATCTTTCTCTCAAAGTGATATCTTCCATGTCGGGGAGCCCTTCAGTTCTGAAGTTCAAAAGCGGGATCTAGTACCTCCTCCGACAAGCTACTCGGAGCGGTGTGTTGTGCTTCATTTGGTGCTCTAAGAAGTAGCTCATCATGAACAGTGGTATATTCGGAAGCGCCCATACTTCGGACCTTATTTTGATCGTTTCCGCGGCTCTTGCTGCATTCTCGTTTGTCTCTGTCGTGACGATATCCATATATCTGTGCCTTGACAAGCGAAGAAGGCAAGTGTCCGTGAGTGACGTGTCTTGTGGAGAGGATAGTCGGAGCTCTGTTTGGGGGACATCAGAATCTCATGCTGATCCATTTCACCTCCAACTACCGGAAAACTTTACCTCGCCATCCTCTGGCAGCGACTCTCAGCTCCACACACCCGGTTTTCCAGTTATTGAACATTCAATCTCACATCCCCCTCGCAACTCCGAGGAGATATTACAGTCTCGTCGATGCCAAGAAAATGATTCTGTACCATACTCAACATCCGGAAGCAGGCCGAGGGGGGTGTTCGAGTTTGCGACGAATATGCCATATCCTTTGCGTGCTTTTCCATCTCCCACTATCGACTCTCAGCCTTATGCGTATTCAGTCGGTCCTGAAGCCACGGAACGCTCAATCTCCTCTTCTTCTTACACCCCCGAGGAGATGCCGCAGTCCCATCGTATGCCCCGAAACCACGCTGTTGCACACCCGCCAGCTAGAAACAGCCTGAGGGGATTTTATGAGTTCGTAACGAACTTGAGGGATTCTTTACAGGAAGAAGGCCCGGTGATGTTTCCTGAACATGTCCTGCCTGAGCACGTTGCGAAGCTGCATGATCATATCGGGTATTTGAAGAGTCAGCTGGAATTGGCACGGGCGCTTGGCTACAGATCCCCGCTTCCTTCTCCTGGGAGCGGAGGTGAAAGTGGGTTTCCCGATATCAGTCACTCGGTCCCGGGAAGCGTCCTTGCACCCTCTAGGAGATCATCACTTTTTTATTAGTGTTACAGCTTTACGTAATAGGATACCACGATTTCACCAGTATTGCTAAAAGTTTTTTTCAAAAATGGTAATGCTATCACCCTCGGACTCCCTCCCCACGCCTGATATTGGTGACTTTTCTACATACTACGTCCCTTCTTTCTTCGTCTTCCTTGCAGTCGAAGATTAAAACGGCAAACTGGTTGCTATATCGGGCTGTTTGTAATTCATCAACCATCTGCCACCTTCTAGCTAACCAGATTTCTATATCCCAGCCTGCTAAACTGTGACATTATCTGGCTAGTGCATTAGCGTGGACAGAGTCTACTAACAGCCTCCAGACCACCGTATATTGTATTTTTTCTTTTTGTACAGACACCGGAAATGTGTTTATATCCCCGGAATGACGAAGTAAGCAGACCATTTGAACTGGAAGCAAAGACATGCTTGGCAGTCGTTGAATGACGATTCCTACGAGTACCATCACATAATCTACTTAGTTTTGGATATCCCGAGTCCGCACTAGTCGGAAGGGATGAGCTCTCATTCAGTTTTCCAAGTTCGTGACACACCTATTTTGTCTGTATAGACCGGACATCAGTAGTTATAACATAAATAATTGCCAGTGGCAAGATAAGAAGTAGAACTTTGGACCTAGTAGGCCTATTTTACAGAAAACAGGAACTGAATGCAACCGCGGCAAAACTGTAGAGGCATGAGGAAGAGAACACCGGCCCGGGTCCCGGAAGGCCGCAATAATGCAGATCTGATTTCAAATTCAGCTCAGCCAGTCCACATCAACGCTCGTTACAAACAAAAGGTCGATATCTGTCTTTTCCTTGAAATTTTAGCCTGATGAATAGGAAAATATCACAGGAACATATGTCCAACATTCCTCACAATCCATTTTTGCCCCCAACCTCGAGGGGTCGCATTCTTCCCACCAAGCGGGCAGAATTCCGAGACCAAGACCGCCTCGAAAGGTCCGATACTTTTGCTTCTGGTATTGTGGCAAATCAAAATATAGAAATCCCATCGTGAGATATTAAATATTTGTCTTCATATTCTATGCTTCCCAACAGTTATAGCTTAGAAGCGATGGAAGATGACCTAAGGAAATCAGAACGAGATTTCAAGTACATCACAGAGCGCACCGCTGAGCTTGAAGACGAGCATTTTCGCAATCTGAGCCGAATATATGACAGGCATGCTCAAGAATATCTCGAGGATGCGTTGGGACGGTACTATTCTTTTGACGAGACGCAAGCTAATCTTTCCGCTTGCGAAAACGGACCGCAAGAATCAAACGTCGCAGACCAAATAGAGGTGAGTAACTACTTGTGCCTTTCTTTTAATATGTAAGAGTGCTGCAGGATGACAGGCATGGGTCCGATATCTAATGTCCAGCCTGTCAACTCAGCCTCGCGTCCCTCTGAAAGGCACGACGCATGGCCCATACAGCATATTCCTTATGTTCATTTTCTCCTTTCCCTTCTCACAGTCTCTATCCTACAACCGTTTCATGCATAGTTACCTCATACAACCTTGGAACGAAGACATTAGACGAGAACGCGAGGCCCACCAAGTCCGCCTTGCTCCCTGGCGGAAATTGCAGGGAAGATGTAATCCTGCCTCATTTCCGGTGAAAGCCACCCCACCTTGGCCGTCCACTGGCATGTACACTCCCGGGGGTATTGTACCGAAAACGGATAGAGATACAGCTGTAGGTGTGAAGGCGAAATATCCATTCCCGCAGTCGGTAACGGTTTGGAATACTATGGCGCAAGAAGACAAGTTCCGAGTTTCAAAGTATCTTGCTGCCTCTGCTGTGTTGAGGGCGAAGATGGAGCTTGAATATGGCTGGAGCAACGAGATGGTGCAAAGGCTATTGGAGGCGTATACGAAGGATGTAGGCTCGTTCTCTTTGAGACACTGCTCCCTCGTTGACTTCCTTCTAGAATAATTTCAAGGCATTTGTTACTGCGAGCCTCATCACAGGGAATCAATGAACGATTGTACTGCCGCATGTCCAATGCCTCGCACTCCTGTTCCTTGCCGCTGAACGTAATGCGGAGACAGTATTATTCTCTACTATAATTTGCATGGAAGTTAGCCGATTAGTACTTCCAGTGCCGCCGCATGTATCGAGATTTGCTCCCTTCTTCGCCTTAATACGATACCAACGGTAACATCCAAGCTGTAGCTTTGAGCCACATACAGACTTATTTCAGGATATATCAATTACATTCATTGGCCATTCATAGGTACAAGGAGGAGAGACGAAAGAATACATATTACAGATGATAGCAAGAGCAAAGCAAGAAACTTAGATACCGCGTCACCCTTCAAAATCTATATATTCTCTTCTTTCTCTTCCAGCTGCGATGGTTTCAACATCCCAGGTATACTCATGGCTACTTGCCTCTCTTGTTCCGCCTTCTTTTGTGCCTCGGCCTCTTTCTCATCCAGATACAGCTCATCCCCCGAGAACTCCTTGAGTTGAATGAGGAAATCCCTCACAGCCCCTCTGAACTTGATACCGTCATTGTAGAACTCGTTCAATCCGCCAACGAATTCGATAATCTGTGCCTTCTGCATGTGAGGGAACGCGCCTCCAAGCAGATTGGCCAGGTACTCCTGCAGCAGAATCCTATTTGTTGTATCAATCCGCTCGGTCTCAAACAGAGGCACTTTCTCCAACACGGTATTGGCGAACAAGAAGAGCTTCGCCAGGATTGCCACCTGTGCGGTGAACCCACTCTTATGTTCTGAGTCAGTGAGTACGAAGAATATCTCTTGCATGATCGTCGTGAAGTATTGCTGGAAGAAGGGCCCTGCTACTTCCGGTGGGGATTGGGAGAACTTCGTTATCAGTTCGCCGAGCACTGGGCAGAAGGTGAGCGGCGTGGCGAAAAATGGACCAAATAAAATTACGCACTGCTCAAGCCAACGTCTGCAATATCACGCATGGTATGTTTGATAGCCCAGAACACGCTGTTCATGAACATCTTGAACTGGTCCGGTTGCAACTGAAGAAGGGCTTCAGGAATGTCAGTCGATCCATATTGCTATATTACGGCAACAACTTACCGGGGAAGCAGTTTCTGTTGATGGCCTCGAGAAGTTTGAAGAACCATAAGCGATGCTCCGGGAACTCCGTAAAATCGGCAGTTATCATAGACAGCGTCGGTTCGAACACGGCTTCAATGATAGGTATCACTTGAGGTGTCAGTAGTTGCTAGACTGCGGGGTCAGTATTATTCGAAGACGGATAATGTGTAGCAATTACGCACCCCGAGGCGATTGGTCACGACAGTCATCAAGTTCAACACTTCCGAGTCGCGAGCAATCGGTACGTTCTGATTGTAATCGCCCAAGATCGCATCTAGCAATGGCGGGATCAACGAGTTATTAACCGACTCGAGATCATCAGCTCGCTGGATGTAGGTTTCCATCAGTTTCAAGATATCTTTCTTGACTGTACGGAGGTGGCGAATATGGGTTTTCTTGCTAGCGATGGAACCTAAACAGTGTGATAAGTCATTTTGTAGTCCCAGAACAGAAGGGCGGGCTTGCGCACCTTCCCGAGCGACAGTTTCACTGATGATTCCACTGACAGCCTTATAAAGTCCCAGCATATCCGCAAATATCCGTGCAAGCTGTGGAAGGAAAAATGGCCCCACTGATATACAAGCCGAAACGTTTGACTTGAGAACATTGGAGAACAGCTTCACGTTGTCCATGCTGGAAAGAACGTCGGCATTTTGGGCTGCTTGGACCATCAACGTATCCCACTGAAAAGGACCGGTGTCATTTACACGGAAGACAAGAGCATTTGAACACGCACCGCAGTATTAGGAAGATCCATCAGTTCAGCTAGAAGCTTTTCTTGGTGAGGCTTATTAGGCTGCGCGGCGATCATGTAGCCGACAGCTTCATAAAATGTATGAACCTAAATAGAGATTTTGATGTCATTGGAAAACAAGAACAGTCAAACTTCTTATTACCTGCTGAGGCGAAAGGTCTACCGTTATGCGATTTAATGATCGCAAAATCTCATTAACGAAGGGCTCTTTCTCGCCCGCTTGCTGCATGACGAAATGTCGACGACACTTCTGTGCGATTTTGATGAAGGTGTCGCAGGCCATATCCTGTACACCTACGCTCAATCAGCTAAAGGAAAGTAAGCACGGTCAGTGAACGCTACCTTCGTGCGTCTCGTGCATAAACTCAAACAGCTTGTTCACGACAGTCTTCAGGAACTTCCAATGGGCCTTAAGAAATCTGGGGTATTGCCCGACGATGTACATAATGTCAGAGGCGATGACAGCCTTGTTGTCTTTGCCTCGTTTTTGTTCGACCAAACCTAGGAGATCCTTAATCACAGTTACCAGGAATCGCTTTTCGGTGTCCTCATCTGAAAACGGGTATTAGTATATGACAGAGAATGGAAGTTGACCAACACCCACTCATGGCTCCAGAAATCGAGCCGATCGCCCAGCAAAGCGTGTTGAGGTTCTGCCATGACCACTCGGTGCCGTCGACTTGCTTAGCAAGTTTCCGTGTAAGTATCGCTTCCGTATCCACCACGTCTAAATGGGTCAGGTAGATGAGAAGCTCGCGCATCGACTTGTAAAGGACTATGGTGTCGATTTCCTTGAGATGTTCTCGAACAATCTCACCCTCATCATTCTCAACGACGAGGACCTATAAGGAAATTAGCACAAACGCATAACATCTAAAGATTCACTCGCCTCCTCCGGCTTAACCATACGCTCGATGACGACCAGGCGTAAATTCGAAAGAACCTCGGCATAAATGTCTTTCCGCATTTTGAGGTCGCCTAGAACGTGCGGTATTCCGGCGAGACTCAGACTGAGGTTGCCTATAGGAAGCGCCGTGACCTCGTTATAGAGACTCGAAAGCAGTTTGGCCCAGTATTCTGCGCAGATCTTGAATACCTCTCTTTCCTCCACGGCAGAAATCTTAACGAGATAGGCGTGCCCACTAAGAAGGATTTCCCTGTGGGCATCGTTCTCGATGAGCTCCAGGTGCTCACCAAAGAAATTGGTGAGGAAGAGCGCCAAGTTCAGCACGAGTTCCTCGTCGGATGGGCCGGCATTCTTGTATACTTCCGCAATGTTCGCGTATATAGGGATAATGCGGCTCATAGCGGCCATGACCGAAGTGTAGATAAAGATGACACGGTCGTTGTACTCCGGGGCCGGGAGGCGCGCGATCTCCGCCAGGCACCTGAGAGTAACGTTACGAGAGTCGGGTGGCTCAAGGAACTGCCACCCAAGTGAGATTAAACCTGTCGCAGAGAAACGACATGACTTACGCGATTGACGAGCAGTTCGATGATCTGAGTCTCGAAAATGTATCCCAGCGCGATCCAGTTCAGGAATTTGTATAGGGTCTCCAATGTGGCTTTAACGAGAGATACCTTGTTCGCCTCGGCTAGAATTTCGGAGCACAGCTTGAAGATCTCTGAAAATTCGTTCCACATCTGCTGCTTGAGGTTGGCGATCTTTGCCTGTGTCATTTGTTCGGCAGAAAAGTCGAACACCTCTTCAGAAAGAAGCTTGAGGATAGCCATGTTGTTCTCGCACAGCGTAAGGTTGGTTTTCGAGGACTCGACGAGTTCAGGAATAAAGTTTGGCCAATTGTGGGGCCATTCTTGTTTGAGAACCTAAGTGGCATTAATGGCGCTCAAAAGGTGCGGATGAAGCTTACATGAATGAGCACTAGGTTGAGCTTGTTGACATATAGCTTCTCCCTCCGTAGTAGTGCCTCATCAGATGTGACCTTGACCGTTGCTGATATAATAAAATTCCGTATCCCTACTGAAATGAACGTGGATTCCAAGCTCGGGATTAGTCAACGCACCTTGCCGCTGTCCCTCTGGCAAAGTTTTCCATCGTGTCGATACCAATTTCTCTAGTATTTGTAGTCCAATGAACTACACCAAATGAGCTGGGCTCTATAGGAGACGAAATCGATGACGCACTTTGGTTTGAGGGAACGACGCCGTCTCTAGGATCTCGGGTACGCGGGTCCATGCATCCGGATGCTCTTCAAACTGCGTCAGCACGTTCTGGGCGATCTTTGCCTGCAAATCGAAATCCGTTTCAGTACTCGACACGAAAATCGCCACGGAACGCACGTCTTCGCCTTGACCTGAGTAGAAGGTCATGACAACCTTATCCAAAGAGGAAACATCGAAGTCTCGCGAAAAGTCCAGAACAGACTGGGGGTCCATCATCAGCAATGTTAAAGTGAAGAAGAAATTATCGCACCTCCATGGCATCGACGACAGTGAAAACGAAGTGCAGCACAGCAGGGGAGTATATTTATGGAATTTCAAATATATCGAGGGTCTTGACAAATAAAGCAAACATCCGTGACATAATCACGTGCATTGGGTGCATTGTGACGGTAGGCCCGTCTCCGAAATTTATCGTCCCGAATTCATCGACGTTCTCCCGACCGTGAGGTCGACGCAACATATTTACTCATTTCTCCATATTATACAGAGGAAGGGATAACTGGGATTGCTTTTTATCCATAGTAGTCCTGGTTGGGAGATGGTACCGGTATGTCTGTCCTTTGCCGTTGTTGCCTCTGCTTCACAGTTTATAGGTAATATTGGCTCGCTCAGGGGCATCGTGCTCCACATATCGACATTTTATCAATCATGGAGTTGCGCTTATGCAGTCACGGCACTACGCAGACGTTCCCGAGGTCCCACAAGCGAGTCAGTATCATCATGACTACCTCGCGCTCAAGCTCACCCAGGTATCATTGCAGGGGGGACGGCCTCATGGAAATTGAAAGGACCCAAGGACAAGGGCAAGCTATTTCGTCGGGAACATCGCCAGGGAGTGCGTATCAATAACATACTGTGATATACTTGGGCTGATTCCCTCCGCCAGATATTCCGGCCAATGCAAGAATCAAAACTTCAGCACGAGCTCTTTGAGACTGGCAGTAGACCAGTACTTGAATATCCTCCGTTTGGACCAGAGACGATACGACAGGACATGATTGGCCAGGCTACCCTCTTTGTGCCTACGGAAAACGACCCGGTACGGTATTATGGGTCGCCCAAGGCCACACTTCTCGAGGTTCGTTTCCATTTGCTATGATACCAACACGCTCTCATATACTTCCAGCACCGAATATTGTCTCGTCCTTGTTCAATAATACGACAGTCCACGGTTGACATGGTGAGTATCCTCCATGGACACGCCCAGAATGAAGGGAGCAAACGGCACAGAGTCGTCATCAGTAGGTCACCTCTCAAAGTGCTTTATCACTCTGACACCCCTCTCAGCTGGTCGGGCCGGAACCGGGAAGAGTGTCCTTCTAATTCAGTCCGTCCAATATTGCCATGCGCAGGATTGGATAGTCATATACGTGCCTAGAGGTGGGCCCGATACGGTTTTCTCTCTTTTCATCGACTAAATTTTCCCAAGCTGTCAGCACCGTGAACTCAACAACTCTGCATACTTACGACCTCCGAACCCAAACATATGTCCAGCCCAATTATGCACATCAAACCCTCCGGCGTATCCTCATTGTAAACAGAGCTCGTCTAGAATCCATTCCGACCCAGAAAATCCATGCGTTTGAGAAAGGCAAGGTCGACGCAGGTTCCCCTTTAACCATGCTTATCGAGGCCGGCCTTGCCGACAAGGCCATTGCGCCTGCCGTTCTCGACGAGCTCTTCTCTGAGCTAGGAGAACAAAAACAGCATCCTGTCTTGTTGGCTGTCGACGACTTCCAGGCACTCTACTGCCGCACCGCGTATCGCGATCCTCATTTCATGCCGATCCGCTCTTACCAGCTTTCGATGCCTCGTCTTCTTATGGAATACGCGTCAGGCAGGCGGACGTTTGTATGCCATTTAATTCCTCTTCATTACTTCTACTCGTAGCTGACTCTTTTTCAGGCAAGGGGAGCCGTTGTGGGAGCTATAACGTCCACTGATACCCAATATCCTCTTTCAGAGGATCTCCGTCTAGAACTGGACGTCTTCAATGATCGGGCTACGAGTCCTTACGACAAGCAGTCCCGTCCTCTTCGAAAATACGCTTCGGGTCTTCTCCCACTACAAGTACCGGACGGCCTCACGCCCACTGAAGCAGCATCGCTGTTTGACATCTGGATGTCGGAGAAAGCCCTGGCACCAGGTCTGCTCTGTTCCCACGTGTATTTTTTTCTCTGATGATGTTTTTTGCAGCTGCGACTGACGAGCTTTTCCTGGCGAAGTACACTGAATCGGATGGGAACCCCAGGGAATTCGTCTGGAAGGGACTTCTCGGGACCTTGGAAGGCCCGCCGTTGGTTATTGATAAGCGACGGCCATTCGCCCAGATGACTATACCGTGATCTATCGAAGCAGAAATATACTGTTTTGTCTTTTTCATAAGGGTGGCCACAATGCAAGCAAATGTTCAACGGTAGACCGGTGGAAGGAAGCTCACTAACCTTTGCCCCCTTTCGAAGTGGTAACTGACGCTTTGAACCTCATGGCAGAGGTACGGAGCCTTATGACAGAAGCAAGTCTTCGTGGCTGAGGTCCTTGTCGCCCGACCAACCCACGGTCGATCATCCATCAAATCGGAAGCAAGGGATGGGAACGTCAATTCCATTCGGCCCTGGCATTGAAAACTCCATCCAAACCTCCGAAATTACGAGTCACCGTAAATCTGGTTCTATCTATCTATCTGCATCTACTGTATTGTCTGTATTGTCTGCCCTCACCGAGCTGAGCGATCAGTCGGTTCGATCCTATTGCACTGCCGCAGGTTCGAAAAATTCTCAAAGATTCTGTCTCTGCATTATTGTCTTCCGAGGAAACTTGTCCGTCATAACGTTGTGGCGTGTGATATAGGTCCAACAGTGGGTTATTCTGATGAATTTTGCGACCGGTCTAAACAACGTATATGCCCCTTCTGGTGAAATTCTCTGTCTATGTATTAACGAACATAGACTTCTGGCCGGAGTCAGCTCGAAACTCTTGGTTCCTTTGAAGCCTTCCCTTTCCGTCGTTGCCGGAGCGTCATATCGAAAACTCCTTTTGGTGCAACGGTATTGACTTCTTGGAAGGCTCCTAGCCAGGTGTACGGACGTCTTCCAGATCCCATGTACGTATCATCACCCGGTACCCGCGTGTGCGTCTGCTGAAATTTTTTTTTCCATGCAGAACACTCAGGAACGAGGAACGATTGTGGTGCCGTGGGCGATCCTCTGCCAGGTTCAGGGCATAGGATAAACACATACCAGCATTGCCTGCCACTAAAGTGCACTGAACATGCCATATTGTATGGATCCCCGCCAGTGGGCCGGACGCGCCTTCTTGCCCTCGTTAACAACATGCAGATGTACGGAAGAAACTGGTGAGAATGCACGTACACCAGCACGTACTCTTGGCGATTCCTAGAATAACATGATGAGTATGTCAGGTCCTGGAAGCAGTAAAAACGTATTAAAGGCTCGTCTCGTATATGCGCCACCTCGTCATCCATTCAAGTACGCTACACTGTCACTCGAACATTGACCCTCGGAAGATCATGTTCTCTCTCAGACAAGCGGTCTTTACCGTAATTTTGCTGCCTGCTTCTATTGCTAGTGCTCAAGCATGGTACGGAATTGGTAAGAAATCAGGTTGTTGTTCGTTCAATCGTTGATTTGCCACCCTTGTCGTAGCTACCTGGTATGAGCCTGGCAACGGCCGGTACGGCGCTTGCGGTGCACTCAGCCAGAACTCCGATCTAGTCATGGCACTTCCTCCCAACCTTTACGCCAATGGCGCTAATTGCTGGAAACACGTTGGCGTCATCAGTATGTACTTTGTTGTTGTTTTCGATTTCTGGTCTGAACTGGCTCCAGACACGGATAACGGCCGATGGGTCGATGCAGTCGTAGCCGACTTGTGCCCTGACTGTGGGGACAACCACATTGACCTCTCTAGTGGTGCTTTCTCCCATCTTGGCACGCTTGATACGGGGGTCATCGATGTTACTTGGTACTATGAGTAAATACCAGAACATCATCTTGGAGGTGATTAATGGATAATTTCCACTGGATGGGAATCAACTGTAACGATATCTGTGTCATGTTACGATTTTTACGAGGCAATCCTGTCTGATATATGTCTGTCTCGAAGTTAGGATTGGCTCTTGAAGGCTATTTGTAACATGCTTGACTAAACTGGTCCACCAACTTGTCTCTCTTTGTCCTTCCTTTCCCCATTGGAGGTTGACCGCTATCAGCTCTAAATCCTACTCCAGGGGGTTGCGGGCCATTGTTCCGGCACACCGGGTCGGACGGTCGGTCGACCCAGGCGTTGAAAATTTTGTTGTCTGTCTCTTGTATAGAGGGAGGGAGGTATTTCCGGTAGTATTAAGATATTATTTACAGTAAAATAATATACATCTTACCATCGGATGGTAAGATGTGAGATATCGCGGGAAGCCACGAGAAGATTGTGGAAGGTTCAAGCCGAAAACCTTTAGTCAGATAGTTTTCGTTTATGGACGAGTTTAGTAGAACATTCTAGATACATTTGGCAGTATAAATATGAGCTCTATAGGAGCCATAGAATAATAAGTTCTTAACATCTGGCTTTACCAGCCTGGAGTCTACCCTGTACAACACCTAGGATTACAATAGGTTGCGCTGGTGTTGTAAAAAATGTTGAAAGAGACATACGATACCTGACTCTTACCCGCCTCGATTACCTATATTGTACACCGCTCGTTACGGACTCTTTCTTTTATCCGTACTCCTATACTTCATCCCGACAGTATATATACCTCATAGTTACATTCACATCCTCAGTCGTTTCACCCGTACTGTGCCGACTGAGGTATGTGTTACTTAGCTCATATACCTACATACATTTTACCTACTCGCTCCCTTAGTTCTGATTACCTTGTTCATCTTACTCTAGCTTACTCTAAAAAAACAGGGGATTAGTTCATTCCCAGTTAATGCATGCATGGTGTCAGGCCAATAGCATTGTTGCTTGGCTAAGCTCTGCAAACACATGTAGATGTACACTACTGTACCTACTTATATACTAATGATAATTTACTAGAATCTTCTACAACTTTCCTAATACTTCTCCCTTAATCAGCAAGTTTAGCATGATGCCAGATTGCCATCATCTCAGCTCAACTCTCAAATTCCAACAGCTGGCAATTGTGCCATAAATACTTAATATCATTCCATTCCCATGTGCTTGCTGGAGGAAGCAATCCAGTACAGGATGAGACAAAGGACCCCAATTTTTCAGATATGTCACCCACCATTAACCCACCGGAACTGTGCCACACTGGGGTGATTGGTTATACTTCAATAGACTATGGCATGCCCATCACCCAGGACTATCCATGATGTTCCTTGTCAATGGGTGGTCCCCTATTTTGACCATCTTGACTCTGTTTGCTTGGAGCCCTTCAAGCTCTCCTTCTCTTGTGCATTGTCGTATCCCGTCAGCTTCTGCTTTATGCTGGCCAGTTTGGGCGCCCCATAGGCGTTCTGAAGGGCAAGGGTATTTTTACTTCCCCTTCTTGCGGGCGCACTGGTCTGGCTGAATACCACTATGTTGTACAGGGTGATCTTTTATTGTTACTTAGGATTACGGGTCACCTCTTTGCTTCTAGTTGATACCCCCAGTCCGCATTGCCTGTTGCTCCGCGCAGATGGTATGTATGCAGACCCATCCAGTAGCCCAGTCGAAACCTCATTCACTTCAGAATGACTTTCTGGTACCGAAAATTTGCCTCCCTTGCGTTTGCATTCATCTCTCCAGGCTTGTGGCTCTGAAAACCGAATCCGTAGCAGGATTTGAACGTATAAAAGGATCGAATAGGCTCTCCGTATAATCATTCGATAACCCAAAGTCTTTCAGATGTTTGACATATCTACAATGTTCTCTCTCAAACAATCCATCATCGCTACATTGGCTTTGTCCATCGGCATGGTCAACGTGCTGACTGGGGACGGTGCGCGCTTCTGCTACAGTGTTTTCTGTCATTGGACTCATATTAGCTTCCAGCCACTTGGTACGATCCCAATGGCGCCGTCGGAGCTTGCGCAGGCGCCCCCATGCAGAGCTCTGACCATATCGTCGCGCTCTCTAGCGACCAGTACGCTGGAGAGGCGCACTGTTGGAAGCACATCGGTGTGCAATGTACGTCGAGTCCCTCGACTTTCGTCACCGTGCTGATTTTATACTCCTCTAGACAACGGCAAGTTCGTAGACTTACCATTGGGGGACCTTTGCCCTGGTTGTGGCCCTAACGGGATTGATATTTCGTCGTCCTCATTTCAGGTGCCCGCTCCTCTCGATGTTGGGCGTATCTAGGTCAATTGGAACTAGGAGTAGATTTTTTGGTCCATTTTACTGGTCAGGGAGTGATGCTCGGTCATAGCGATTTCCTCTCACCATCGTAATCCTCTGTAATCTATGTGATCTTTGATACATGTGCCAATATATGTGTTTCCTGTTAAGCAAACAGATTTTTAAATTTTCACATCAATACTGGTCATTGGAGAGCGCGACTTTATACTCCTCAGAACCCGTACAGCACAGGCATCCCGATTTCCAGAACCCATCAGGCAAATTAAAATAAAACAGACTCTTGAAAAATGTCCAGAAGAAAGGGTAGCTTAACGAGATAGGGTTTTTTTATGGACATCTGCTAAGAAATCAGGACAGCGTTGCTGGACGAGTACAGACAATGTACAGAAGATCGGATACGACCACGATTCCAAGTTTGAGCGGCGACAAGCTGTCTACAAGATAAGTGCTTAGGTAATAAGTGGGGAGGAAAGTTCCAGGGTGGGTTCCTGGCGAAAATGGCACAGTCAGAGTCTCGTTCGCTGTGCTTAAGTTGTTGGTTACCTGGATGTGGGCTGGCCGAAAGGGTAGCATGTGTGGTGCCGAGCTGCCGAATTTAATCGTTTTACATTAAATAAATGGTTTTGTAAAATTTGTCCTTATTTGACCCTAACCACGTCTTTACTACCTGCGATTTGGCTTTGAACTAGATTTTTGTCTTGTGCAGTGCGCATGCGCCTGTCATCTGTAAGACTCTATGTGTCAGTCATGATGATGAACAGCTCATTGTCCAGCCTTTCAGGTTTCTGCCAAGATCCAGCCACTGTCTTTGACGGAACCAGATTCGATACTTTCCACTCGAGACTGTCATAACACGCCCCGCTATAAAGGGAAGATTCCCATTCGCCACTGCTTGAGTCTACTGTTACGATATACACCCCCGTACCATGGACATAATTTGCTTCAGGTGGTGGAACCGATGTGCCAAGCTTTGCCCGCTCCTGAAAACCAATGGAATGGTTATGAATGCCCACACGATTATAAGGGTTTCGCGTTGATTGATGAATGCTTGCTCAGGTACATTCGCAGATATCAATCAGATGCCTTGATGTGTTCTCTGTCCTTGAGAGTAACGAGGACCAAGGGCTAGATTTCTGCGTCTTACCTTTCTCTCCGGCCACATCGTCTTCATGGCTCTCCGTGTGGCTATCTATTTTGTACCCTTTGCTTTCCATAGGCTCGGATGACTTGCAATCAAACGTCCGATGAAAATAATTACACTTTACAGACATTCAGAGATGTTGAATTGCACCGGCGCTCCTCGTACCATTGTCACGCTGACGCATGCTGTCAACTACAATTTGATGTAGACCCATCTCTGGTACGTCGATAATAATGCTACCTAAGAAACTGAATTACACAAACCCTATGGCATTGCAGAACTCGCACGGTGACTCTAACCCATCAAAGGCTGTGATGAGCTTGTGCCTATACATCCCTTTATAGAGCAGCGCGACTTTTGCTGTTGCGCGCACTAATCTTCCTCTGAGCGAAATTCCCTCACTAGTCACATCACGCGGAAATCTCAATCCATAAATAACGACAGCAAACTGGCTCAAGCTTCCGTTCTTAATGGCTTCTCAAATTCCTGGAGAAAGGCCTCTGCAATTCGATGCGGAATCTCTTGGAGGAAGTACCGAAAAGGAGTCGGAAGAGCCTCCTCATATCCTTGTGGAGGCTCGCTCCCGCCATAGTGGTGTGGCGCTGGACCGTAATGCCAGTGTCTACTCCCAGCGCGTCAATCTAGGAGCGAAGATACCCGGAGACTTCAGGACTTTGAGGTTAACTCCTTATCATACATGAGATACGTTTCGCTGACCCATTCCACAGTATCAATGTTAACGAGACCAAGGAGGGTAGCGTGGGCGCCAAAGTTAAGACCATAGTCAAGGGTAGGCTGGTCAACATCTATTATCTAGACTGCGACTCATTCTCTCTCGTAGAAATTGCGGATTTGGACTGGCACGAGCTCGATACTCTGGAGGTGCTCACCCGCCTTGGGGTGTCCGAGAAAACTGGTTTAGATGGCCCCATGATTACCAGGCGTTTGGCGCAAAATGGCAAGAATGTAATCACTCCGCCGCCGAAGAACCTCGCGAAGCGCATTTTCTTTTATATATTCGGAGGTATGTGTTACTCTCTTCCGATACTCTCTGAAGACTGACGTTGCTGCGCGTCGCTAAGGCTTTGGTAGCCTGTTATTCATTGCGTCAATCGTTTGCTTTCTCGCTTGGTTCGTTCATGCACTATGCTCTTGCGCCATGACACAAGTTAACACGATACATAGGAGACCTCTAGGCGACCCGAACCCAGCTACAGCCAACCTGGCCCTCGCCGTGGTGCTCTTGATAGTTATTATGATTCAGGCCGTCTTTAATGCATGGCAAGGTACGGAAGACTGAATAGCTCTGTCGAAGACCTCGTTTATCTATTTCCATCAGATTTTACCACGAGTCGCACCATGAATTCCATTGCCGCGATGTTGCCTCTGGACGTTTTAGTTACTCGGGATGGTCACACATCGAAGTGAGTGGCGCCACACTATGGCCTGTTCCTTCTGACGACCTAGTCAGAGTCCCAGCCCCCGAGCTTGTCTTTGGAGACATAGTCCATGTCACCATGGGATGTAAAGTCCCTGCAGACTTACGGCTCGTCGATGTATCCTCCGACCTCAAATTCGACAGGTCCATCTTGACCGGAGAAAGCAATGCTGTTCCTGCCACTGTAGAAGGCACCAACCCCAGCTGTAAGCTCCCACTTGACCTCTATCCAGGTAAGGGCTGACGAATTTTATCTTTAGTCATGGAATCTCGCAACATAGCTCTTCAGGGAACGCTCTGCGTTAGTGGAAACGGCTTGGGTGTATGTGTGTGCCTTGGCGATAACACTGTCTTTGGACGTATTGCGAAACAAGCCGCGTCAGAGCGTCCTGGACGAACTTCGTTGGAGTCTGAGATCCTTCGCATCGTACTAATCATCTGTAGTTTGGCCATCGCCATTGACGTCGTTGTCATCAGTAAGCATCTACTATCATTTGCAGCATGTTCATCCTGGGTTTACTCTCGTGTCTAGTTCTGTGGGCTGCATGGCTTCGCCGTGATCATCCGGGCTTCATCTCCGCTCCGGTATTGCTCGTTGATTTAGTTTCTGTCGCCGTTGCCTTTATTCCGGGTAAGAACTATCCTCTCTAGCGTCGTTCTCAGTTAATCTTAGTCTTCAGAGGGTCTTCCCATTTGCGTCACGCTTTCACTGACGGTGATGTAGGTGATAATTATTGAAGTCTTTAGTCAGTCTTACCAGCTTTCCTCTAGAGCTGGCGCCATGCGGAAAGCTAACATCCTGTGCAAGTCGCTCAGCACTGTTGAGAGTCTGGGATGTGTCAATTTCATCGCTTCAGACAAGACAGGGACTTTGACCCAGAACAAAATGACCGTGGTTAACGTCGCTGTCGGGGATGAGCTCTTAACAGTCTCGGAAGCAAGAACGGCTGCAGTCAATAATGGGCCCGTTAGAGAGTGTATCAATATTTTGGCTGCAATCGCGGGAATTTGTAACGACGCGCGTTTCGACGAGGCAGATGAGGAGTTACCTGTAGAGATTCGGAAGGTTCACGGTGATGCTACGGGTATGCATCTTGAATATGGTGTTGACTTGCCACTGACGCGGAATATGTTTAGATACCGGTCTACTTCGGTTTTCAGAGAGCATCATGCCTGTCGAGGATAGCCGGGCAGGATGGATAGAACGCGCGAAGCTTGCCTTCAACTCCAGTATGCACCTCTACTTTCTAGCCATGTTCGATCTTTTGATAATCTATAAAGAGAACAAGTTTGCCATGAAACTACTACAAGCGCTTCCCCAAGAGAAACCGGTTATACCAATGCCCATTTCTTACACTGACGATTTTGATGTGTCATCGGATTACGTTCTGTTGGTCAAAGGGGTAGGTCTTGTCCTGTTATCATTGTTATCACTATCTAAAAGCAATAGGCTCCCGAGATAATATCACGCCGATGTAGCCACATAATGGATTCGAAGGGATCAATCGGACCGATGAGTGATGCCCTCGTAGACCATCTGTCGGCAGTACAGGAGCAATTTGCATCAAACGGCCAACGTGTTCTACTCATGGCCAAGAAGATCTTCCGTGGCGCCGAACTTCCGACAGACTTTTTTGTGGAATCCGGCTCTTTCCCTATGGAAGATCGTATTCTTGGCCTTAACTCTGACTTGACGGCGGTAGGTTTGGTAGCATTGATAGACCCTCCAAGAGATGATGTCAAGGACACGGTCACTACAGCACGCCGGGCTGGCATTCGTTTTGCAATGGTTACAGGTCCGTTTTCGCGTCGTAGACGTTTCATCTACTAAATCCAATCTCGAAGGCGATTTCTCCTCTACTGCTGCCTCTATCGCTCAGCAGGTGGGAATTATCACGACGCCAATGAGCAAAGTGAAGCATGTTAAAGACCTTCCACACGACGCTTCCCTAGCGTCCGTGGCTGAGTACGAGCCGGAGATTGATAAACGTTCAAGCCCGGAAATGCGAAGTCTTGTCCTAAGCGGCACTGACCTCATCGGCATGACTGAATCACAATGGAAACAAGCACTTGCTTTTGATGAGATCGTTTTCGCCCGAACAACTCCGCAGCAGAAACTCCAAATTGTGAAAAAGTTGCAAGCGGAAGGATGTACCGTTGCGGTGACAGGCGATGGAGGTATAACCTAATAATTTAAAACTTGTGCTACTTTTGCTCATGTCACACTTTCTTCTGCAGTCAATGATTCTCCAGCCCTGAAACAAGCCGACGTTGGGGTAGCCATCGCTGGAGGTTCCGAAGTCGCCATGGAGGCTGCAGACTTGGTTCTGCTCTCAGACTTTTCTGCCATCATCACCGGAATTCAGTATGGTCGTCTATGCTTTGAGAACCTACGAAAGTCAATATTGTACCTCTTGCCTGCCGGTATGTTTCACGATCCAATTCCGTTATTAGCCTTTGCCTGATGGTTACTGTGACAGGTAGTTTCTCAGAGCTCATGCCTGTTGTTCTGAATGTACTCACTGGGGTACCGCAAGCATTGAGCAGTTTCCAGATGATCATCATTTGTGTTTTTACGGATGTTTCTCCTGCGTTGTCCATGGTGAACGAGAAGCCTGAAGCAGATCTATTATTACGCCGGCCTCGCGATCGTAAAAAGGACCGCTTGATCAACTGGAGACTTTTGCTGCATGCCGATTTCTTTCTAGGCATGATAGAAGCGGTAACGTCCATGGTTGGGTGAGTCTCTCGATACCTATGCTACCGTTTTCTCAAAGTCAAACATCGACGTTAGAGCATTCTACTTTGGATTTCAGCGGAATGGTGTCCCATTCTCCGCCCTATGGCTCAAGTATGGAGGCTACGACGCTGACCCTGAACTAGTCAAGGAGCTCACAAACCGGGCGCAATCCATCTGTACGGCGAAAATCTGGTGTTGCTCAACGCCCATTGACAATGACTTGTAGATTTCTACAATTTGGTTATGATGCAGTGGTTCAATCTACTTGCCACACGCACACGAAGGCTGTCATTGTTCCAACAGAATCCTCTTGGTTCCAAAACACGCAATGTTTTCCTGTTCGCTGCTATGGCTGCTGCACTTGTACTTGCTTGGTCGGTTTCTCCAAAGTGTCTTCGGATCTACTATACTAATTAATCCGAGCAGTTTCTTCTCCTACATCCCTTGGTTCCAACAGGTTCTTTTGACGCGTGGAGTTCACGTCGAGTTTTACTTCTTGCCAATTGCGTAAGTCATCTTCGTATGTCGAAGCCGTGTAACATGATCCTCAATCTTTTTTACTTTAGATATGGTATCGTAATGCTTTTCCTTGACGAGGCACGCAAATGGTGGAACAGGACACACCCGTCGTCATTCCTTTCCCGAATTTCATGGTAATGATCTTTGTTTCAGCCGTTCTTACTTCGTCTTAGTGCATATACGGCGTTCCCTCGGCTTCTTACAATAGTTACCACAGTTTCATGATAGCTAAGTATGTGTTTTTGATAATATGTAACAGATGCTCGTGTAAGTAAATGAAAGGCCAGAAACAGATACAGTTGAACGAACGCGTTGGTGAACAAGGAGACACTATGGAGACGAACTTGCATTAATTTACAAGCCCTTACTCTGCGCACAGCTAGATAACCTCCAGGTTCCTCCATCATCGATTCCAGCCTTCTAGTCAACTCTCATACACGACGAGTAGACGCGTCGGCTAATATTACTTCAGGCTACTCGCCGAGCTGCGGCGGCCGGACAAACCGTTTCGTAGGTTCTTAGCTACCTCTGCCAACGCTCATCAATCAACCTCAAATTACCCTACAACACTCAGCTCAGTATCTGTAAGCAAATTTGGATCATTACTTGGCGCGTTGTCAAGCGCCGCGGCCATGGAAAACATCACCGTCGCAGAAGAGGTATAACACCGTTGCTGGGTTCCTCCAGAGTCGCAAACATGATGAACCGCCTCTTTACGTATAGTACGTAGACTCGGGGGTCGAATAGGAAAGGATGATGAAAGCGACATAGCGCGCTCAAACCGGCGATCCATCTCCATTGTATCGGTCTACATCCTCGCATTGCGCCGTCTTCGCCCAGAATTCTGGTCCTCTAATCTCAAGCGAGTGTGCGAAGAGGGTACGCGATGTAGTGGGTTATACCACAATTCAGGATGAAGGTACCATCAGGAGACCGTTGGAGTTATGCAATGATATCGTCGAGCTTGATCAACATGTTCTTTAAAAACTGGAACTGGCCTTGAAGAGGTCTTCCATTGAAGTTAATAGGTAGACCAGGACGTACGCCCAAGGATGACGCTCCTAGGGCCCGCTCAGTGGCGCTCCATGCCGCCACCCTGGACAGTGGCAGCACCAAAGGTAAAGATTTAGGTCATGCATTAGTGACTGGTTACCACAGGCTATACTGGATTGATGTTCTGGGAATCTAAAATGTCATAATGGGGACCGCTCGACATAGATATGCCTCTCTCCAGATTCATCGATGCGCTTTCAAAGAGAAGAACACTCTTCCTTGAGTCTCAGTCCTATACCGTGCAAACAAGAGCGGGATTCTGGCCATCTGGCCCAACAAGTATCCGAGTTACAATTAGTGAGAGATTATGCAGCCAATACCCTGAGGCGCACTCACTACTGCCATCAGGCTAACCGATAACCTCGTAATCCTTCATCTTGTCCACGGGAGTGCTTTTGAGGACGATGGTAAGCTGTGCGTCATCCGCACCGTCGAGAGCATCTCCGAGGGCATTGTTCAGAATTTTGAACGCCGTGAACCCCAACTCGAACAAATCCAGCTCAAACACGCCCCCTCCTCCAGCCAACAAGTCATGAATCTCCTCCGCTGCCGAACGAAATGCCTCATGCACCTTGTCCCGCTGTTCCCCCTCCCACAACGCAATCTTTTCGAAAGCAAGGTTGACAATAACCTGGTCAACTTCATGATGATTCACCAGCAGGACAAGCACGAGGTCCCGGAAATATTCGACGGTCGACTTATAATCGGAGAAATCCTGAGACGCGTATTTTTCCTTGTCAACGCGAAAACACTGCACGAATGACCAAGCAACGACGCTCTGGAATTCTAACACGATGAATAGCTTCTCGATCGCAGAGAGTAAGACGACAGCCGTAGCTGCACTGATCGCTGTGCAGCCAAAATATGAGCAAAAGTGGTATCTAGTGAGCCTGGATTACGCACCTATAAAGATTCCCCGCATCTTTGACCTAGGTGTACCATCCTTACGATAAAAAAGGCGACTGGTGAACGAGCGGCTGGTTCCTACTGTACTGGCAAACGACGGTAAGGGAGGCTGCTGAGAAGAGGACCGTCGAATAGGGCTAGAGGCAAGACGAGCAGTCACTGCTATTCTGCCTGTATGTCGACTTGATAATGGAACATGGCGCGCCAAGGGTCGCAGCGCGAGCATCGACGTCAGCGGAGGAAGGGAAGTTGTGGCTGTACTCCAGGCCCGCTGTTTGCCCGTAGCTACGGGATGGCGGCCCGAACCCCGGGATGATTTTGGGACGAAAGAGCGAAAGTGGTGGCTTCAAGAGTCAGATTATCCAACCGGAAATGAATTTATTTAGAAAATTTACGGATTCTAGCTTGGCCTAATGTTCAAGCAGAAAGCCCACAGAAAACCTGAAGGGACAGTGACTACTTACTCTCACTGAACAGTCTGGGACGCCAGTCATTTAATTTTTTTCTCTGTATTAATTTACAGCAAAACTCTAGCAGATAAAGATTACAGGGATATAACTTTGATCCTCTGCCGCAAAGTTGGAACCTACCGCGAACGAGTAGGATATTGAAAACCAGCAGCCTCGTTCACCCACTATCAGATACCGACGCTTAAGATGTCGTAATTTCGGGGGCTGAATCCTAGACAGCATTGTTCTACATCAGCGAGAATATGTTTTAACCTTTTTGTCAAGAAGAGTTTGGTTCCTGAGCTGAGGTGACGTCAAGGCTTGGCATGAGAACAGGGTCTTGATGCCATAACGCTGCACCAGTTCCTTTCCTCCACACATATCATGGATTTCTTGAAGAAACAGCTCGACAACGCTACTCACGGCAGCCAGCAACAGCCGGAGAAAAAGGTGGAAAGTAGTGGTGGTTTGATGGGGAAGTTGAACAATGCTCTGGGAGGCGGAGAAGCTGGAGAGAAGAAAGAGGGTGAGCATGACCGCTCATATACACTTGTAAATCGAACACTGACCCGATTGCTTAGATCTCCTTGATAAAGGTGCGAATACTGTGTCAAGTGCGGGATCTGTTGGGATCGTCGACTAAAGACTCGCATCCGTCGCAGGTGTCGATTTTGTTCAAGAGCATTTCCTAGGCCAGGGAAAACAGACGAACGAATCTGCCTTGGAGCAGGCAAAGGATGAGCAGATCTCTGATGCGATTAGGAGCGGATACAAGAGCATGACTGGGAAGGACTTCCCCGTAGCCGATAAGTCGTAGAGCGTAGAAGAGTCTGTTCTGAGGAATCAATACTAAAACGAGAAGCTGTTAAATGAAACCACTCAGCGGATTCAAGACGTTTTTTACACTTGTTTTTCGTAGTCCGTCCAATTGTTCGGTTAATCGGTCAGCGTTCTCTCTGAAAAAGAAGCCACCAATTCTGCCTACTGTGTGGAACCTGCAAATAAATCGGATAACGCAAAACAGATCGAAGACTCCGCTTGGGATAGAGGTTAGAGGTTAGAAAACCGGTATATGGTCCCAATAAGGAACACCGGGGTTTTGTGCGGCCACGAAACGTGTCACAGACCATAACAATACCATGTCGCTTTGATATTCACAAAGTGCAATCGGACCAATTGGGGACCAGCTATAGACTCGTTTGCAATCTCCAAGTCACATCTAATAACCGGTGACCGGGACCCCGAATACGTTTATCTTTGAATTTGAATGAGAGCCTCCTGAGGAAGTGAGAATAGAGGGTACTAACCAGGAAACATCCCAAATGATAATCCGCGGGTGAAAGAGATGCGCTATCGGCCCGAACTTCTGGGGAGCGCCTTTCATAAGATTGAAGACAGGCCCACCGTATACATCAGTGGCTGCACTAGCGGCCTGATGAGTCTCTAAAGTAGGGCGTCGTAAGTCCCTTAAACGTTATTATTGATGTGTTTGAGCTCGTCATGTTACTGCCACCAGCCCCGTTAAAAGCAACCTATATGCAACGCGGTGGACCGGGACCTTCAGCAGTCACGGCTGGGCGGGATCCTCTGCTTCGGCCAAATAATGTACCAGAGCCGACCATAAAAATTGTGAGTGCTGATTTTCAAAAATTGCCTTGTCGTGGTGCTGGTGAGAGGGTGAACAGCTTGAGTTATAGCTCGTGAAGAAAACTGTTGTAAGTATTGGTACCAATTTGGCAGAGCAAGTTGCGATCATCGGAGTAACATCACCTCCGTCAACTAGGCCGTTTGTGGCAGCGTACGGATGGAGTACAACATGTTTAACATTTCTCACCGACCAAGAAAAATCCAATATACACATAGGCTTACGAGCTTCAAAAAGAGCAACTAAAACTATCCAAGTTCTGGGTGTGTGGCTGGCAAATGTCACAACGACAAATTAGTGTCGGAGCCGTCTTCGGTACGGACTTGCTTACGTAGTATATCGGGCCGAAGACGTGTCACTTCTGCATCGCTTTTGTTGCCTTGCCGAGACAGGAGTTTCAGTAAAGATGCTGAGTAAACGGTGCTATTACCTGTACTTTTACTACATCAAATCGTCTACTTTCTGTGGCCAATGCTCCTCAGAATACTCTCCCTGGACTAGGCAAAACTTGAACGACCATGGCTGACGGTTCGGAGCGCGACGTTGGTGGCGCCAGGGTAACAACAAATGGGGGAACCAAGAAACGGCGGGTGCAGAGGGCGTGCGACTTGTGTAGACGAAGGAAAAGTACGTGTTTCAATAATTTCGTCGTTGAAATACATTATTCAACATATGTTGTGCTATAGTTAGATGTACGAATCATCTGTGCTACGTTTACAATATGGATTAACTTGTATCAACTTAGGCGATGCAATGACCATGCCCGAACAACGATGCTCAATATGTCTAGCGGCTAATGCTTCCTGTACTTATCTCGAGGAGGCCAAGGTGACTTTATGCCTTCTGACGTACGGGCACGCGATTAACGTAGGCGTGATATTTTGACGAATTGTTCGATCAGAAAAAAGGGCCGTCTAAAAAGTTTGTTGGATTTCTGTAATCTTCGAAGAGCCCTGCTCACTGTGTTTCACTAGATACGTCCTCGAGTTAGAGACCAAGGTGCAGAAGATGGAGAAACTCTTACACACGGTAAGTGTTCTTTATGGCCTCAAAGTTGATCCTGAATTTCTGGTACAGATGCTGCCGGAGGAGGAGCTTGAAGTGTTTATAGACGACGAGTCTAACTGGAAGCACCGCGATGACTTACCGCGGCGCAGCGGCACCGTCGAGGATTTCACCACCGAAATAGAACACAAATATTTGGTAGAACCCGAGCATGCCTTCCTGGAGCAAGCGTCGGAGTTCTACAAGGATCAAACCATGGGCTTTCGATTCCTAGGTAAATCAAGTAGCGTCCAGTTAATCCAATCGGCTGTGGATCTCAAGTACGGGGTTAAAGAGCATGAGCCTTTCCTATTCCCCCGTGGTAGGCCAGAATTTTGGCAGACACTACATTGGAAAGCGGGCCAACTTGATCATTTTGTGACCGGCGCAAGCTTCACATTTCCCCCGGATGATCTTTTGTGGTCTTTGATCGATATCTACTTTGAGCGCGTCAACGTCCTTGTCCCGCTCCTGCATCGACCGACGTTCGAGAAGTTGATTGGAGAGAAACATTATCTCCGGGATCATATGCTTGCCTCTTTGCTGTTGCTGATCTGTGCCGTGTCATCGAGGTATTCGGATGATCCGCGCGTTTTGATTGAAGGAGAGGAGTCGAAGCAGTCCAGCGGTTGGAAATGGGTTCATCAAGTGATGAATACTCGTAATTGCAAACCATTAATAGGCGCACCGTCATTGTACGACTTGCAGGTCCTCTGTGTGAGTATCTTTGGTTATCGTCTTCCATACAACGCTTATATCGATGTCTTAGATTTTTGCGGAGTTCTTGTTGGGCTCTTCGGTGCCTCAGCTGTCGTGGACCGTCGTGGGAATTGGCATTCGGTTGGCTCAGGACGCAGGCGGCCATCGACGGAAGGCGAAAAATGCACCCAATACTGTTGAGGCTGAAATGTGGAAGAGGGCATTTTGGTAAGATTTTCTCTCGCTGCCCTACCAACTCGCTCAATTCCATGACAGGAGTCTCATATATATGGATAGGTTGATCAGTTCTCTTATGGGGCGGTCACTAGCTCTGGGCGATGAAGAGTGATTTTCTTCGCTGCTTTCCCCGCTGCCATGTTGCTGACAACTGAGTTTAGAATCGACATCGACCTCCCTATTGAATGTGATGATGAGTACTGGGAGGCCGCTGACCCGAACCAGGCGTTCAAACAGCCAGCTGGAAAACCTTCCGTAATCTCCTACTTTAATTGCTGCCTCAAACTTAGTCGATTGTTGGCATTCTGCCTGCGCACAATCGTACATGCATTTCTTTCTACCGATAGCCGATACGCTGACCCTGCGCTGAACAGTACTCGATAAAGAAGTCAAGAGTCATGCTTGGTCTTCTTGACCCGAATTGGGAATCTGATGTGGTTGCGGATCTGGATTCAGCACTTAATAAATGGATTGACACAATCCCTACACATCGTACGCTTTTCTGCATCGTTCTTGATCTTCTGCTCATCGTCATGCAGTCCGATGGGATCCCAACCGCCCCAATCTTGTCCACTTTAATCAATCCGCGTCGTTGTATTTGTTTTACTATCACCTCCAAAAACTAATTCACCGGCCGTTTATTACAAAGTCACAAAACTCAAATTTTCGATTTCCATCACTTGCCATATGTACCAGCGCCGCTCGTACATCTTCACATATTGCAGACCTGCAGCGTCGTCGTGTTGGAGTAGTTCCCTCCACTGGCGTATGTCCTTTTCTTATTCTATTCTTTCTGGTCGTTTTGACCTTTTTGGCAGTTACTAGCGTTCGACGCTGGTATTATTCTTCTGTTTAACATTTGGGGCGGGAAGCGCACAGGCTTGTCCTTGGACTCTTACAAAGAGATGGACGATGTCCACAAGTGCATGAAGGTACTAAGGAGTATGGATTCACGGTCTGTCAATGCCAACGATGGACAATATGCTTGCACGCTAACGATGTCCGTAGGTGGCAGTTCGCTGGACAGCTATGGTACAACCTTATCTATACACATGTCAAGGGCAACTCTCATATTTTCTAGGGATATAATGTACGAACTGGCCTCTGTGGGTGATTTACCATTGCCCAACAACACGCCATCCCCTAGCAACAAACGAGGGCGAGACGAGGATGAAGACGAGGAGCGAACAAGCACCGAAAGCTCAGGCTATTCCTCTGAACCTCACCCCTTGCCCGACGGCCCGCAGGACGTATCTAATTTCGACTGGCCTATCCAACAGCCCACATCACTGCAGAATTTTGGACTGGACGTGCCTCTGGAGTCTTTACAACTCCATGATGTCTCTTTACCTATGAGTAGTGCAGAGCTTGGACGGGGCAATCTTACTGGCATGCCAACAGCAACGGAGGCTACGCATTATTACGAAGGTAGTGATCTCTTTACGGCGGACGGTTCCCTACAGATTCCGGAGGGAATGACAAGCATGTGGACCGATGATGACCGTACGATGGCTATGTGGAACAGTGTTCCTAATACGTTTGAGTATGTTTCTCGGTTTTCTTTCGCCGTGATATGTCTCAAGTATTATTTTCAGGATGGACGATTGGGATACCTACCTGACCAGCTTCAACGACCTTTCTCATAAGAATTCTCAGTAAAAAGTTGTTGTGATGTGTGTACCAGTAATGGTTGTAGCAGTACATTGTACCTCTGGGTTAATTTTCTCTTTCTTTTCGGCGACCTGCCGGGGTAAGTCTGTCAATCTTAACTGATCAAGTCGAATGACGCGGGGTAACCTTCCTTCCTTCCTTCACTTTCCATCTGTCAACCGTTGAAACTTGTTGCGATGTCATGGCCCGTTTCGTTCTTTCCGTCGCGGAATGCGCCAGTACGTGTTCGTTCTCCCCCATGCGGCTTATTGTCGAGGAATTGTCTCCCGGGGAATATCAATTAAATAATTGCGAGCTGTCTATTTGCAATAAGGCCGAGGCTCAGATGGCACGTGTTTCTCTCGTATTCACATGCCCTGGAGATAAATACGACCCACCACCTTCTCTTCCTTCTCCCATGGCTACCTCCGACTCGCTCAGTAGCTCGTCACTGCTCGACGACCAAGATGAAAGCGTCAGAATTGCCGTAAAGGCCCTTGGTGACATGCGAAACGGGCACCCGTCGCCCAGAGAGACTCGTGAGCCTTTACCTCACGTTGTAGCCTGATTTTTGACGGCGATTTTCTGGATAGAGTCTGCAACTACTCCTGCGCTCTCTGTAGCTTCTACGTCGCAGCCGCCGACGTCTCTGCCTAGTCCGACCATTTCTTCTATCGGCGCCGAAATGTACGGAAACGGAGGGGCGCTGGAACCTGAGTTTGTGAAGCGGATGTCCCACCTGCCGCTGGTCAACAGCGCGCTGAGAGCGTACGAGCAGGGAAAAGCAAGTTCGAGAGTCGTTAAGGTGCGTTGTGAAGTGCTGTTTGTGTGGTATTGCTACTGAGCCTGCGGCTTGCTAGTATGGTGCCGAGATGATGGAATCAGGTGTGAAGACGATATCGAAGCCCGTCATTGATCGGTTGCCAGTGAATGTCGAGCAATTGGACGAGTTTGCTTGTAGGCAATTAGACAGGGTGAGTATAATTCCATTGAGACACGCGTGCGGTACACTGCGGATACGGGTACGCCTCCATGATCGAAGCGTAGGGCCTTAGCATGTCTGGATTTCACTAGTTGGATACAACAAGTTTCGAAGCGTTAGAGATGATCACGACTTTGCTCGATCCGGGGCCTTTCCTTTCACTGAATGTGGGGTGTGGCTGGTGTGGCTCCGCCGTCCCGCATCAGCCTTTTGGAACGCATTCAGCACCCATGCTCCGGACGCGTTCAACATTCCACAATCAGGCGCTATCTCTAACGTTTCGAAGCTTGTTGTAAACAAAACCCGATGGAAGATGGATTCTGCGATCCAGGGACCGAGGACGACCGCGGATCACTTGTTCTCAGGCTATTGCAGCATGTTTCGAAGCGTTAGAAACATTCGAGGCTGTTCTCGATGCTGGTTTTCTTCTTGCCCTATCGACCGACGGTGCGACGTTGGTCAAGCATCACTTCTATCTATTGCTCGAACCATGCTGCCCGTCAACAGACTCGAGCAAAAACTGCATGCAAGTCGAACGATTTGGTGTCTTCCACTTCGAAGCTTGCTGTAAACACTGTCCTGAAAGCGAAATGGTCCCGTCTATCCCGGGAACGATTTGGTCAACCCATCTCCTAGCGAGAGCCGTGTAATTTATAGAAGACATGCTAAGGTCCTCTCTACTGTGCCCGGTCATCCTAGTATAAGATAGGCTCAGGGCCTGCAGACGAAACAATATCAACTCATTGTTGTATGTTACTCCGATAGGCCTCCATCATTCCCGATTTCGGGATGCTCTTTCAGGGAGGAAATCGGAGGGCAGCGTGCGATTCTGTTCCGTCTGTGCGGGCGCATGATATTGTCAAACTCCAGGGCTCGATGCATGTCCATTCATTTCATTCTTGCATTTATCATCGAGATGAGCTGTTTACTGACTTTTCTTTTCTATGGCTTTCCAGCTGGACAAGTATCGTCGACCATCGTGCGATGGAGAAAGTTCACGAGGACGTGGGCGAAGCAACACGCGTCAAGAATCGGCGTCGCCAGAAAAAGACGTAAGCATGTTGTGTTCCACCGAAGGTGACGATGCAAAGCGTGTGGGGATGTGGATAGACAGTGAGCTACTCCGTATTTCCCCACATCCGTTATTTACAAAGATTTACAGGTACGAATAATTACGATCAGCGCCGTTCCCCTACGCCGACGCCTGAGGTGCCAGTGGAGGATGCAGATCAACACCAAGTTGCCCAGAGAAGCAGATGGCACACCGTATTGCTAGAAGCGGGAGGATTGAGCGCCGCCTTGAGCGAAGAAAGTCTACGTCGGCTACGATATTGTTTGAGTTGGTTACAGGTGAAAAACTTCTTCTGATTCTTGTGACATGATACTAAAATCGCCCCAGTATGCTACCGCTCACATTGATGCCCAAATCGTCGTCCTCCGAAACTTTACTGCGACTCTACAGGAGCGCCATTTTTCGAACCAAAGCGGCGAGGGAGCTCCGTTGTCAGAAGTTCACATGCATACCCTCGCGCATATACGTCAAGACATCGTGCATACTGTTCGACAGGTGGTCGATGTCGTGGGCAAGTACGCTGGTGGGGCTTCATTGCCAGAGCCAGCCCGTCAGCGCGTAAAAGGTTTTATCCTCACATTGCCAAAACGATGGGCCACTGCAATGAGGACTGGCGCCTCCGTCGTCCCTGGAAGCGAAAACGAAAGGGAAAGCGTAGCCGCTGCTTCTGCGGGAAGGAGTCGTAGGCACCATCAACCCAAGAGAGAACGCGGCGTCGCTTCTGTCACTGCCTCTCCCCAGCAATCACCAACTGCCTCTCCACGTATCCATCCCCGCACTATGGCGTCCGAAGACGGTCATCGGAGGATGACCACGGGTACAGCTATGGTTGCGGCACAGCGAATTCTTACGTTGGCGACGGAAAGTCTGGATATGATGCGCGGAGTCACGGGGGTTGTGAAGGACAGCTTGGATCGGGCTGATGCTTGGGTTGGAAGGCTGCGAACTGTAGGTATACGTGGGGCCGGCGAGAGTGAAGAAACAAATGCTGAGAGGGAGAGTGTTGTGCCTCCGTCGTTGAGGCGACGGAATAGTTTCGATGTTCCTAGCACACCTACGGTACCTGTCGATTCTCCCAGCCCTGGAGTACGACTTCCTTTGGGTAGGATGAGTCTTGACGAGGAAGATGAGGCTGAGGGCAGTGGACGTATGGACGTCGACCCAGCTTGATGTCTAGAATGTGTGTGTCTGCACCCACAAGTATCCAAGTCTTCTAATCGGCATGTTGTTTAGGTCTTCCATTCATTTCTGTTTACATGTCTTTTGGACCTCAAGTGTGATAAATATCGCTTGTACTATCTTTACATTTCTATCCATGTTACCACTTATCACACGGGATATCCTTTTGTATCTACCCTGCCCATTGTACTTCTCTTGATGCTAAGTATTTCTCGACTTGGAGTCATATTTAATTTATGCTACATGTACCACTATTAGCACACAAATAGGATGTATTTCGAGCATGTACCTTGATGGAGAAAAGAGGGTGGCGCTTTAGGTGAGTGTTTATCGCTATCTTTCTTCGTTTCTACCATGTTGTTCCGACAGACGGAACGTCCTCAGCGTCCTCCGAGTAATGCATCCGGATGTTCGGGATCATGATAGTATGATGTGGCGTTCCACTTAACTTTAGACAAAGCACGCCCAATTGCGGCGAGTATCGTACACATGGACCAAGGTACAGGTACGCCAAGGCTCCAATTCATTATTCTGCAACGCACTAAGTACTGTAGATCATGATGACTGATGAATGATGACTGATGACTGATGACTGATTCCGTCCATCGTTCGTGGGCTAGACCGTTCTTGATCGGCAGCACTAACGAGTAGCATTCCGATATCTTTGGTTCACTTGCCTAGGCGGTTGGCTTTCTTCCCAGTCGAGCTAGCGGCTCGATAACTCGAAGGAGATGCTGCTCGGTTTCAGAAAATCTTACGGTACTACTACTCAGGCTGTTAGGTTTAAGCGCCTGTTTGGTAAACTTCGTTTCTCAAGGGATGAAGGATTGCTGTACGATGGGTGAGCCGTTCCAAGGGGCTTGGTCGACCTGTGCATACCCCAGATACTGGCAACATACCCTCCGCCTATGGGCAGTCTTTACCGCTTTACGGTATCAGGGCAGAATCGGCGCCTAGCATCGAGCGACTCAGAACTCGCATGATGATGTTATCGAAGCCTCAGGAAATCAATGTGGGTTGTTGCGCCTGTACACATGCTTTTGGAGAAGCGTTCACAGGCATGCCATGGCCGACCTAATCATTTGCCATTTGCACAAAGGTATGACGTTTTTGGGCTATGTATAGGCGCCGATTGAAAGGACCGCATAGGTACCAGTTATAGTCTAACGAAAACGGACGTCTGTGTGTGTGTTGTTTTTTTTTTTTTTCCAGGACACGAATTGCCGTCTGCGCAGCCAAACGTCATTCGAAGGATTGCTTATTATGATGCAGTTACGGACCGGCTTCGATCTTGATGAGTCAATTAGTGGGTGTTGATAGAACCTGCGTGCGCCACACAACCACTGGCCCCGCTATCCTGTATGCATAGGCTCCTCGAGTGTTGAGCCTATTCTCCTGACGGAGTAACTAACGGGAAAGTATGCAATACTGTCAAGATGCCCGACGACTTGACGGCTCAACGGGTACTGTCAATAGTAAGCCCCATGGCCACCAAATGACGTCGGCGCAGATCGTCTTTCATTGCTTAAGGATGTTCCTCTCCGTATTTGTCGCGACGCGTGTAGTGCTCGGACGATTGGCGCGACGGTGGCGATATTGATGGAATGGACTTGATGTCGTGGATCCTTGACTACGGACAACGACATGCCATGCCGTTATAGTCCTGTCAGGAGTTCTTCCTCTCGATGACATATTAATTTGGGTGAACTAATTTGCTGCTTCCCAAGGTAAATTGGTGTTCTTTAGGTTGGGATCTTCGAAGTTGTGCTAACATAAGATGGTCCACCCGGTCGATTTTCAAAGGAACAACACATTTCGCGATGGGTGTTAGGGTGAGGGACGTCCTTTTTTCAAATGTGTCTCGCTTGTTCCATTTACAATAGTCGTGATGTGATTCCCCAGAAATGATCTCAGGGCTGATGGCATCGGAACTTATCTCGCTTAACAGGAGCAAAGTAACAAGTCTCAAATCTGGCGACCCGTGGCTACTAGCGTCAAAGAGGAATTAAATGGGAATATAAGCGAGTTTTTTTGTAATTCCCCGAAACGAATCTGTGTCTCGCCTCATCTCTTCCTTCGGTATTAGATTTGATGACCTTGATGCTAAATCAAATTATGCACGATCGATCGAGGCGGTCATGCCTAAATGCGGTACGACTCGAAGTGGAGGAAAGAGGTTTCACCGATTAGTGATTTTCAGCCCATCTTGGTTGAGGGGCGAGATAGACCGAGCCTACAGTTTGGAAACCCCCAGGCGACACGTCCACGAGCCACGTTGAGGCTCGAGTTTGGTTTATTTACCGGGAGGTGTACGCGTGTGGCGGGAAATACCTATCCCGAGGTTCCCATTCGCTAGACACACGTTCGATTTCCCCCTGGAAAGGGTACACATCAATCTATTACGGTCGCAACATAGAAGCAGAAGTTCGATAGGAAATTTCTAATAGGTAGGGACGGATACGGTGACTCGAGCAATGGGGCTTGAGATATATTAGACTTTATTGGAATGAGTACCTGTACGATTGATATTGCGTGGCGGGGAAGAGTGAGCAAACATGATTCGAGGACCAGCGGGGCTAGTAAGTAATTTCAGGTATCATTCCCTGCGCCGTTACGTGAAAAGACGTCGTTTCGGCCGAATTGGTTCCCTCCGAATTGGAAAGGAAACGTTCAACTTGAGAATGGAACCGGAACCCTTCCCCATATCATGACGCTTGAAGGCCCCAAAGCACACGGCTCAAAGCGGGGTTCCGTCCTGGCAGTCAGCCTATCTGTGTTCCCCACCGATCTCTGCGATAAGTAACTGCAACGATCCAGATCCGCTTCACCTGGACTAGACAATCTCCGCGCCATCATGAAATGGGAAATGGAAATAAAAAACTGAATAGGACTAGCATGGGAGATTTCGCGCGGACCTTCTAGAGGGATGTTTATTTACGCAAGGGCGACAAGTTTTCGAGTGTCGAACGGGGATTTCTCGGGCGGTTGGTGTATAGCCGTGGCTCCATAATGGTGCAATCGTTCTTCGGCGTGTTTGTTTTCGGCGGGCACGCACTTTTCAGCTGATTCTCTTACATCAACGTTCACGTAGTCATGGAAGGGAATCAAAAATCTACGATGGTGGCGGTGCCAGTGTTTGTCATCAACAAACCATCCCCCCCTCCCCCCTTTCCTTGCTATGGACTAAAAACTTGTACCAACGATTCTCGTATCGATTAATGAAAAGAAAAAACTAACGGTTTCATTCCTGATCTTCGCGATACATGGGGCCCGAGAGATCTATTACCTCCGAGAAGGTAAACAAAGGCCCACCAACCAAACTAACTAAAAGTCCTCACATGTGCCCCGCTCTAGGTACGCAGGCTCGTCCAAGCGCATACGATCCGGACGTCGCTTATCCACGAGCGCCTCTGCACGACTCAGCGCGCGCTCGATACCCTCCAGACCGTCCACACCGCGGAGCTCGCAGCGGAGCGCCAGACCGCGGACACGCTCCGCAGGAAACTCGCGGCGTACCAGGAGCGCGTGCGTGCCGCAGAGGCAGAGCGCGACGATATGCGGCAAGTCGTCAACGAGCTCGTGGACCGAGGTAGGTGAGTTTTTTTTTTCTTTCTCTCTCTCTCTCTCTCTTTCTTTTCGAGGTGTAGGGGTTGATTGATTGTTAGTTTCCGTTTCCAAGGATTTCGCTGCGTGGCCGTGTAGTCGGTTGAGAGCGACGGGGCTTTTGGGTTAGTTTGTGCAATCGGAATTGAGAATATTGGGTGTTGATTGTGTTAGAACCCGCAGAGTTGGATCCTCCGGCGCCGCGAGAGCAGACGATGGCGTACGCCGCGGCCCTCATCGAGAGTCTCACCACGGACCGTGACGCGGAGAGACGAGCCCATAAGCGGACCACGGAGGTCGCTAAAAACACGATTGCGATTTTAGAAGCCCAACTTGCACTTCGCGAAGCCGAGTTGGAGTCTTGTTTGGGGCACGTTCCGGAGGATATACCGAGTCTAGAAGAGGGGGAAGGGGAAATGGACGAGATGATGTCGGATGAAGAAGCGCTGAAAGTTCTAGAGCTTAATGTGGTGAGGCAACGGAGGATTGAGATGGATACGAGGGCTTTGAATTCGAGGGTGAGTGTTTTTTTTTATTTTTTGTTCCAAGTTAATTTCGCATTATCAGTTGGAGAGTATACGATCACCTCCTCCTAATCCAATCGATGCTCTAAACGCCCAAATCCAGCAACTCGCAGCCCAGGTAGACTCTTTCCGAGCGGAACGCCAAAGACTCCGTGATTTGATAGAATCGGAAAAGCTGGTAAGGCACCAACCAATCGCCTTTTGTTCACTGTAAACTTTTTCAACTTAGGACACCGCGGGCTCACCACCGCGGGAGAAGGTAATAATAATAATAAAAAAACGCCTAAACGAAAACTCCGGTTTAATTATTTTTCTCGTAGCCGGAAATCGACCTCCTCGAAGCAGACAAAGACGAGATATCCATGGACCTCGCACCGCCGATGTTCCCTACCACGAGTCTCCATCATGATCCTCTCCCGCCCCCCGAAACAAATACACCCCATGAAACGGATCTGGATCTGCAAGCTCAGCTCCGTGATCTGCATTTTTCATAACAAGCCCCAGTAACATGTACCCATCTTGTATCTAGTTATTTTATTTTATTTTATTTTTTGGGTAAAAAAACCTAGTTTCTTATTGGATTACATGTTTGTGATGTAGAATTGCGCTATATGGAGGTCGCGTCTCTGTCGAGGCCGAGTAGGCTACCAAACACAACCGAATGTATTCTGAACCAAGTTGGTTGCTCCCTTACAGTACCGCCTCATTCTCCTTCGAGACGTACCTCGCCGCCTCCCCAGCGTAATTAGCAAACGGCCTAGCAGGATCCACCGCCCGCTTAGCATAGACCACTCCCTCAGGCGGAGGCGGCACGCGCAGAAGCTCATCGTCCTCTTCCTCGGGCGACTCGGGCCTCGAGGGGACCGGCGTGGAGACCGTGACCTTTTTCGTCTTGGAGTTCACAGAGAGCACTTTATGCTGTATCGGTGCCGGTACCGGCGTCACCCGCCCACTCCCACTCCCTCCACCCAAAGAGGGAAACGCGCCCGCCGCTTCCCTGGCCCACTCGCGCTGCTGCTCCTCCCTCTGGATCAGCGCGGCGATCTCGCCTTGGAGGCGCACGATGAGGGACTCGCGGTGGTGCGGTGGTGGTGCTTCGTGGCAGTGCGGACAGGCGTGCTGGGGGGCGTTGAGCGAGCATAGGACGAGTCCACAGGTGCTGCATGCCGGGGTGTAGGGTGAGAGTGTGTGTTCCCTTGCTGAGTGGATGTTATGTGGATAGATGGAAGTAATGAGTTAAGATCCTTACCTTGGCAGAAACACCCGCCTTTGGGGTCTGGGATAGGGGTAGTTTGGACGGCGCGTAAGAAGGATTCGAGGATTAAAAGTTCTTTGCTCTTGGGAACTGTTTCTGATTGTTTTTGTTTTTGTTTTCCAAATGTTTTGTTTTGGGATTGGGTGTTCCTGGGTTTGATACGGTCAGAGGATAGGGTGCTAGAAGAAGAAGAAGATTTTCGCGTCCATGGTGTTGACATCGTTGACGGACGTGCTGTTTGGGTGTGTGTGTGTGTGTGTGTTCCCGATGCGTCTTTCCGGTCCGAGAGCCGTCTCCTCAGAACGCGTTTACACGGACGACAGACTGACTCGAAATGTAAAGCTATTCGATAATATTTTTATCCACGTAGTCGCACCCCCTTCAACATGTGTTTACGTAGATGAAATTTTTTTAATATGGCGCAAAAGAGGGATATACTGTGGAAAAGTAAACGAAACGAATGAAGAGGTCCCCGATGGTCGGGGGAGTTGTTGGGACGAGAAAGGACACTGATCCTGTTGATTCGCAGACGGATGGGTTCTTTCTGTGAGCTGGGTTGATCGCCGGGGAAGAACAGAATACCCCCCTACTATCCATCCATCCAACCGACCCCCGACTCCCAACACAAGCAGAATAATATCCAGAGGGAGGGTAATTAGTAGGCGCAGTAATATCCCTGCAATGTCATATTCCTGGTCCAGACCCATAGGGAGTTGCTCGGATGGAAGGCCAAGGGCAAAGTGGGAGTGAGGAAACCGTCTGGATTCTAGACCCACACTCTTCTTTATACCGTGGCGTAGGATCTTTTTAATCTGGGTCAACGCTACGTGTGGCGCTAGACAGCGAATAGAGGCGAGATTGGGTGGTGGTGGTGTAATATTTCGCGCTGGCCGACGAGAGCGTGTTATTGCATCGCGATGGGATTCATTCTCCGGGAGTTGGGAGGGCGGTTTATGCTTATTTTTTAATTTTCTTCTGGGGGAGTGTACGGGGAACCTTCGTGGGTGTAGGCACGTCCCGATAATGGAACTTGGAACGGGGTTAGCCGTTTGTGTTATGTGGATGCACATGGTGGAAAGGTACTGCTTGCTGTGCCAGTGGATAGGTACGAAGCCAGAATGTATCTTCTGGCAAATGATAGCATCTGACGGTGGATTATGAAGATCAGATGATGATAGGAATATATGGGTGTACGGTCTTTTGATGAGAGCCTCCCGGCTCAGTTGATACTTGTGAAACTCCTCGAACTGGGTTTGCTCAAATACGGATGATGAGAGATAATCCGGGCTCGAGGCTATGTTGGTTTCATTATTGAAGACATTATAGCTGTGATGGAAATCAGGTTTCGATTATAGCACGGGAGTGTGATTTACACGTTAGTGATGCGGGAGAAGATCAAGGCGAACACTGCCATGGAATGTTGGATACTAGTATGTGAAATATACGGGTGTACGGGAAATGAAGAGGGCGTCAAAGGTGTATAAGCGCTTTCTCAGGGCTGAATGATGGCAAGGAGAGTTCCTCTCACCTCGATCTCTTGGAATCTACGAGGAGAATGATATCAAACGGAACAGATGGACAGGGTCATAGTGATTAGGTGCGATCCCGATAAAATAACTTTTTGGGAAATGGCATTTATCGGCAAAAAGGGGAATTGATGTAAAGAAGGAAAAAAAAAAAAAAGAGTACGAGTTCGGTGATTGGAGATATCCGGACCAGCGTGTGATTCTCGGAGATGAAGCGGCGTTTAAAATATCCTAATCGGGAGCGGAGATTGAAAAAAAAAGAAAAAATGGACGAATGGGCTGAATTTGTTCAAGGTTGACCATAGGGAGCAAAGTAAAAAAGACGCGGGGTGATTACTCGTGGGTGACGGTAAGTAACAGACTGCATCAGTTCTCTAATCTCATTTGATTCCAAGCTGATGGGAAACAAACAAGTTTGCTAGTTGGTTCGTTTTGACGGAATCAATTGAACTGCCCTGCGTGGTTGTGCCGGATTCTTTCTGATTATCCACGGCTTCTAAAGCGCTGAATGTCCTGTTGAACGGTTCTTTCCTGACGCACTCCATCAACATCCCCAAGCTATGCCCTCAAGTCCCGTGTTTGGCTGGTCCGTCTCTCCTTATATTCTTTGATTGCTAGCCTCTGATCCTAGATCACCCCCAAGGGATCCCCGCGACTCTGACAAGCCAAAGTCTCCGCTTCCCATTGACCCTCAACTTGAGCCCGCTAGTCGTTCCCCGCCTCCCCGCTCACCCGCCCACGATCCCCCCGACAACGACAACGACAACGACGACAACGACGACGACAACCGTAAGCGCACACATCGTACAGAGAACCCAGTAAGTCATCCTCTCACTCTTTGTAACCCATCACGGCCCTGATGATCTGCTATCATAGTATCCATCATCGTTCAAGTCCGATAAGAAGGACCATCTTTACCCCTCGTCTTCCTTTGACCGCCACCACTTTTTACCTCCGCCTGGTTCCATGCCGCACCGCGTAGAGCCGTACCCCATGTCGTCCACGTACGTGTCTTCATCCCATTCGTAGCCCGGCTGACAAATTTTTTCGTCCGTGCCCCCACAGTCACCGTAGGCACTACGATGATCTCCATCGCCGCCCCTCACCGCCCCCCATCGCATCTATCGCGCACTCCCCTTCACCCTCCGTCTCATCGCTGGACCGCTCCTCCGTATCTACCCCGCCCGCCCGCCGCTCGCCCGGCCTCCACCAGTCCGTGTACTACCACCACCACCAGGACTCGTCCGTCTACCAGCCGTCCCGCCTCCACCACAACATGCACTACCCCCCGCCCCGCGACACCGGGTACTACTCGAGCCATTCCTCGTTTGAGCCACGTCGGTACGAGCCCTCCGATAGCTACCATACCCCGCATACCCACCTCCCCATGCCCAATATCCCCACCCTCAACCCGGTCCGCGAGCCGTTCGCCCTCCCGTACCCTATCCCTGGCGGAAACAACGTCTCCATCATGTATACCGAAGACGCCGCCACAAAACTGAGCGACCGCGTCCGTCGGCGCTGCTTCAACTGCTGCACCACCGATACTTCCACTTGGCGCCGCTCCAACCTCAGCCCCGGAAAAGTCGTAAGTCCCTCGAGTTACCAGTAAAGTACACTATAATAATCAAAGTATCCTCTCCACAGCTCTGCAACAAATGCGGTCTCTTCGAGCGGACGCACTCCCGTCCTCGCCCGGAGCAGTTCCCACACAAGCGCGGCCCGCTCGCGTCCTCTGCGCTGCGGAGCCGGTCCCCCGCTCCGCTCCCCCCGCCGAACCAGATCGCGCCCATGTCCCCGCCCTACCAGTACTCCTCTGCCCCGCCGCACACTTTGCCCCCCTTTGACGGCGGGAAGCGGTCCTATAGCCCCCCGCCCCCGCTTCACGTGTCGTATTCCAGTGGGGGCGGCGCGGACGAGAGGAGGCAGGGCGAGTCCATCTCGACGCCCGTTAGCCGCCAGCCGACCCCCCCGCCCAAGCAGGAAGTCGTCGCTTGATTGCACTATGTATTAATCTATTCATTAGTCTACGAAAAAAAAGACTTTTTTTTCCCTCTCCTTCTTTCCAACCCCCTCCTTGTCGTATTTATACCTCCCCCGCCCTCGCTGTCGATTTTCTTGCTATCAGTTGACCTGGTCGTCAGTTCGTTATGTGTGTATCCTCGTTGCTTTTCTATACCTCTCTATCCCTCTACGTATCTGAAATATTATTTGTTTACCCGACCCCTCAACCACTTTTTTGCTCTCTTTTTTCTCTTTCTCATTCTTTTCAAAAACAGAAAATCCCTTGATTTATGCGATCGATCGCTAGGGCCTTGATCGACGTCGAGGGTGGGCTGGGCTTGATCCGCCAACAGTTTTGTTCAAACAACGATGAACGGACAGACGCGCCTCGTCTGTTGTGGGCTGGCCCCCCTCGGGAGGAATGTCCCGTGAGCACATGGCGATCCCGCTGTTTGGTTAACGTGTGGTAGCCAGCCCATTCCTGGTCCGACCGGGGTATTGAATGGGGTTTTCCAGACTTGGGGGGCTGGGTGGAGTGTGTTATCTATCTTCGTCTTTTCCTCGGACGCTTGTGCCGAAAAGATCACAGGACGGCCGTGTCGTTGTTACGTTATATATACATGTTGGCATCAATTCAAACAAACAGCCTGTCCCTTGCGTTGTTGTTCTGATGCCGTGTTCTTTGGGAGCAGCCACCCTCACGGTAAAGCTACCGCCACCTTACTCCACCCTGCTCCATTCCCTTCCCCCGTGACAGACGAGCTCGCATGGGGCGTTATTCAGTTGAGCTGTATCGGTTTTGGGGAGATGAAAGGAGGGGGGGGACCTCGTTCAAAAAAAGGGATCATACCCATCAGATGGACCATGATAACGGAACGACGAGCTTGGGGGACGGATCATGGAAATCTGATGGGGCAATTTGATTGGGTGTTATAAGTAAGTAAGGGTTGGAGTGGTTCGGGTGCTCTCTCGCTCTGGCTTTCTCCGTGCATCAAGGAGTGTCCTGTGCCGCGTCCACGTGGGGATGGTGATGCGCTGGGAGTGAGGTGCCTGCAGTCGTGATTATACATACCGTTGAGAGCTTGAGTTGAGGTGGCTGTACGATTCGAGGAGGAGCGGTGTACGGGCGTACCTGACCTTTTGGGTGTTACGAACTGGGTTCGATGCGTCATCGCCCTTGTCAAAACTTAAAGTGATGGATCGTGGTAAGGTGTCACTCAGCCCTACCCTCTGGCCCTTGGGTGTATATGTTTGGGATGAGAAGCGCACGGCTTTCTGGTGCAATTGTAGCTCGGAAGGGGATCGATATGGACAGCTCGTTTTTGAGGATCCGTTTAAAGGCGCTAGAGAGCGCACGACGAATTACCGCCGGCAGGATTGCCGCCTAAATTGGGATATCAAAATTTTATCCCGACCTTTCCAACGCCGCAATTTTGTCGAGCTGCAGAAGAAGAGAATTACGGGCGTGGCGTGACATATATAACGAGGTGCATTTTGTGGGATGGCAAGTGTCTTTGTCATTAACGCGTTCTTCCGTGTCCCATGTAGACGGGATAACAACAAGGAAGTTTCCACGCCTATTGAAAGGTATATTTAGGGCGGTGTTCACTGAAAGGGATGCGAGGAAAGGTTGTATGTGGCCGAGTGAGACCGCGAAATGAAACAGACACTTTGCGTGATGTTTGACAAACGCTGATGGCCGTGTCCGGCACGGCTGGCAAGCTCATGTTGCGCTTCAGTTGAACGGTAGCACAACATGCGTACGAGACGTAAAGTGGGAATTAAATTTGTTGTGAAGGGAAAGAGGAACAAGCAGGGTTCTGGCTGGAATCTGTACCGACAGCGCATCTCAATGCCTATTCTGCTTTTCCTTTCACAACAAGTGTATTTTCTAGGACAGACACTGTACATCTGGGTTTGCTATTCTTTGTTTTCCAAATGCGCCGCGAAACTTTGAATACGACAATTATTCCCATCAGGTCGGCACTAACGTCCAAGTGGCTTAATTAAAGTACTCACCTCGACCGTTGTCGTGTACGCGTCTGTCTTGGTGTCTATGAGATTACCAAAAAAAACACGTGTGACTGAAATCAAACGACAATCAACGCCGCTCGGCAAATCAGAGGTAAATCACAGAGAGAAAGAAAAAGAGACAGAGCACCGGTAAACCCGGGTCGCCTGCCCCGGTTATGATGACGTCAGCCGGTTACTCATCGCCTTAACATGTGATAAACCGAAATCTCACCCGCGTTATTTCAAGCTTGGAGTCGGTACTCCTCTTGACCGTTTACCACGACCATCATGCCTTCCAAAGCTAGAACTGCCGCTCTCCAAAAGAATGCCGACGACGTCGTCATAGTCAGCGCACTGCGGTCTGCAATTACCAAGGTATGAAGGCTGGGTGTCCACGTCACAGAGTCAGACCAGCTCAGTATTTTTTCCCCTCCGTAGTCGAGAAAAGGCGGCTTCAAGGATACACGACCTGAAGAGATCCTCTCGAGCGTCCTCAAAGCCGTGTATACCCGAGTGAACCTCGACCCGAAGCTCATCGAGGACATCGCGGTGGGAAACGTGTTGCCGCCCTCTGGAGGAGCCAGCGCGGCGAGGATGGCCGCTCTCCATGCTGGGATCCCGAATACGACGAGTATCAATACCGTTAATAGACAATGCTCCTCTGGATTGAGCGCCGTGAACCAGATCGCGAACGAAATCAAGACAGGACAGATTGATATCGGGATCGGTGCGTTTCTTGGTGCACCCTCCTGGTGGCTTCTTGCAGTTGGTTGAAGTGTAATGCAGGTGCTGGAGTCGAGTCTATGACGTTTGGGTATGGTCCTTCTGCCGTTACAGAGTACTCCGAAGCCGTCCTGTCCACCCAGGAAGCGGCGGATTGTACGATTCCCATGGGTATCACTTCCGAGAACGTCGCCTCGGACTTTGGGATCACTCGGGAGGTCCAGGATGCGTTTGCGGCAGAGTCGTTTAGGAGAGCCGCTGCTGCCAGCAAGGCAGGCAAGTTCAAAGCGGAGATCGTGCCCATAAAAGTGAAGATTGTGGATCCCAAGACGGAGAAGGAGCATGAGATTGTCGTGGATGCTGATGATGGGATTCGAGATGGGGTCACCGCGGAGAGCCTGGCTAAGCTTAAGCCTGCGTTTACGAAGAATGGGACCACGCATGCTGGTGAGTAAGGGATTTGTCCGTGGTAAGAGGCGGAGCAGCTGATGGATCGCGAAGGGAACGCATCACAGGTGTCTGATGGTGCTGCTGCTGTCCTTCTTACCCGTCGTTCTGTGGCCCAACGCCTCGGACTTCCTATCATTGGCAAGTTCGTGGCTGCCGTCGCTACTGGTGTACCTCCCCGCATTATGGGTGTTGGACCCGCATATGCCATTCCCAAGGTTCTAGAAAAGACGGGGTTGACAAAGGAGGATATTGATTTCTTCGAGATCAACGAGGCGTTTGCGAGCCAGGCTGTGTATAGCGTGCAGACGCTGGGAATTCCGTTTGAGAAGGTGAATAAACATGGAGGTGCTATTGCGATTGGTCACCCGCTTGGTTGCAGTGAGTCTTATCTTGTCTCGTGCGTGCTTTTGACACTGATTCGTACAGCTGGAGCGCGGCAAGTTGCAACGGGTTTGAATATCGCGAAGCAGTACAACGATAAAATCTTCATCACCAGTATGTGTATCGGATCTGGCATGGGAATGGCTGGTGTTTTTGTAAATGAGCAGTGACTGTAAGATATTTGTATTTGTATTGTATGGATTTTTTCGTAATGGATAGAGAGGTCACTGATTTCATACCACCGACGCATCCCGCCGGCTTATGTAAGACTATCCCTTAACTCAAGCTGACTCATTTATACTATGTTTTCTGAATAAATGAAACTGATTCGCTGTTTATTGAGAGAGTCATCTCTCCCACCGTTATAGTCGACATACCTCAAGAACCGATAGATTTCATTATGGACGCACGACATTGCTTGCATGTTCACGAGCGTCTCTCATCCCTTTTACAATCCATCCGACATTTCCGTAGGCGCTTTCATTGTCAATCCTCTTTCTCATCCACGAACTCTCCAGGACGCGATTCCACGAGGATTGAGACGTGTACGACGATATTATATCCTATATCCAAGTGCACGAACAAGGATAATATGGCATAAATCCCTTAATGTCATGGAGAACGTTAACCTCACATTCTTGGATATAAAGTCACCCCGGTTCGCGAAACTACGACGACGCAGCGGTTGTCGATTAGCGGGAACCTTGCGGAGGATGGTGCGTTGGGTTGTCTTGGTGTCCTGAGGAGCGGTGCCCCGACGAGGATAGTTGGATGAGGGGGTTGGTGTCGTGAGCTTCCTTGCGATAATTGATAATTGAGGAGGAGGCTGAGGGTGTTTCGGTGGGATGCTTGGGGGTTAGGGTAATACTCTGGGTGCGCTTGAGCATGTCTGCGTTGGGGAGGCGCTGTTGCGGTATGCCCGATTCTAGTAAAGGTTCTGTCCATAAGCTAATTAACCTGGCTCAGATGGGCTCGGAGAGCCGGCCGATTCTTTGACAACTGGTTTGCAGACTACTCGGATGGGGTCCTACCTGCCTGGATCAAGTCGCTTGTCCTTTAAAGGTTCTGACCTTCCTGATTGTGATCAAGTGGGAATGCGAACTCCTTCTACTCTATCTTACAGAGAGCCGTGGATCGAGCTCGACGCGGCCCTGACTCGAAAAGAGTTCTCGGGCTTGCAGAGGGGTTCTGTTTAATATTTCTTTTGTGATGAATACGATCGTCGGTGCGGTCAAAGAGGCTTTCGATGCGTCGTGTACGCGTTTGGGCCTCCGCGGGGATTATGAGTGTGGAGTTGTCGAATGGTAAGTGGGTCATTGTAGCTTTCGGGGGTTCGTTCATTTTGCTTATTGAAGACGTAGAGCCCAATACGATAACAGGCTTCGGAGATATTGGTTACACGAGAAGGTTCCTGATTATTAAACGCGGCAAAGGTCTATTTGTCGAATGCTTAATTTTGCCTTTTGATTGGGCCCTTGGCCGAAAGGTTAAGTTTGTGGATTTAGAAGCATTTAAGCCCCGATTTTGGAGAGTGATGACTTGACAAGGCGCGGGCATCTGTATCCTACTCATTGCAGCCCCCATCTCGGCGTTATTTACTTTGCTGCATCTCTGTGCACTCTCAACGCAAAGCACAAAAGCACAAGGAACTGAAATCCGGAGGACTTACTCCACACCCATAGGAAGTCTTGGCATTTCTGTTATCACTTGAAAATCCTAGCTTGCTTGTACAGCACTTACTGGCCTGTTCGGCAAGTGCCCTGTAGATGCCTTGCGCCAACAGATCCGCTTCTCTCTGATGAACTCTTGTGGTACTGACAGTACGACAAAGCGCTGGCATCATTCGGTAGAGTATCAATCCAATAACTGATGCTCGAGCCTATTTCAGGCTTGCCATCTTACGGTTCTCATATCATTCTTGGATCACATCTGTTGGACATATTACGGCAGAAACTTTAGTAGTCGGTAGCCATGTATGGCATAATGTTTATGTCCTGTAATTCGATTGAATGAGTTAGTTTAATTCCTGGAAGGAAATTTAGACATACTGTATTGACCTGAGACTGATCAACAAATTCCGAGGCCGTTTGACAGGCCTTTCCTGTAAGATCGAAATCTAGTTTCATAACAACGGCACTCACGACGGCAAAAGTTCATCGACGATGCCTATAAAGTATCGCAACTGCTGACCTCAGCTGCCCCGGATTTGATGGCTGCACCGAGATCGACGGAGACCGGATCGACCATCAATCATTACGTGAGTATAGCCAGGGTAAGTCAAACCTCTACCTGTCGTTTTGCAGTGGGTCGTGCGTCTGGTTCCTTGCTGACGGCTCCGCCAAATTTCTCATGACCCACATGCGCCATAATCATGGACCTCTGTAAACAATGGTGTCTGCTTGCTCAATTCAAGCCTGACTCATGCAGAATAACTGACAGAAAGAACGAGCCGGGCATCATGTCAATGATGCTGCTTGGCCCGACTCGGTTTGAAGTATCCGATTCGGCGAGTGCGCCATGTGGCCGCGTGGTCATGGTCTATCCATGGATCCACTCCCTCGCTGCAGTTTCCTGCCACAAGGACTGCGAAGTATAAAAAAGTGCATATGTTTAGCGATATATGTCCTCTTAAAATACACATGTTCCACATGTAAAGCTCGTAAGCCCAGTAGCGGCATTGACACTGAGCTTTATCCTTTTTACGGTCTCCTGGCCGCACCTGCTTGCTTGTTTCGCTTTACGGGAGCAGATGTCCCCGTCCGGGTCCTGTTTAAAGACTTGTTCTGCTGTGTGGACGACATGTTCTGGACCCTGTTCAATGCGCCTAGAAATCCCGTCGTACGCTTAGAGCTCCAAGATAATTCAGATCCTGTCACCAGATCTCACATTCTCATTCCCTAGAAAAACCACAAGATTGCTTCGACCCTTGTTCGTTACATACATCAATCCCGCCAATCCGCATCATTGCTGTAAACGGAGAACCTTGGTATGAAAAATTTCTGGCGCTTAGTGTCATACTTTGAAAGCATCTCATGTGTATTTATAAAGAATGTAGAGCCTACGTTGTCATCCCTTCTGCTCGGAATATACGTCCTGGGGAAATGCCGCTAGTTGGTAGCTATCGGCACGCCCAAGAGCCCCGTCCCCTGCTGACGAGATCCGAATGGATCTGGGTCAATCAGTTCGCTTCAGGATGATCGATTGATGTGATATATCTCCGTCACCTCAGAAACCATTCCAATCACAGGTACCCCAAGAAATGCGGACCTTGGACAAAAAGAATCTTGTCGGTGTGATTCAGTGTGATATGTGCTAAAACTACGAAAGACCTGCACATTCCCGCCGTGGATATATCATTTACCAAGATGCCTCGCGTAGGTCTGCAATACAAAACAGATGAGCATCGCAATAGTATCACCAGAGCGGACACCTACGTCCAAAATGTAATATATTATCAGAAAGAGACTGATCTTTTCGTCTCGATCCTTGTGGTACTTGACCATGAACTGACAAGCCTGGAACTTGTTTTGAGTTTACGCAGTGCAGTAGCGTGCTTTTGCAGGATTATTCTCGTAATTATTCGACGGAGAATCCTGGAGTCACTTGGCACGGAGCTTCAGCGCGCTGAGGTCCCAGGAACGACATAATTAAAGTCCATACATGAACGCCAATGGTCTAGGCTTACACGAATATTCACAATGTGGTCTTTCGCTGCGAGATCCCTAAGCAGTAAATGATCGTAACCGGGCGCAGATACTCAGGTATCAAAATCAAGTGACATCCAATTGGCCCGTGGCACCTAGGGCTCACGAAAGAGGTTTGAAGTCTTATCATCCTCTCGGGAAGTGCACTGGAAAGGATACGAGAAGATGAGTATCATACGTCCTGGACGGGGCATACGGAGATATTTGCCCGTCGGCCCGAACTTGGGTTGCGCTCGCAAAATCCCTCCGAAACATCGCAGTAGGTACGCGTGCATCTCATCCGTCGACATGAAACCTCACTCACGGAATGTCAGAAGATGTATCATCTTCTTGGGTTTGTATGACTGAATATGAGTGTTGGCTACCATCGAAGAGGCGCCGCTGTCTCCTGAAAACTGCCGAAAGAATATCAGTAACGGTCTACGACGATAGAGACATCTATGCTTGCCTTCTCCTTCTGGTCAGTAGTCGCCCTGAACACAGCGAGCTGACCATTATTGATTTGAACCATTGCATGAATGATTTCCATTGCATCACAGATACACTGCATAGTGGAACGCGTCAAGTCTTTCTTCGACTAACAAGATAGATTGACCGTGCGAAGGAGTGAATAGAACCGAACATGATTTCTTGATGCAGGCAGCAGTGCAGCTTCCTTCCTGTTCCGCAAGGCAGTACGGTGTTCCTTGAACGGGCGCGACCAAAAGGTAAGTGATATCAGCTTGAAGATATTTGATTACAGAATTCGCGCCCATTTCCGAACACCTGAGTAAGACTTGTTTCTTGCCGGGGTCCGATCACAGTTCAAAGCGTCCAATCGATATCAAAGTTGGGGGCAACGGTGTTAACTGGAAGCCGTGTTTCTCGATTATTGGTTAGTTGGGCTCGTAGCAGCGTTTCCCGACATACTGGAAGACAACTTGGCGCACTGAGGCAATTCATATCGATGCCGTGCAACACATTTCAATGTTCTCCTTGTCGACTCCGAAGACGTATACAACGTCTTCAACCTTGATATCAACGAAAAGAAGGGTTCTGATGTGATTGAAGGACGCTCACACGATCTTACTCACCTCCATCAACACCGACAACATAAGTGAGAGTTCGGTTCAAAATGCTTGATTGATTTTGATGAATCAAATTCGATAGCATTGCCTTGTATCAGCTTGTGTGGAAGGTACACGGTCCTTCCGAATGATATTTTCTTGTAGCAGATACCGAAGGAATTGCGGCATCACTATATTCGACGAGGTACCCTTTATGTTTCAGAACAAGGGTATCGCTGCCGTAGCTTAAAGCATGTCCGTGGATAAAATAGAGGATGACATCAGGGACATGAATCCATAGAGGGATTAAATGCAAGCGTCTTTCGTGCGCACGAGAAAGGAATGTAATCCTAGAAAGTCGCACCTTTTGAAAGCCGGCAACAGACCTTAGGGAGAAATCAGTTACGCGGTACCTAGGATTGATGTACCTCAGCGTCATTTTGTGTGTAGCCCTATGTTGATAGCGGACTAGTGCAACGAGTGTAGTGTAGTTAGTTGCTCGTGAAGGAAGTCAGTCTCAAGAAGACGCATTATCCCACTTGCTACGCGAGTTTCTTACTGTCCGTACAAAACCAAAAGGTTCGCTGATAGCGGAGAGAAAGTCATACGCCTGACCCGCGATCGGAGAAAATCGTTCCAAAAATATATGAACATCCAGAGTGGGCGCGAAGCGTGGCCGGGTTTTGGGTGAAGCCATGACAAGTTCCAGCTATACATGGACATGAGAAGTAAAGGGTACGGGGCCCACCGGCTGAACAGCTTCTAGCGCAGATATCGGAACGTATTAATTTTCATTGGTCATTTCCGGCAATTCGCCTTTATCCCGTTCTCTGCGCAAGGGAAGGCCCAGAAAGATCTAGCACATGACTAAAGTCTTGATTATGCAGATGAGAACCTTAAAAAACATACGTTCAGTCCCTCAGTTTCTCAAACATGCTGACTGTCGTCTTACAGGAATGCTGCCGGATGTCTGTGTATCGCATGGATTGCAAGTCACAAATGAGCCGTGACTCGCACATGGATCCGAGTTCGGCATGTTCCGATCAATTCTTTTTGCTGAGGCATTTCCGGAGGATTCCTCAGAACGAACGAACTTGAGACGACTTTAACTTGCAACTTCAATTGAAGCAGTACTGTGCTGCGGCTTTGACATTGCTTTCTCTGGAATTCAAAATGGAATGCTTCATCAATTGATCATCACGGGCTGAACCCCGTGCTCAGGGCGCAGAATCATCGAACGGGTGGACGAAATATCCGGTGTAATGTGCACTGACATGAACTTGGTACGAAACAAGGTTCCGGGCCCCCAAAACTCTCCAAATTTATCTAGTAAACTTATTTGTGAGCAAGTTCGATTGCTGCCTGCTCCTTCCCTGGATAATCAAATTAATTACCAGGCTTATTGGCTTTTTTCTTACTTGAGCCAAAATTGAACATGACATCACGTATGCGATTCTTCGAATGGAGCCCACGTTGTTCATGTCAGGCTCCGGTACCCTTGGTCTAAGTGCGGAGCGGCACTTGATATTCTCACCATCATTGTTGTAGGGGTCGGGGCGTCTCTTCTGCTTCCCTTCCAGCAGTGCAGTGGACAGGATTCGTACGCGGACATGGGTTGGCCGGCGCACCTCATTATTGTCGTGCTGATGGCTGTGGCCTTTGCATCAGCTTCAATAGTCCCACGAGGGCCTCAGACTAATGCAACTTGCTCCAGTGATTATGATTGGACCGACAATAAGTCTGGTTTGAGTCCTTGTCTGCTGGCATCGTATTTGTTGGGATCCTGCTTAACTGGTGGTGCGTGCATCGATAGTAGCTTCTTTAGGCTACCTATATTCGTCGATCGGTTGCAGATTACGGTGTATGGGCTTTACCGGCCGCCTCTCATTATGACCCTCCGAATGTCGGTACCATGTCTTCGACTCCGTGCTCATGGTACGTCAGAGCTATATCTCTTTTCAATTATCTTATCTTAAGTTCGGGCGTAGCTCTTGGTCTGTTTATAACCTCTTGAGTGCTTGTACAGTATGCCAAGGCAACGTGAATTCCATTCTGAGGTGAGCATGTCTTCTCTTCCATCAACACGATTAACCATGCTGAATGTTATTAGTTGGGCCTACTACAAAGCTGAATGCCCGGATAACGACTTGTCTACGACAACGTAAGACCTCCTCGGAATTCGAATTTAAAGGTTCCATTCAAAAAATTTTTAGGTTCTATCCTTACGATAAAGGTTATGTGCTCCCCGCATCGGCTTCTATTCCGTACTGGGCCACCCAAAATCGTTAGTGACTTGGTCTTATTTCTTCGGAGAGGAGACAGTTCACTATATGCTCACATGACAGCTCTGAATTGGCATGATGGGCGTTTTGATTCCTCGGATGCCAAAAATCTGGCTTCTCAAGGTGGGCTGTAGTTGACCACAATTTAAAAACGTAGAATTAACACGTTTTATCAGACCGTCCCGATCTTACTTCGAATGATGCCAACGCCAACAGTAATAACTCTTCCACCCCTGTCGGTGCCATCGTCGGGGGCGTTGTAGGCGGTGTAGGCGTCTTAGCTCTCGCAGCCATCATTGCTTTCTTCCTCTTCCGACGCCATCGTCGACATGCACCCACTAAAGGTGCAGATGGAACCAGTGAACCCGCAAGTGGGGACACACGATCTACACTACACCTTAGATCCAACTCGGCGATGACTCAAATATCTGACCCCACCTCCTTCCACTCTAGCGGTATAATCAACATGATGAACCCGCCACCTCCATTGAGTCCACAAAGTCTAAATAGACCGACATTGCACTCACGTTCAAGCTCCAGCGACGTGGGGGGTCATGGATCGTACTTTGGTTCCATTCACGGAACATCCGCACTCATGTCTCCCACCACTGCAGAATCACAGAGAATGTCGGTGAATCTAGAGGATATCATTACGCCTTTCACTAGTTCCATTTCGGACCACGGAACAACGTATCATTTCGATGCGACTTCAATGTCGTCGGTTTCGCATGAGACCGGCAGCAACGATGGGAGCATGAGCCTTTCCGGGAATAATACCAACAGCAGCATACGCATGAACCCACCAGCATACAGCCGGTATCCTAGCCAGATCCATCAGACGCTAGAGCAGGCGCCGCTGAGGACCGGGAAGGATGTCATGCAGGTCCAGAACCCAGTTGGGAGTCGGCCTCATTCCGTTGTCCCGCCGCCGCCGCCAAATGACACTAACTTTGATATTTCTAGGATAGCCTGATTTACTTCGCTTTTTGTGGATCTCGCAGGGTCGATAGCTGAGCGTATATATGTATTCATGTAGGTCCGCAGAGTGTACTTATATATACATATTAAAAATGGAAGGATTCTTCGCGATGTACACTAGAATTGGCTCAGTAGCGTGCATATTGAGCGAAGAGGGTCGTCATGAATTTACTTCTTCACAGCGTGGCGTTCGTGTGAGTATTTAAGGTGTTCAACCGGTTCGGCTTCTTCTCCCTTCAACCTCCGTTTATCATGTCACGGTCTATCTTAGTTCTTCACGGGTACGTGTATTTCGTTAAGCCTCACCACTGTGCCCATTTGGCTAACATCTCTGTGGAAAGATACGCCCAAAATGCAACCATCTTCAGCAAACGCGTTGGTTTTTTTACAAAATCAAATTTGAGAGAAGCCGCTGTTAATATTGTGCTTCCTTAGCTCGGAGCTTTTCAAAAACAGTGTGGCAAGGATATCGAATTAGGTTGGTGTGTATGGCTATGAAATTTACGGGCTTACCAAGCCGTATTACTGAAGTGTTCGTCGACGCTCCCCATATCATCCAGCCCGCTGATCTACGTGCCAACGCGTCACAAACTGAGCTGGGGGCCTTTGATCCCGCTGATGGCCAGTCTAGAAGGTGGTATGATGTGTATCGCGATCTCACTCGAGCTATTGGACTGGAAGAATCTCTCGTGATGCTCAGAGATATTCTCAAGCAGAGAACGTTTGATGTAAGTCGCCTTCTATCATCGTAAAAACATAAAAAATTAAACCTTGAACGCGTTCAGGGTGTTTTTGGGTTCAGGTATGCGTAAAGATGTTCTTAAGCTAAAGAAAGGCTGCAATGTGTTATTATTAGCCAAGGTGCAGCCATGGCAGCGTTTCTTTCTGCATTGGTATGCGGTGAACAGATTCCGTTATGGTCATTGATTTATGAACTTCGAACAGCTCGAAAAACCTCGATCATACCCTCCATTTCTCGTTGACGGCAAGCCTCCTCATCCCCCATTGTAAGTTCTGATCTTTGTGCCTGGAGACAAACCTGAATTGTACGCATCTAGCCAATTTTGCGTCTGTATCGCAGGATACAGGATCACGGACCCGTTAGCAAATCTCGTGTTTAACCCTACGTATGCAACGCTGACACTGCATGTCATTGGGAAAAACGATATCGTGGTACTCGAAGAATGGACGAAAATCCTTTTGGGTGTCTCAGCAAACAAACGCATCGAGGAACACGATGGAGGTGTGATGTATGATCTTAGGTTCCTGACAGAGTCTTACTAGCGTTTGGTGCAGGCCACTTTGTTCCGTCTAAGACATCGTGGAGGAAGTTTCTCGTGGCATATCTCTTGGATCCTCAGGGTGACATTCCATCGCCTGGAAGAGGATCGGTGTCTTCGACTCCAAATTCTGGGAGGGCCACGCCCATTACCTTCTGATTCATAGCAGAGTATATTTTACGAACTCGGACAGTAGTTGTAGTCTCGGACAGATCTCACACCTAGGGAATAATGAACTTCAGATCCAAGCGTTTGTCGGGTTTCAGGGTAAAGGCTTGCAAGTTTATAGTACGGCTCTACTGCGGAGATGAGCTTGTGAAATGCGATGGCATAGCAGATCTTAGACATACATTCTAAAGATATAGAGGGCACTACAGTCGTAAGATTTCGGAAGGAAGACGCAGAGCTGCCTAGATTATGTCATAAATTTATTTAGAGAACGATTTCTCTGAACTGGGCGAGACGAATAATCAAGGGTGAAAGGATGAAGGCGGAATAAGAGGTTTGTGGCGGTGCACCCGAGGCGCTATCCCGAAAAAGGAACATCAGTCCTTACTAAGGCTTCTTTCCCGCCCTTATGACTCACGGGTGCGAACCCGTGAATCTTCCTATTAAGAGATCACAAGGGCATTGACTCAACAGTAATTGTTTTCTTCCTACTCTTGCGACGTGTGTTTACTGGTGATTCTTCAGAGAGATGTATCCGATGTCGTTGCTAAGCTTGTTCAAGCATTCCATTGACGCGCCTCCCCGTTCCCGCCGTCTCGCGACGCCCTTGAACTATATTATACGCATTTGTCTTTTTCGGATATGTTCCTGGATCTGTGTCCGAAATCTCAAGAAAATCAGGATGTTCTTCGCCAAAAATAAGACATGATCGAGGTTCCCCTATTTTTTGTGGATTTTTTGCTCAAAAAGAGCGGAATTTTCCTCTGTTGTCTTGAGTCGCCTCCACTAGCAACCATCACTACCTCTATTCAGATGGATACCTACCCGTATGATAACTTTCACCCTCTGCAGATGGAAAGCGTTCCATCCTCCTGGCCTGGGGAATATGAGACAGAGACTCCGACCCAAGCTTCAGTTGCCTCGTTTTCTCAAAACTATCCATACCACTACCCCACCCACTTTGATTCCGTCCAAAATGCCGCTTCTTTCCCGCGGACGCTTTTAGTCGACCATTTCTCCACTGAAGGACATAGCCCTTACATCCTGTCAACGGCGAACTCTCCCTTCATTTCTGGCCACCCATCGCCATATCTGTCGGAACTTCCTTTGGACTCTCGCGCGACACCTTCCAACTCACTTGAGCCGGACTCCGATTGGCAACTCTCGATACCGCCTATCTTCGTCAATGTGTCAGATCTCACATCGTCTTCATCGTCCTCAGCATCTTCTCCATCATTTCCGGAGCAGCTTCCTGACCCATCGCTTTCTACACAGGCGAGTGTACAGGCCGCTCATCAGGACCTCTCGTCGTCCAGGAACAAGCGTAAATGGCGGTCTGACTTGCAGGCATCCACATCTTCTAACTCTTACGCGGCATCTTCGAGCGATTCACCACGGTCGGGATCAGAATTCTCTTATCACGAAGACGACGACGAGTCGGATGCAGATTCGGTCTACCACCCTAGTCCAGGTCCTTCGAACCCTAGGAAGAGAGCTCGGTCGATAAAGTACTTTGGTGAGGAGGACGACAGTGGAGATGAACTCCAGTTCGTCGCGGACAGCAGTAAGAAAAGCCGCGGAAGGAAGGTCCCTGTTGCCCCGGAGTTCCGTCAAGACGACCAGGCTGAAGCTGAGTCTCACACGGTGTTGCCATCCATCCCGTTTGGTGTGAAGAAAGCGGGTGCTCCTAACAAGAACAAAAGGCGATACGTTTGTACGTACGAAGGATGTGGAAAATGTTTCGTTCGAGGCGAGCATCTGAAGAGACATGTCAAGAGTCTGCACTTGTGCGAGAAGCGTGCGTACATGACCTATTTTCCCTTTGATGTCGGTTTTGACAACTCCTTAGCTCATCAATGTCCACACGAAGGCTGCAATAAATCTTTCAGCAGGAAAGACAATCTGAAGCAGCATATGGGTATTTTCCATTGAGCTATTCGTTTCTCGTGTTTTCGTGTTTCTCCCACAAAAACTAAAAGGTCAACATTCTCTTTATCTCGTCGCTCTCCGTTGCAATCTGCTACTACCATTCGGCTTTCTATTACCTATATATCCCATTCGCTACCTTAGACATCACACTGCTAGTCGTTGGATCCTCGACGCTTCAGTTGGAAGTTATACAAGGAAGGATTTCTCTGTACTATCACAATCCGTTTTGCTATTTGTTAATTACAACCGTGATTGCACCAACGCAGTCATGATTCACACCGGATACGTATGAAGTCTCACACATGAGAAACGAATTGTTTCTGGAAGATTGGGGACGTCTCATCCATACATAATGGAGTTTGTTGGCTATGTTGTCGTCAATCTTGCTTTGAGACATTAGACGCTTATCTAAAGACACTAATCGCGGTGCCCGCCGCCAAGCCTATGTATGTCAAATTATTACACTCTTCAATCATACCACACTGCATTTGCACAGCACCCTCCATCGATCAGGTCGATGTGAGCCACAGCGGTAGCGTTTGATGCGTCGTCCAATAGTTGCCAAATCTCGACGAACCCGACAGACGTGTCCGTGATGGCAGCGAACTTGTCTGCGAAGGATGCGGGACTTATAGCATTGGCGGCCCCCCCCGAGGTCGTGGTGGAGGTAATGAAGAGCTGTTCGGAGATGGAACCGTTTTCATCGAGGCTAAACACGGAAAGGTACCCAGTTTCACTGGTTTCGCGGGACCGGGTGGTCGCCCAGAGGTAAGTTTTATTGGCGGACACTTGGACTTCGTCAGCCCAGTGTATGCTTGCGTCAGAGCCTGTATAAGGGTCGCGCACATGAAATAGCTGCTTAGGCACTGATGGGTTTGGTGCTTACCTGGTGGGAGAAGAGAATATGATACGTTAGAGTAAACTGGTTGATGTGTTTGCCAGTCGATGCTGTATTGAGCGACCTCGTTCGCTTCCTGAAAGAAAAATTAGTTTCGAGTAAATAATGTTTCGTTTGTTCTTACCTCTAAGATGACATATAGGTACTCGCCATTGGGATGGACTGTTAAGTGCCTGGGATTGTTTCCTTTGGCAGGCGCAGCTGACGTTCCAACATCCGTCAATTCTCCGGTTGCGACGTCGACCCCGAATGTCCAAATTTTGTTGTCGCTGTCGTCCGCAGCGTAGAGATATGTGCCATTGGGGAGAAGAGCAAGACCGTGAACGCCAGATGAACCCGATGTGAAGGTGTAGTTCTGGGTAATGGAAGAGAAGTCGGCCGGTATAACGGCTCCGCAGTCGCCAAAGGGTACTCCTAAATGAGAGAATTTAAACCGAACAAAAAAAAGATATATCCAGGAGCATACCGTATACAGTGTAGGGCTCGACCTTGGAAGAGGTGATGTATATGGCTCGAGTGGATGAACCTGATCAGAGTAGTGTTAGATCATAGAACCAGTGTACAGTGTACATCGCAAAGCATACAGTTGCTGTCAAGGGGAACGGATGCGTTGTACGTGATACTGGTACTGTTCACCACATTGAAGTAACCGTATGCGCTGCCGCTTGCCGCGTAAAGACTCTTACGGTCATACTACAGAAGGTAAGTGGTAAGACGAGAGAATAGGGCAAGATATATAAGCACCTACACTCAAATTTATCCACGGATGTTCACTGGGTGTCGTGATGTTCGCAGCAAGGGTCAGCGAGTAGGTCTCGTCGTCGAATTCCAAGGCATAAATCGCATGGGACGAGAAACTCCCGACAAAAAGATGATGGACTGTTGCTGAAGCGAAGCTTGATAGGAAGAGAGCTATGAAGGCCTTGAGAAACATCATGGGATAACGAAGAAGCACACGATACCTGGAAACCACGTCGAGTTTTTATACGTCGACGTTTAGTGGCTATTAATAGCTATCACTAGGGAGTAAACTGGTGTAAAATCTACGTGGAAATAATTCGCAGTAATTTGCAGTAATTCGCAGTAATTCGCAGTAATTCGCAGCACTTACGAGAATAGTTGCCTGCTGGCGCAGCTGCGCATTGTTTTACCGAGACGTAAACCCTCTAACACGCAGCCTATGAATAATTCCACTGAACCTTGAGGATCCGTGTGTGACTTGCGCGAACGTCGGTGACCGACGAAGCGTGAAACCTACAGAGCTGAGGAAGTGAGTGCGAGCGCAAGGTATTTTGCCTGTAGAATGGAAACCAGAACATACAAGGAAAAGCAAAGGGGACACAGAATTCAAGTGAGGATCTCTACAGGCTATATGTATCCCTCGTTGTACACGATCGTCTTCTCTCAACGCCTTGAAGGTCGTCGGACACTAGAAGGAAGCAATCAGTGACGAATACGAGAAAATGGGGAAAATGGCAGGTACGATGAACAAGGAGATACTATAGTCCGCTGAGCATCTACCAATGGGAGAATTGCGATTGATATCGTGACATCTTCGCAGCGAGGACTCGCACTTGTAGGATGAAACGGAGACGGACAACCGATGCAAAAAGTTCGTTTTTGATCGCTTTTCAGCGTCAAGGTGGCGTCGTCCGGCAAAAATGCCCGTATGTTGCTCTGCGAGAATCGCCATAGACTGTCGCAGTTCAAGAGAGGAAGGTAGATAACATCCCTCTCTATTGTATACACAAAGAATAGGAATGGTACCCGAGTGTAAAGATGTTGAAAGAATCGGTTGGTATTGAGAATTGGTTTTCACGGCTCTAACGCCACTTCCTATTTATACCTATTTACCACTTACTTTATACTTTGACACTTTGTACCTAGCTTGATTTGACTCCAACCACCACTGTCTCCGTACTCTACGACAGAATATACCTCCCTTTCGAGTCAACCACGTCCCCACTCCGAGTCGCCACCTAATCACCAACAGTCGGCAACCGTAACTGCACCAGAACCTTCATCCGGACGAGTAATTAAGATCGTAGTAGAACACACAATAGGGTGACACATGAACGGACTTTGTGTAAAGTACTAGAAAATATCATGAGATAATGGGACGTCAACCTAATATGATGGAAAAAATATACCTGGGTGGTCATGCACCCGTAAAGCTTCGTAAGAAGCATAGTGTAAGACGTGTGTCCAGCATCTCACGCAGCTGAAAATATACCATGCGACTGGTACAAACTCCATCTAGTAGGAGTTCTGTGGTCGACGCGTGTTCCTCGCGCGGAAGGTCGGATTCACATACAGGACCATGTGCTAGTGCGATGGTCATATTTTGAGCTTCTACAATACGAAAGGATCAGAACATCTACAAACAGCGATAGAAGTTTCATAACCATTGCGAAGAACTGTATCCAAGGAATGAGCTTTTTTTTGTCGTGGTCCTTTTCTTAGTGGCTGTTCGTAAGAATAATTCTTTTTGTTTACTTTATCCATACATGAAGGTCCACGTGGAAGCTGGTAGCATACGATCAATCGTAATATCGACCCGCGGCTGCCTTTCACTGACCCTTGATTTGCGGACGCAGTTCGTAAGATGGTAGATGCATTTATACCAACCAAGATGCTCCTACAGGGTCGAAGCCTGCCGAGCAAGCAAAGTTGAGTAGCGACTTAATACGAAGAGAGCTTGGAGAGGACACACATTTATCAGATGGTGTCGTCAAAGATTCGCCGAGAGTTACATCCAGCGAGTCACTGGAAGGCTGCGCCATTGTTGAACAGAACGTTGGCGTTGATTGTTTGATACCTAGCGGCCCGTACTAAAGCACGTGTAACCTTCCTTGATCCGATCTGATCAGAAGAAAGTTCGAATCAACGATTCGACATTTCCGTCTTCTCTGGTCACCCTCAACACTCCGGTCTAGAAGACATAATGCCTAGCCCGTATTTTTATCTAGATGCGGGCAGAGGCAGATATCACCCAAAACTTCGTCCCCCGTTTCAATAGGCAGAGTTCAAGCTCAAAAAATCACCCTGTCTTTTCCCATGGACGCGCAAACCACCCTCAAGGGCCCTCCTCCAACAATTGACGACGACTAGGACATTCATAGTTACAGGAGCTAGGAATTATTTCTCGTTTCTCCTCTCTAGACGTCAAATTGACTCAGACACGCAGGTGGAACCTCCGGAGATGTTGTCACTGACCGTCTTGCTGCTTGCAGATCCGAATTTAAAGATCCTTGTCGTAGAGTGCGGCCCCCATACACTAAATATGTACGTAATCTCACCGTCTTTCCAGCGAATGAAGCCTCACCGATGTGTTTCCAGCAGTGCGCACCTCCAACGTACTGGTCGCCGGAGAGCGCAACGATGTAGCCGGAGTTCTGCAAGGGTGCACCGCAGGCCCTATACCCGCCGTTGGGAGTATACCAGATAGCTGTTGGGTTATTGTCAATATCATACAGATGTAAAGGAAGGAACATGTACCGTCGCCGGTGAGGGCATTGTTCATGCCGATGGACAAAGCTGCAACAGCAAGAACAGGTTGTCTGAGAGAAAACATTGTATGTTGATTATTTCGGTAGTTGCTTGAATGATAACAAAAGTCAAACTTGCTCTGCTTTTTATGCGTCTGTAGGAACCTCGAGAAACGCGTACATTATGAGGTAGCAGGGACCAAAATACGGACTGAGATGCATGCAAAAATGAAACCAGGATGATATCGACGTTTTGAACGTTTCGACAACATACAAAGCGGGCGGTTGCTCAGGAGCGAGTTCGGGACGAAAGCAGTCCACAGATAAGACCAGCATATCTGGCAGGCGTTATCAAATGCCGACTCCAAGTGTGGGCAGCTGCGGCAATTGAAAAGGAGGAAGGCGCGAATGTAAGTGAATAAGGAAGGATTCCACACCGACGGTAAGATGAAAAGACTGGGATCTTGAAGTGATAATGGGAGGTTAGCTTGAGACTCATAAGCTTCTCAAAGGGTGTAGACGTCGAAGAAGAGTAAAGCGTGCCAACAAATGAGTAGGCTTGATCCATTAATGAAAATCGGTTCGTCCAATCGTGATGTGTATGCGAACAATAGCTGAACAGTTCAGACCTGTGCAAGAAACAAGCCATTGGTGACCTACCACTGTCGTGTGATTGTCGCTACTGAGGCCAGGAAACCCGCTGTATTCCAAATGGATCGAAGTTGCTCGAGTAGACCGTCGGTAAACGACTGTTGCAGAACAGCTATTGAATGGACAGGATATATTGATGAGACGAAAATAGTAAATGAACTCGGGTTTGAACTAGAAGGAAAGGTATGAAGCTCAGTCGTTGATTACCCACATGCATATGGTATCGTCAGAGCCAATTGTACTTTGATGCAGAAGAAATGTACATCGCGCTGGCTCTTTCGGCAAAAATTATCAAAGTTTCGGGTGGCATGTAAGATTCGTTTCGACTAACACAAGTTGGGATAAACGAAGTGACATGAGAGATGCAAACCTAGTATTGAAAGGCAGCTGACAGTAGAGAAATGCCGTAAAGGGATGTCGTAGCGCGGACTGTACTTTCGAGGAAATGATATCAACGATAGACTTGGAGTGCCGCCTGCCTTTCCACCATCCCCCACTGCGGTAGTCTCTTCAGCTTATTAGAACTCGTGAAACTAGTATCCACGCTCTCCCCCCGCGCTCTCGAAATAGCCGCCAGCTTGCGTCCATACATGAGCGCCTTGTCTTTGTCACCCATATAAACGCAAGCTGTCACCAATTGATACAGCGTCGTCTTGTAATACAAGCTAGCCTGCACACCCTCCTCTTCCATCTCTGCGAGCATCTTCAATGCGGGATCGAGCCAATCCCCCTTCCCTTTTCCCTTGCCTACGAATGGCGGGACGAGCACCGGCCGATGACTAAACCCCTCTCGTTTCACATCGGACTGGGATGGGTTCAAACATGCCGCACACGTACATTTGAAGTCGTACGGTGCAAGATCAGTTTCACGCTTCGCAGCAGGATTGAGAATTGCACAGTACGCTGTCGTGAGCTCTTCGCCTTCCTCGATGTCGCGCGCGGCCCGGATTTGCATAGAGAAAGAGGCTGTGTTCCATTTGCGGCAGATGTTGGGAGAACAGCTGTGCCGAACAAGTAAGATCGGGGTTTGGCGTGCTTGATGTACAGAGCTCACCTATGATTCAAACGGGAAAGTTTATCCCAAACAGCGGTGTAGATGCCAAAAGGCTCTTGCGCGTCTATTGACAAATCAACCGCCTGTGACCACAGAAAAAGGAAAAACCATACCTTTATCCTTTAGCCCTTCAACCTCATACCCATTCGTTCTGATGATGCCGAATAGTGTCCCGCTTCCATCGCGTTGATGGCAATTAGATAGTTCCATGAACGCCTGTTGGTTTTCCTTTGGCATACGGCGGAAACAAAATCCCAGTGTTTTCTCGTATTCATATACTGCAGCTTGAAAGATCTGGTCCTCGGTGAAGTCCTCAGGAAAAGCCATGACCCTAGGATCTGCTAGCACAGGCGCCACTATCATCGGCCTTTCATCCAGTATGAGATCCCCCGTTTTCATTCCTCTTGAAGCGAACATTCCCAGGCCTCTATCTGGCGTCGAAGAGATATGAAACATCGGTTCCTTCGTACGTTCAATCGGACGGGGAAACCCAGGTGTAGCCAGGATCTGCTTTTTTACGTAGCCTGTGACCATGCACTCCGCCCAGCCATCAGGGAAAGTGGCAAGGGTGTCGCTTTCGCCCGGCATGGGCTGTGATGTTATGATTGTCTGGTCATCCGGATGGACGGTCTGATCCTCCATGGTCTGCCTCGGGGCATTGCGATAGTTCATACCTTGGTAGCCTTTCGGTTTGCCTGCAAATATCAGTTTGGCGGATTCCGACCAACGTAGACATAAGAACGTACCAGCATTTTCAGCGGCGTCGCAGTTCAGCTCCACAGTGTGGGCATGCACGTTGCTTCTGACGTCTTCAAGTAGAACTGGCAGCGATGCAGTGTCAGCATTCAAAAGGGAGATAGGACTGGAACCCTGAGGCTCAAGCTCCCGTGTGGTTGCTGCAGTCGTCAGAGAGTCTTGCTTCATGAAGGAGTGGTGATAGATTAAGGACATCAGTGCATGACTCTTTATAAGCAGCTGCTTTCTGCCTGGAAATTTGATAATATGTTGTACTTTGGAAAACAAAGAGTCAGGACAAAGGAACAGGCACAGTGACAAAGAAAGACCTTTGTTCCATCAATGCTGTCAGAGCGTTCCAAACATTTCGCGGTACTTATCAACTTTAAAATCAAGGTAAGGATATAGGCGTAGATCAGGCGTGGAAGGAGGAGTCACGTTGAGAATTGTGGGCTACACCCTCCACTTATACCCAGGTCCGGATCCCTCCCCTCATTCATCATTATCTATACAGCCAGGCATGTATCTGCGGCATAAGACCTCAACTGTATGGGCGAGTTTGAAGTCCACAGCTGTTCTGTGACGGTCATTCAGCAAGTCGGCATCCGCAGCAACGACGCTGGCTCGAAAAATCCAAATGGTTTCTGCGACTTCATCGGTGTTGCTATGAGGAAACTACGGTCGTTCTCACTGTATCTGGGTTTGATGGCAAGGTACTACATTAAACAATACGAACAGAAAATCATAGGAAATATAACGCACGAAGTTTGTATGTCATCCTATAATATCTTCTTTCTATAGCGACACCGTCAAACGTAGATTTCTGGCTCTCCTTCAGCGAGCAGTCACGAGTGGCAGGCTACAGGACTGTCAGCGATGGAGGAGATATGCTTCAACGGCCTCATCAGAAGTGGTATCGTCTGGAAAGCATAGTACCACCGACTTCCATCGATGAATACAAGGCGGCTGGAGGAACAAATTGGAAAGGCGCTCCAGATAAGTAAAGGAAAAGAAGTGGACTCACGGTAAACTCCTCTCTTCTCATCGTCTTGCCCCTTCTGCAGTGATAAATTTTGAAAGAAGAACGAGCACTCTCATTGATATGATGAGGCTACTGATAAATTCTGACAATAGGATTCGTTGGAAGTTGTTAAGGGTTCTATGTCGTTGGTTGTGTTGCAATTGCAACTCTGGAACTGGCAAGCCAACGTCCCAACTGGGAACTTTCGTGCCACGCCACAGCCGCGTTCCACTAACCTCGAGACCTAAGAATAGTTCCTGCTGCAGACGCTATTGCAGACTTTTTTATACGTAAATTATCTAGATAGATGCCACCGATACAACATCATCATATGTCCGCGAATCTACAGTGTCATTGTTAGCGGAGCCTGTACCTGTTCCGATTTTCGTCTCTTGACTGAGCGATTCTAGAATTTCTGGGCGTCACTACCAACACTCATTCGACCAGTCTGCCACTCCCCCACTTTCTTTGTTCTACTTGATGCCTTCAAGGAAAGACGTAAAACACATCTAAAACAGTAGTTAAGACCCAGGTACCCTCAAGAGTGCATGCCCGTTTTTCATCGAATCCCTTGTACGAAAGATCTTCCCAGGATGGAATAAATTGACGATATATATCGCCAGCGTTATCATAGCTCCATCAAGGACATCTATTTTATCCATCAGGATCATAGGCAGAGATACGATGCCGGAACACATACTAAAATACACCTCCGTTGTGATGATTTTCCCACCCCAGCCATCCTCGAGCTCTATAACTCGATATTCTGCTCTGCGAAAATCTCAGCCATTTGAGGGCACTGACGTGACTAGAACTCACCGAATAAACAGACAGATAGTGCTGAACACGAGTGCTGCAATCAAACATTTCAAGTTCTCTGTCAAATCGACTCGTGGTCCAGGAATCCGAATGGCTGCATTAATAAAGTATCTTGCGAAGAATTCGATGCCCAAGATTGAATATACAGTAATAACCGCTGGTACTACGCGTCAAAATGTCACTCTTGTCTCATGAGAAGAGTCAGACGCACCCAGTTGAAATGCAACACCGATGAGCATTATGTGGCCGCCCTAGACATAAACATGAGTGGCCAAATTACAGACAACTCCACTGAAAGTTCGTACCTTCTCTGGATCGGTACCACGAGACACCGCACTTGAGGCTAACCCTCCTCCAAATGCCTGTACTACCAGCGAAATAACATCACACGTACAAAACAGGATCATATCTGCGCCACAGTCAAATGACATTTATGAAGATAAAAAGAAACAACGTGCAAGCTTTCGGGCTTAATCGGCTGTACTCCGTCCCTAGATGCTGAATCAACTTCTCCAGGATCACAAAGTTTGCAGCCAACAGCGGCGTGGGCGCCAATATTGTGCATGTCAACCTGGTGGTACAAGATCAGCTAGGACATAAGACCGTGAAGGACGGCTGGCTCACTGCATCCCAAAAGGATCCTTCAATCCAGGATTGAAACTCGACCAGAGACGCGCACTCCATCCTAGGATTTCAAGGACACCACAAAGAACCGCCGTACAGAGCCACCACCATGTTCGGTACGCGATTGCTTGGGCTACATGCATGACTAAAAGCGCCGAAAGTCAGCACATAAACCTTGAAGGGAAAAGGCCACCTACTCGTTGACAATGAAAACAGAGATAGGAATAAGATACATATCGCTCTGTTGGGCGTGTATCCATAAAAGCTCGTGATTTCCTCGGCCGCGCGGGCTGTCGAAAGAGTTGGCCATGTTTATTATGGAGGAGACGTTACTTACCTTCATGGTCGAACATGGTGGTGCGTACTTTGAGGTTTCTAGGAAGTAATCGCTATTTCATTTATATAAAGGGAAGCAGACTATGGGTCAAGATGCTGTGCAGTCAGACCGGTATCACCGAGGGCTACACCATCACTTCAAAGGCCATCATTGGTAAGTATCAACAGTGTGAGACGAAATAGATTTCGTAAAGGCAAATTTTTGGGAGGCTTTTGCGAATGAGACAAACATACAACGAAGGAAACATCGTATAACATACTTGAATACCATCGTAGGTGCTCGTCTCGAGGACTCAAAGGAGCTGATTATGAGCTTCAGCTAAAAGTATTGCGCTATGCATGGGCTACGCCGAACGTTGATTGATGATCATTTGTAGAGCTTCGATCCAGGACTTGGCTATACGATGAATTTATTTGCATCACCACGTAGGATAAAACATTCACAAGCTAGTCTGAAGACGTAAGTAAGTATCGGAAGTAACCAACAATTGATTCGTACTTACACAGCATCTCAAACCAGCCCGGAATTCAAGTCAAAATCAATCTCATAGGCTCACAGAGCTGCCTTCCCCCTCGACTCAAACGGTAACAGCAGTGATATTGCTCCTGCCACCAGAAACAGTGCCCCCGAAACAAACATCGGTACGGATGTCGTCAAATCCGCATACAAGGCGATAATCGGGGCCTGCCAATACTCAGAAATACGAAGAAGATAAAGAAAAGAGCCCGACTGACCATAACTCCAAAGACCCTATTGGCCGCAGCTGCAAGTGCATTCCCCGTACCGCGATCCTTGGTAGGGAACAACTCAGGCGTGAGGGCGTAGAGGACGCCGTACATGACGTTGCTCGTAAAACTATACGCACAGTTCCATCCGAGCAAAGCGTCAGAGGTCCGTGCGGTGGTCGATGCGAGAATGAACACGCCTGTAAGGACTAGGGAGAGGGTTAGTTAGCTGGGGATCGGAGGAAAACGACGCGGAATAACCTGTTGATATAGACAAGGTACCACGACGGCCGAGAAAAGGGAGCTCGACGAGGTATCCCGCTAGTAGTGCCCCAGGAATTCCGATTACGCTTAAGATGGTTTGCTGGTAGCTTGATATTATTAATGATGACCCGGAGGAGCGAAAAGAGGTACTTACGTTGCGATAGGTGATGTACACGGAGCCATCACCGAAATCAGCGCCTCGCGTGGATAAACTAACGAACAATACGAATGAGTGTATCAAATTTAGAAGGAAAAAAGATCTCACTAATAAGTCACGAAGGCGTTGTACCTTCAATATGTCAGCGGACATTGGAGAAGGATGAAGGAATACACACAGAGGAAAGGCGAGTCCAATGAGCGCTACGGAACTGCGTCAGATAGGCCCAGAAGCACGAAGGGAAGAACCCACCCCACAAGATAATGATCAAACTAGTCGACCAGGCCAGTTTTGCGCTGGAAAATAGCGGGCGAACATGATCCCCGCTGAGCTCACTCAAGTTCCTCCGGACAGCCGCCCTCACAGAAGTATCCATGATCACTGGATTCACATCCGAATTCTCTTTCTCTTTGCCCGCCTTTCTCAGATCTTCAATCGTCAAGGTGCTTTCTTTCCCGTTGTACCTGGCGACCTTATGCACAGCCTCTACAGCCTCGGCGTCTCTTCCCCGGCCCATTAGGTACTTGGGACTTTCATAGAGCTTGAAGATGAAAAATCGGACGCCCCAAAGCAACATCATCAATCCTCCCATCGCGAACAGGAAATATCGCCATCCTTGGTTTGCCGAGCGCGGACAGGGAACCTGGGCGGTTTCACATGAATAATTACCGATCAGAGGCCACGCAACCTACGCAACATGGTCATTACACGGAAACATGGAGCCGAAGATCGCACATACCAAACTTCCCAGCAGCTGACCAAACGCCCACCATATAGAGAGGACGGTAAGAAGGTACTGATGAGACTTTGGGAGAAATTCTACGAGATTCGTTAAGCGTCAGACCTCCGAGTCATAGCATTAGGAGACGCGCCTAAAAATATTGCAGAATCGACAGGAAGATTACCTCCGACTCCGATAGACCATACTGCAGCGAGCGAAGACAAAGCAACATAATTTGGTGAACCTCCAGCTGCAAGGGCAAAAACGCCTGTGATAAGTAGGGTGATGTTGAAGGAAATTCTGATAGACTTGGTTACGAGATGGAGAGAAAAAGAGTACCAAATGTCTAACCTGCGTCCCCAAATATCAGATCCTACACCCCAGAACACTGCGCCAACGAGAAGACCAATATTCTGTCCAAGCTTGAGGAAAGGCCCTTGAAATTGAAATTCTTGTACGACTGGTGGCAAGATGAGTCCAGTTACAATCTGTCAAGGTTTTAAATGTTGAATCGGATGACGGTTACTCAGAGAGCAGCATACTGGCCATAGATTGTCCCTAAGAACGTTATCAAATTGTAGTCACATCGTCAAAGAGCATACAAACTCACGCAAGCCAACCAAAGCCTGTAACTACGAACAAAGCCCACTAAAGAGACGCGCATGAGACAGCAATCAAAGGAGAAGCAGGTTCAGATGGACCTGATATTTCCCCATCCCAATATCCTGAATCGCATCGTTGAGGATATGGGCCTTCCGCTGATAGATCGGGTCAATAGTGCCTTGGCTGTAAACATCTTCGGTAGCCTCCTCTTCCTTGCTATGACTAGAAGTGGACCGTTTGTCTGAATCGGCGGCCATGGCTGATGGAGACGACAATGAGGATACATCTTGTAACGTAACGCCTAAAGTTAGCTTAAGTTCCAGTCGTTATCCTGATGGCGTGCTTTGGCTGTTCCAGCACGATTGTAGCTCGAAGCTCCAGAACACATAAGTAGTCACGCGCTCAATTCAGTAGATCGCAGAATGATAATACGGTGTTTGCACATGGGCCATAAGATGGAGATAAAAACAACATGGGAAAGTGGCGCAACCGAAATGTTGGAATCCTCGGGTCACGTCCAGCTAGTGTTGCCACGAGTCGCCGAGTGGGGCCGGAGTCGGACTGAGCCGAGTCGCTCAGGCCCCAAATGGCTCGATTCGGCTCTGACTCAACTTATGATGGCTTGCCGGCCAAAGTCAATGACTCCGTCCAATTTTGGAAAGTCGGTCTCTACCTTGCCCAAATGAACTCAGGGTGTAACTTATAAGTAAATTGGAAACTATTTTCGCATGTATACCATTTGTTACTGGCTTTCACCTTGTACTTTCCCATTCGGGAATGCAGTCAATGACTCGGCAAAAGTCAACGGCTTGAAGCCGAGCCGAGCCAAGCCAAAGTCAGATATTTCATTTGATTTCGGAGTCAATCAGAAGCCGAGTCATCCCAGCCGTGGCACATTGCTTTCAAGACTCAACACAATCGTTGGAACAAACACGGCTTATAAGAAATGCCACAAAATTCGAGAGAGCAGTCCAGGTATGAGGCTATCTGTGTCTTCCTACTCTTCCAACCGAACTGTTATTCATAATTCTTGAATATATTATGGAAGCATCTCGCTCGCATGTGTCTATCGACGTCTCAACGATGCCTCTTTATCTATCACCTTGGCCCCCACTTGAAGTCGACATTCATTTCATTTAGACCAGATTACTATCCCTATTCTTTTTTTCAGGAAGTTACGCCTTTGCTTTCGCACAAAACCGACTTTCTCCCTCTTCATCTGTATTCTCATGGACGACTTTGCAAAGGAGGTACGGGAAGTCATTCGCTATTTTGATTCCATTGTCGATCCTCCCGATGTCTCTGTTGATTTGTCAAACGTCAGCCCTCATACCGTAGAATCAATGCCACCCTCAGATCTTGACGCCTTTTGTCTAGATCTAAGGCAGTTAAATTGCGAGAATCTTACTGCATTCGGGGGCCTCCAACAAGACTTGGAGGTAGACAGCGTGTCATGCGCTGGCTTCCATCCGCCACCGCTTACCTCGTTGGAAACAGTTGCCCTGTATCCACAGCCCAAGCATTTCGCTGATTGGTTGGTTCTATCAATGAACCAGTCGCCTGTCAGGACGATGACACGCTCCCTCACCTGCGTATACTAAACCTCCAACAAGGGGGCATCGACGTCAATGACTTCTACAAATTCCTGTTGCGTACCTCTATTGAAGATATCTCCATTTCTGAAACGGTGGGACTTTTGTCTTCGACGGAACATACTCCCATCTAACCCCTTCCACAGCTATCGTACATCTCAGCCCCTCCCAATATCTTAACATTCATCCTGCCGCAGCGTTTGGCCGCCGTAAGGTCCATACGTTTAGAAGCGGGTCCATCGTCGATGAATGTAACACAATTTATTCATAAATATCAAGACACATTCCTGATTATCTCACAGCTACCCAACGTATATAGCTTGAGTATCCGTCTCGAGGACCTCATCTCCACCGGCGCCATATGGGCAGACTTTGCGTTCCCCAGCTCGCATGGGCGAGCGGAGCAACGCTAGGTCAATATTACGGAACTTGACATCACTGATTTCGAATCGATATCCGCACCTCAAATCGCAGAAGCTGTCGCGCGTTTTCCCAATATGCAAAATCTTTTTGTATCGATGCCATACTCTCGGCCGTGTCTGGAGAAGATAGCAGCTGCATGTCCTTCATTAATCAATATATCTACGGTGGAGAAGTCATATAATTGCTGTCCCGGTCGGGATATTAATAGATGGCTGTTGAAGTTGGGTATCGTCTAATATTGAATTTATTTTCCCGCACTGACGCAGTTCCTAATTTTCAGTCGTGATGGGAATGCAGAAGCACTGGTATTGGATAATGTAGTAACCAACATTTATTTATGGAAAACCACAAAATAAGTGATCTTGAAAACATACATAGTGGTACCGATCAGATCATCAAACAAGTCACGTCTCTTTGCTGCTTTGATTCCTCTATCATATCATTATGACATCCACTAGGGACCCGTCTGTCTCAAACCCAAGACACTTGGACGCTCTGCGAAGTAGCGGACCATATTTTTTCCCACAGTCCAAACGCCGGAAGAAGCCACGAAATGCCAGGGAAATTTATGTGCGTCTTAATTCGCTGCTGAGGTATGAGATACTTACGCCGACCAGGTACATTGATCGTTCCGTGCAGGTTGATGGTAAGTTCTGAAGGGTTGTTGGATGTCAGCTTCAACGGGCTGGATTATCTCAATGGGGTAAGGCTATCGCAGCCCCTGTTCTGGCAGTCCCAGATCCTCCCTTATGATGGACTGGATCGGACGACAGATTCGTCTCAAAAAGTTAACGGCGACCTGATGGAGGACATTGGGCGAGATTCGTTGGAGGATTCGAAGGTACGAGATAAGTCTTCTGCGCCGTCCACAGGCTAGTCATTCATAACTTGACACAGTGTATCAATGACGTTAGCCTTTCTTTGTTGCATTGTTGCCTTTTACTTGTAGGCATGTTCTATTGACGCCGAATTTTGCATCTTCCTGCTGCCGTTCCGACTTGATATAGCAACCTTTATGGCGCTACATCCGGTTAATTCATATGTCAGTTCAAGTGTTATCCTATCCGATTTGGGAATAGCGATGACTTATCGCAATTTTTGCATTGAAATGGAGCCGGTGAGTATATACCTCGTGCACCGGGAGAGATCTTCAGTTCATTTGCTCATTTTGACACCGAGCTACGAAAACCCTGATAATGAATACGCCAGTGGAATGAGCTTGACATTTGACCGGATGGTTTGGCATGACTGACTTTTTTACCATCTGCGCTTGGCCGTTAATGTGCTATCATGCGGTTTCCGACGCGTGAAAGCTAAACAACAGTTAGCTGAGGCTCTGAGTTTTGAGACTTGAGGAATACTGAAATATTCCCCCATAATTCGTGATAGAACTTATTAGTAGGAGCAGACGAACATGATTCACAGTAATCTTCGACGTTGATGTCTCTGACTCAATTGACTGTCTCTTGGGTTCCAAATGATGATCACGTGGTACGTGTGCCTTCCTTATTTCGACGATTTGAAACGTGGCATTGATGTCTTCGTCATGGAGAAGCGGATTTCGGCTTCCGTTTCCTCTGAGAATACCGATATAGGATGATGGCTTTTTATCCATCTTCCAGGACCTATCTCCCACTGGACAGTCCGAGGCCAAGTCTCAAACTATTCAAGACCAGCTTTGACTTCGATTCAGTGATACCTGCACAAGGACTACTACTAGAATGGAGATCATTCTACCTTCTTCATCTCCTTACCTCACTACACCCGCTATTTTCCGCTTCCGCATGTAGCCACCCTATGAATATCTCAGGGGCAAGGGCGTTTTTTAACTCACTCTGGCTGGCTGAAATTGTATTGTACAAGGGTAATATTTACGGTGACTAACGACTCGGGGCGCGTTTTTGCTTCTAGTTCAAACCCTCGAGTCCGCATTGTCTATCACTCCGCGCCAATGGTATGTAAACCCATTCGGTCGTCGAGTCGGATATCATCATTTGAGAATGGCTTTCTCGTACTACTGGACTTACAATCTGACACCCTTGTCTTTGCACTCTTTACTTAGGCTTTTCATTCTGAAAGTCGGCTCCGTTCCACGGTTTGTACGTTTAATCCCTCAAATTTTGGCAGCACACTGATTGTGTAATCCTTTAGACAACGGCAAGTTCGTAGACGCTGCCATTGAAGACCTTTGCTCTGGCTGTGGTCATAACGGGATTGACCTTTCGTCGTCCGCATTCGAAAAGCTCGCTCTTCTCGATGACGGGTGTATCAAGGTCACCTGGAACTACGATTAGATCTTTCTGTCTAGTTTCGTGGAGGCGATTGTTGATTGTAGAATTTCCTCTCACTGTTGTAATACTCCGTGATATTTGCTACTAACCTACACGTCTTCTGTTAAGCAAAGAACTGTGTGTTGTTTTGGCGATCAACAAACACTGAGTATTTGGAGTCAACATTATTCTTACAGGATATATGTTCGATGGAGGCTTCCACCATTCCACTGGACAGTCATTCTGCCACAGCGAAACTAGATGTCATCCTTTCGTCATCAATGTGGGAACTCGTGTCTTTGGTTTCAGCATAGTGCAGTCCAAAAGTAATATATAGATTAGCGAGTTCGCGATAGGAATACATTACGCAATGACATCCCCGCTGGACCCACTACCATCCCAATCATAGCCCCAACTGACCTCGATATCTTCGGCGCAGTGGCTGGCAAGTGTCTGGAATGCAAAAGTGGAGAGATCGAGCCCGTGGGAGCGTAAGAAGGGCATTCGTCGATGACCGTGGCCGATACCGTGTTAGCATTGTCTATAGAAGTATCCTATCAGTATGGAACCAGAACGACGACCAAATTTACATTGTACGTATATCGTCTCTCCGCAATGCGTGCCATCTCCAAAATCGTCGCTGGCAAGAGCGACGCTGTTGGTCTGAGAGTCCAGAGCTACACTACAGGCTCCCATAGAACTGTCGGGAGTAAAATAAGTAGCTTTGAGGTTATTGTCAATATGACGATAACTGTTAGAGTAAGAAAACGCCTTCCTTGTCTTGTCAACGCGTTGATTGTGACTATGGATAAAGCTACAGCGGCGAGGATGGATTGCTTGAAGAACATAGGGGTTATGCAGAGTACTCAAGGGAATTGGTTCTTGGTGTTAAAGACGAGAACGAGGATCCTTGTATATGAACGAGAGGTCCATAAAAGGACCACATGAGCCGAAGATGAGTCTGCCGAGAGCATGCGACCTATCAGGCTATAGTCATGGACACGTAATAACTTTACGCAAAGGTGCGAAACGCGAAATAGAGACGGTTCTATCAGGGATTCCGAGCAGCGAGGGAGCGGACCGGATACTCTAGGCATTAACGGCGACTTTCCAACTTCTCTCGCGGGACCCATCCTCGGCGGGTATTGGTATTCCACCATTGGACCCAGAGCCCTTCTGCTGTCGCAACCGGAGAAACTATTGTCGAAAAGGCAGAACTTGTAAGTAGAATGTCTCTTACTCGTAGTAGTGATATTGGTCATCATGTGGGGATAGTCACGACTGTCGAATATCTTGAGTAGACTTTGAACCTGGCATAACACAATGTCATCAGTAATCTTTAGTCCACGTAGAACCATAGTTTTTACTCTTTATAAGCGGGACTTGAATTCCGAGACTCAGACAGAACGTTATATCTTCGGGGGAGTCCAAAGCGGACGGTGTCCACGCCGAGATGACAAGTACAGTTCTGAAATCCAAGACTAAGTTAAGTTGAATGTTGACGTGGCAACTGCCTACAGCTTACCACCTTTCCCGTGTCCTTCTCTCCACATTGCTGGACTGTGACAGTATCGAGAGGTCTGGCTAGAGCCAAACGCTCACTGACGTCAAGTCGGGCTCGGCTAATGAAGGGCGCTGAACGGTGCATGAATGAAAGCCTTCCGATGGATTGGAGCTTTTCTCTGCGCAGGCAGCATATACAAAGAACTCTCTATAACGAGTGCTGTCTAAGAAGTAGCGTGTTATAAGAAGGCTTCGAGTAACAGCCTGAGAGACGTACTTCTAATGACTCAGTTCATTGACAGAATCTTGAAAGAATTCTCTCGGATTGGTATACATAGCCACCGTCGTCTGTTAATCTATTCATGCCGGTAGATATGCTGATGATACAACTGGCCGGAGAGCCTGTGGTGACCATCGATACCTGGGAAGTCGTGAGCGCCGCCGCCTGAGGTTCCCAGGAGGGTTCTAAAGGGTGGATTCCAAGCTTTAAACTCGAATTTGTGTTTCGGCCTTCTGGGAGCATTGAACTTCTCCTGCTGCGTCGTTGGCGAAACGAACGAGCACTTATATCGTCGTGCTATCAGCTCGAGGTGAGTGTCGCGTTGTTTCCTACTGATCTCGAATATTTGTATAGCCGGGTGGTACTACGAAAGATTTTGTGAGGTGGTGCATATGAGTTCGATGTACACGGACGTGAGATGGAGAATTACAGCTAGAAATAGGCATGAATGGTAGATATATGCGCACAAAATGAGATGATAGAACTCACCAACACTCTCGATACTAAGCAGGTCAAATACAGGTGCGCTACGGAAAGTGTAAATCCATCAGGCTCATAGGCGCCCATCTAAATTGAAAGATGATCCGCTTATCAAGGCAGTCCTGAACTTAGATTTCGCTAAAGCAAGGCTGAAGCTAATCTCATCTTTTAGCGTGATATGCCAGGCACAAACATAATTACTTCTTCCCGTGGACCAAATGATCAGCATCTGAAGAAGAAAGAACATTGTACAATCCCTGACGCTCGCATGTATGTCGGTTCTTTCACCGGGCGCGTCGGTCTAGGATGGGGGGCACCCCGCAGGATTTCCCTGAAATTGTTACTGGCCGAAAACACTGCATCACCTTGGGAAAAGCAGCCAAGTCCGACCCAAATGACGACTGTCTATCGTCGCAAACAGAGAAATGGTGAAAATGGCACGTCTATGCGCTCTTCTCGTAGCGCAAAGCTTTGAAGATCTCCTTGGATTCGCAATAGCACATATGCATATCGTATTTTAGCTCCATTCCACCTCGAGAACACGAATAACGGTAAAGCACATGGAAAACAAAATAGAAAACTGAATCAAAAAATGTCGCGTCAGATACGGCATCGCAAGCATAGCGTTAAGTGAGGACCTACCTCCTTCAGAAGGCGTCGGAAAAGCTCAATACTGCGCACAAAGCCGAGCAAGAATTTTCCCGGGACTGTAGTGGTGGTAAGAGCACAGGCCGACGCGACCCCGGGTAGCAAATTCTCATCCATCGCCGCCATGGTCACTTTCCTTGTCGGTCTCTTTCCAGCATTCGGATCCTATTACATCGCTAGCAACTCTGGAGTCTCAGCGACTGGAGTTTTACTAGGAGAATAATGCAGCAGAACCTTGTGGAACTATCGATGAACCAGAGGTACGTCTAGTGTGTCTCTATTATGTTATAACGTGCTACTTTTCGTTGTTTTGTAGAGCTTAGACTATTGCCACAATTTATGGTTCCTCCATCTTTCTTTCCATTCTTTTGGCTCCCTTCTCCTGGCATTCTTGTTTCTTAATGTCAACCTGCCCGCGCGGACCGCTTAGAAGACATATACGCCCATTTTTCCTGCCATCCTTGACAATAGACCTCCGGACCAGCTGGTGTTGAAAAACGCGGTCAGGATTTCTGCGAATGCATCGGCGCAGTGGTCGGAGGAATATTGACTTGGTCCGGAGGGCACAGGGATCGAAAGGGCGCTGCGAAAGTCTGGTGTCGTGCAATGTGGCAATCGGAGCAACAACCAAGTGTAGGATGGATATGGATGGGTTTTGAAAGTCTAGTCAACGAAAGTCGTGTCAATTCAACTGGTAAGCCGCGTTCCACGTCTACCGACGCCATTTCCCGATACTCAAGCGCTACATCGCCTGCTGACTATTGTCTACTCTCAGATACTCATCCAAACCGCCTAGAATTCAGTCGGTTCTCAGATAAATAGATGTATAGGCACTCTTGGAAGCGAGGCATTAGTGGCATAATTTATTCGTTCTCGGTCTACATGTTGCCTCATTTCCGCTGAACCGTGGGGCCCCCCTATTCTCTAGGTCCAGCCATATCATCAAGGCTGTTATCACTTACAAGCTGGGGCGCTGTATTCGGACCCCCCTGAACGAGTCTCTCTGGCAGGTACTACAGAGTTTGCGTTTTATTCATGGACCATTCAGATGTCTCTACATTTGGGCCGGCATTAGCGACGGTACTAGTGGTCTAATTCATACCGTTATCATCTCCGACGAGGATAATAACTAGTGAGGCCTTTTACACCTCTTCTGATTCCCTTTCTGACTGATAGCTGGCATGGGATCATAAACATGCAGTGGTGTGTGCAAGCTACGCGCTACCAGTGAGTCTTAGTGATTATTTCCGGCAATGGACTTGCGCTCATACGGTCATAGCCCTACGTCGACGACCTACGGTGTGATCGCAGCCCTTGATTCTAGCACTGACATTTTCATTGACTATGTCATGAGTATACAACCTACTGTCATCAATGCGGACACGACTCAACCACTCCCATGTTTAGCTCCGCTCCAACAGCAAGACCTGGACCCAGACAACGACCATAAATGGCACCGTAGATCTTCTTTGACATCCCGTTCGCATCCATCATCTACGCCTTTTCTTCGTCAGCAAACTTCCTCTTAGAATGGATGGTCCTTTGTACAAAGGCGGCTGGGGTACCGGCACAGAATAATACGATGATGCTGAATATACCATCACAGCCACCACTCAGGTGAGCTACATACAATAACTGTGAGTCCTACTTCCAACCGCTAAACTTATGCGGCAGATCCAGAACACACTCATCAAGGGGAGCGGTATATCAGCGTCGGATCTGATGTCCTCAGATGGAAGTGTTACATGGAAGGTGACCTATATCACACCCCCGATTTACCGAGATTGAAGGGGTGTTATGCTAGTATTTTTTTTCGGTGCTGTGTTTCGCCTCGGTAATTGGTCGTTATAGCTCAATGTCGGTAACGCTGAGGAGCGCCGATGGAGTTCGTATTCGTACGGCCATCAAGTTGGGCTTGCTGACAATTTTTCCCCTTGGATCCTTTGAGTATTGTCAATGAAAACGATTTGAAAGCCTTATTGTATCCAGCCAAGCTGAGAAGGGAAAACCAAAGGAGACCCCGTCGTCTGCGAAATCCTCGCCTTCTACTTTACTATCTGCTGCTTGGGCCGCTTCCGAGTCTATGCTGCGGATTCCGAGGAAATCAAAATTACGAAGCGGCACGGTCCTCCCACATCTACAAGGCAGGTATTGCCATCCAGGTTGTCCTTTCCAATTCAGACGAGATATTGCCGAAATGAAGATCCTTGTCAATGGAAACGTGATCTCGTTTGCCCCGTTGCATGGGCTATATGGAATTGGGCACCCACTTACAATTGACTGACCATCTCGGCAATGCCTTAGATCTGATGGACTACCATGGGCCTCGGCACCTGCTATGATTGGGGTCAATGGGAACCTAGAAAGGTCCCTGCTTGTTCTTGAGCGTCTTCTCATCCCGATACCCTGGTCAGTTAGATACCATTTATGGAGGTAAAAAGTATGGTTTAATAGTCATAGAGTTCGTTTTCCTTGAGACTCGAATCCTCGTTAACTCGGCTGTCAGGACTTAGCGTCCCTTCCACGTCGCAAGTCACCAAGTACCCACTCCTCCATCCCTGATATGCGCTAAATCCTCTAAATTCGCCCCGGCAATTGACCACTCTGGTCTGGTCAAATGACGAGTTTCCGTCTTGTTAAGGCCGTTCTCGACGTTTCCCAAAACTCACGATGACTCGCGGACGCAAGAAGGACCCCACCATCCCGATAACCCGCTCATTGGTTCAACAACGCGACTACCGTGCTCGCAGAGCACAATACATCGCTGACCTTGAGAAGAAGTGCCGTCTTCTCGAGATGGAGAATCACGACCTCCGACAAGAGTTGAGGTATTTAAGAGTGCCCAGTCCGTATGTCGTGAGTCGTAGAATTTGAGTTGCGAGGTGGATACATACTCAGTGGCTCCGTTGTTGGGCTGATGTAGAACCGAGCATCTGAGCGCTTCCTATCTCCTGTGACAGACATGGCGCAGTTTAAAAATGCAGCCGCTCTCTCAGATGCGGCACAGACACAGCGACTCGGAGTTCCTTACCTCCCTCCCTCTTCTCCCTCTTTGACGCCGTCTTCTCCGACGAGCTCTCATACCACTACTGAGATCGAAGAGTGTTACATGCCTTCCAAGGCAAAATTACGCAGATGCAGGCCCAGATTTCCGAGAGACCTTTTGCATGGTGAGGACGAAGGTTATGTGCAGGTGGGTAAGCGTTTATCATTCGATTTTGTGGCTACCTATACTCCATTCTAGAATTCGCGACAATAGATGGCAGCATGCGGTCTCTTCCTGACAGTATAATTACGCCCGGCGTCCCCTGTTGGACCGTACCCTGAAATACTACCTACCTACCATACATTGCTTACCTTGGAAGGTTAGAGTACTAGCTTACACGGTCTGATAATATGACTGTTAAACAGAACTTTTGCCCTGTCACACAAGTAGCATATGTCGTCAAACATCAAAAAATATGTACGTGTAAGAGATATCTGGTGAAAAAAGAGGCACAGGTATGAGCGATGTTCAAGAGAGCAAACTGTAGACATTGGACACATAAGACTGTTGATTCGTATGACCAGTGCCGCCCAGCAGAGACACACCTCTGTTGGTTACATAGGTGAGGTGAGAAGGCGACCTTGACAACCCTTGTCCTTGTCCCTGCTCGACCCTCCTCTCCATCTCGACGCTCTCCTTGAGCATGTCGTATTCTCTCTGAAGATGAGTGTATTCCTTCAAGAGCATGTTATAAGCCTCTCTCCACCCCGGGTTCTCCTCTCCGTTACCATGATTTTCTTTATTGGCTCGCTTGCAGCGTTTGGCTGGAGGCTCAGAGTAGGACGGAGCATTATTCTCCGAAGGCCTGGGCCGAGGACGAAGTGAGTATTTCTCACTGCAGTTTGGTGTTCGTGGGAGAGGCGAGTGGAGAGGGCTATGAAATATCCCTGGAACGTCCCAATTCGTAGCATCACTATCTTCGTCTTCGTCCATATATGCGGGTCCTGGCACGAAATCCTCTTCCGAAAAATCAAAGAGATGTGTGACGTCGATAGCGCTAGCCGTCTGATAAATCAAATTAGAATTAAAATACGCGTGTGCATTCGAGGTCGACGCACGGTAGAACATGCGCTGAGTGTGCGGTCATTGTTCCGCGACATGAAGATGTTCTGGTGCATCAAAATTTAAGTCAATGAATATCCTATAAGTAGAGGGGAAAACATAGGTACCTGATATGCAGAAGATGCGTCGTCATCTGACCCCAAGCCCGAGTCTGATCCAGTCAAATCTGTTGATTCTTGCTTCATGGGTTTCTTGGCCTGAAAATATAAATTCAAACACGACTATGGAGGACAATGCGCAGGATCCACGCACATCCAACAGAACATGCACATCGGCCATGGCGAGGTCGATTGCTTTTCTCTTCAATGGTCCACCCTTGATCTAGCGCAGAAAAATCAAACCCATGAGCTCGATGTTATGGTTGAAGACCATTCATGCCTGTACGTCCGAGTCGTTGAAACCGTCCCAGGTTGTGGCTTTCTTGATCTGCGAGTTATAGGTGAGAAAAGGTGTAATATATGGGACGAAGCGGAAACAGACAACCTTAGCGGACGGAATGTCTTCATCTGAACTAAGATCAAGAATGTCGGCTCGGGCACATTTTACCTGGAACGACAAGGTTGCCGACCACCAGACGAATTAGCGGTCAGAAATTCACGCACGTCGACTCTAGCAGGATAGTCGTCGTCTAAGAGGAGGATTTTGTGGACCTCCATTTTGCTTAGAGATGGTCGTGAGGGTGAAGAAAGACAGAATGTTGACGGAGATGGACCAACGAAGAATCCTATTATATTAGCACCGAATTTTTATTCAGAGAAGAACGCAGAGAAGGTAACCGCATGCCAGAAAAAGAAACAAAAAAATTGTCGTAGTTCTGCCCGACCCAATGCAGGAAAGAACTGACCAGAACCGTCAATCCTGGTCCTTCTAATTATGATAATCGAACATGGTTACTTCTGGTTGCGTGCTACGGTGGGTATGAAGACGCCACTTGCATTATACACCCAGCTTGCATTTCCACAGCAGTTCGGTAGTTCGATGTACCCTCCTCATTCCTTGAGGATTTTGTTATGGATACATTGAAAAGGGACAGCTATCGCGATTGGATACTGAAGCATGCGAATTTATGTTCTATCTGATGCAATGAAACACTTTTCTTCTTCTTTAATGATCGAATCACTGGTTGTCATGGTCGGTATCGGGGAAGTCAACAGCCCGTTACGCACCACTATGTTTCTGAACGTTCAGGTAAGATCAGGATAAGAACACAATATATGGGAAACATGCGAACTCGAATAGAAATGCAGAGGCGTAGAGGCGTAGTCACCCTTTGAGAATGACTCTATATCATGGTGGTAGAAGTGCTTCTGGTTTCTGTTGCACAGGAGGCCTACAGCCATGAAGGTGAACGTCCTCTGGACACCTCCAGGCGCCCATGGAATAGCTTTGGTGCTGCTGTTTTCGTCCACGTTGATAGAGTTATTCCAGTCATCGAGGATCCCGATTGGAATGTTGTCTATGTGGTTGAATGTTCGCATGGGACACGATTTCTGCCATGCTCATACCAAATATGTACTTCAACCAGTGCTCCGCAGAGACTCCCGAGTAGGAAAAGTGTTGGGATAGCAATCCCGAGCAAGTACTAGAATGTACTCGAAGGATTGGCTTACTCAGCAGGATCAAGTTTGGACCATAAAAGTGGACATACATAGTATTTCATATTAAGTTCTAGAAGTAGTACAACATGTATTTAAGTAGGACACCTCTTGCTTGAGAGGCAAGTATTTACCATCCTTTCTATGTTCTCCTCGCTCTCGTTACAACAAAAAGACATTGAGAGTCTGAAGGGGTTTATTTTTATTGAGAATTGGTTTTCACGGTGATACGCTGTCTATGTGTTCACACCTAGATTTTGCAATTTTGTAACAATACTATTGCACATCTATCCTATACTAGTGATACATAGAGGACTATAGCTGAGGCTTCGAGCTGATAGTTAAAAGCAGTAAGCAACTGGTAGAGCCAGGACTTAGATGCAACACTATTAGTGGGTTAAATCTACCAGCCAGCCAGACTAGTAACTCAAATGCTAGCAGGACTAAGTTAAATACAGCCACTAGCAAATGAAGGATGCTACTAGCACACAAAAACCAGGAGCAGAGTACACAGATCTTGTGAAGTTCTGTCACTAGCAGCCCAGACTGGGCATAAATGCCTAAGTCAGGATAACTAGTCACATGGCAATCTTGAAACAGGAATTAGAAATAAATTAGGAATGGATTAACCTTGAGCCCAGATCTGACTATTTCGATATAGATCTCTTATGATTGATACTAGTGGAGCTAGACTGCACTCTTGATCATGATCAGATAGCTGTTACAGGCACCAATATCCGGATATCCATATAACCGCGTTACTAGGGCATGTAGTTGTGCCAAGGGTGCGGAAAGACCAACTGTGGAGTCTCTAGACCGAATATTTGAAAAGAAAACAGACTAGACCGACTATTGTGTGATTATTCACCATTATTCATGACTAGCCAAGAAATCCTTACCAATATACCCTATACCCAGATGATATTTATAGTTCTGCCTCAGTAGTATATAAGTAGTGGGATGGGCACTCGTGCAAAGCAAGCAAGCCATCCCTGCAGTTGAGCCCTCACTGGTAGTAACTGGTGTCCCCAATTAAAGGCTTTTGTGCTTAACCTCAATGAAGTGATTAATAGTCGCTAAGTCATCCATAGTATTGCATTGAATTGAAGTCCCTTAGAGTCACTGTTGCATCCTGCAAAGGTCCAGAGTGTTTTGAAGTTAGTTCAAGCAAAGTTCTTGGAGTTATAGTATTATTCTTAGGCCAAGAGAGCCACTAGTTTGCCAAGAGTGTGACTGGTCAAGTGTTTATCACTTGTAGGAAGCAGTATAGGGCCAAGAGTGCCACTAGTTCAAAGCAGTTTCAGTCAGAACGAGTGCAGTAGCTCAAACCAAGTCACTTTTTACCCAATTGTGTCTTACCCACCCCACTAGTATGAGTAGTACTTTGTATAACTCACTGGTAATGAATAAAATGTCTTTAAGACAACTGTACTTGATTATTGAAGTCTGCAGAGTGCTTCCATCGTACTCAAAACCACCCGAATTCAATATTGGTGATTAAGTGTAGAGTAGTAAGAGATTTAGTGTGATTGGTGTTCATTGCCATTCCCTAATTCTTTTGTCACTCACTGTTACCAAGCACATCATCTGGAGCCCACCGTGAGGGGTTTCAGACTTGATAATCTTGTTGAATAAAAGACGCTTATTTGACACTAGTCTTGTTAAATAAACTACTGTTCAAACCTAGTAGCTTGTACACAATCTGTCTAACCAAGCCTCAGTGAAAGCAAAGGGCAAAGCTAGAACTACAGAGCCTGCATGAGCATCGTCTTCAAGGCTAGCACCTAATAGTGCTACTTCAAGACTAAGAGGAAGATCAACAGCCAATTCATGAGCTGCTGGTGTTGGATCTCCATCTAACTACAACTTGTTAAAGCAGAAACGAAGTGCAACTGCACTGCCCAATAGCTCACAAGCTAGGACAGTGCAGCAAATCAATGCAAACTTAATAGTTCAACAGACTAGACCCATCGCACCATGCCTAAGGCCAAGAACTTCCTTTTCTAGTGAAGATAGAATATCACTAGTACTTGGACAAATAAACTCACAGTCCATTCAAACTGTTAGTAGACCATCCATGTCGACTAACAACCAAAAGATGCCTAGACCAACATCTAGGGACATGCCCAAGTTTGATAGTGAAGAACCAGAGAACTTGCATTGTTTCCTTGGGGAAATGGAGAATTTATTCTCTGACTACAGCATCACCAACAATGATGAGAAGAAGAAGAAGCTAGTAAGGTATACAGATGCATGTACCGAAGAAGAATGGCAAGCCCTAGAGGAGTATGATAGTGGCACCTTCGATGAATTCAAGGAAGCTATCTTGAAAAACTATCCAGAGGTGGCAGATGCAGAGACAGGCACTTAGGAGAGGCTCACATGTATATCATGTAAGTTCTCAAACCTTGGGGCTGATGAGCATGAGTCATATCTGAAGTTCAAGTGTAGATTCTTGACTGAAGCTAAGAAGCTGCAGAAATCTCTAGTGCTAGTCATGAATTGAGAACTAGTGGAGAAATTCACTGAGTCGTTGTCTCCCACATTTAGAGAAAACATCGCATTGTGATTGAGTATCAAGCATGGATTCAAAAGCATGACAAGTGCATCTGCGGTTGCTGCTGGTGTCAGTAGTTCTGCTGCATCTGTTGCTGCAAGACCCATAAAAAGATGGGAAGATATGCACACCCTCGATGAGGTTGTTGCTGAAGCTGATGATATTGCTCTCAACAGCTCCACTAGTTACCTTCTGTTGGTGACTAGTGGAAGTATATCATCTACTGGAGCCACTAGCGGTTCTGGATTCAAGGCAGAATTTGAAGAAGTAAAGCAGCAAGTAGCTACTTTACTTGATCACATTAATGTGAGTGAGAAACAGGCAAAGGAGCACCAAGAACAAATATTGAAAGCCTTTCAAAAAGGTGGAAATAATAGCTCCTTGTCAAGGCAATCATGACCACAGAATGAACACCTGGGAGCAGGCTCTTCTGACAACTGCTGGTATGACTGAAAACCTGGGCACTATGTAAGAGATTGCCAGAATGTCCAGAAGCACTTAGCAGAAGGATTGTTGAAGTTTGTCGACTGCAAGTTCATGATGGCCAATGATAATCCAATCCCATGTGAACCAGTGCACCTCTGTCCAATGGATTGAATGCTAGCAATGTTGAATAAGAAGCAAGAACAGATGTTCTGGGAAGATGTCAGTGAGCTGGCTAGATTATTTAATGTCAGCCTATCTGATAACACTTCTTTGTATGCCAATAGGCCATGAGATGCTAGGGATGAAGTGATCGATAGACTTTGTCAAGACCTGCAGTATTGGCAGACTAGCACTTGTGTTTCAATGCCTGTTCAATCTACTATTCAGCCTCAGTTGTTACAAACACCTGTTTCATCTATGAGTAGTCAAACATTGAATCAACCATTTGATCCTAATGTTTTCTTGAATCAAATGAAGTCACTATTCAATCAGGCTAGTAACTAGACTGCAGCTAGTGACCAAAATTTTGATAGTCAGTATGTTGCCATATGTGCTAGCAATGGTGAATCTTTCCAGCAGAGTTTCGAAAGGGTCTGATGAAGGCTACAGAGAAGAATATGTCAATCCCTATGACTATTCCCCATAAACAGCCAGAGGACCATTTTAAAAACAGACCCAAGGGAACTGAACTGAAGAGATATGTAAAGAAAGTGGTTGAACCAGTGTCTGATGAATCTGATGAATATGAAAAAGAAGAATCCATACTGCAAGTACCCACTAGTAGGAAACTGGTAACAGTAGAAGATGCTAGCAGTGAGGAGGATGAGGCTCCACATCGAGAACTGCTATTTAGAAAAGTTCTGAGTGTAAGTTTTGCACCCCTCCCATCAGATAGCACAAACAAAAAGAAAAACCAAGTGAGATTCGAGGAATCCAAGACACCAGCATATAAACATATGGCACCCATCCATAAGGAGGGTAGAGTGCAGGATGTCGCATCTAAAGTATTAAAAACACCTATAGTCTTGAATGCAGAAGAGCTCATAGATCTGTCTGAGCCTCTAAGAAAAGAAATTGCCAAATTAATGGCTAAGAAATGAATTTCGGCTTAGCCAGTAACAGAACAGATGTATAGTGTGGGGGAGACTGAACCCAAGTCTGACCCATTGCCATTTGACAAGTCTATTGATGAAGAAAACACAGCTAATGAGGCCTTGTCCTTGAATGCAGATGCGATTGACATTTCTGACTTGCCATCTGCAACATTCATGGCAGCACAATTCAGTATGGGTTTAATTCCCACTGGGTCCTTGATTATGACCGACCCATATCTACAGTATCTCAATTCACTAGCACCAGGAGAAAAGCCTAAGCAGATAATAGTTGCCAAAGACTCAGCTAGTCTGCGAGCTGTCTATCCTTTAATTAATGGTGCAGGCAAAGAAGAAAGTGTAGTTGATGGTGGCTCACAGATAGTATCGATGGCTAGTACCATTGCGACCAGGCTAGGAATAGCATGGGATCCTGACATAACTATTCATATGCAGAGTGCGAATGGTCAGCTTGAGAAAACCTTAGGACTAGCAAGGAATGTCCCATTCCTATTTAATAATATAACCATGTACTTGCAAGTACATATCATCACTAGTCCAGCATATAAAGTGCTACTAGGCTGACTGTTTGATGTTCTCATAGAAAGTGTTATTAGGAATCAAGCAGATGATGGTCAGATTATTACCATCACTGATCCAAACACTAGTAGGAGGTGCACCATTCCAACCTTCTTGAGAGGGGCTCCTCCTAGATTAGCCCAAATGGCACCTAGAGCAGCTGAAGAGGGTTTTCAATTGAACTCAATGAATTGATGAATGATCAAGGAGAGTTAGCTCTGCAAATCGCACAGAATAGTGATGATAACTTGGAAATCGAAGTGTATATGAAACCGAAAGAAGACACTAGTTTCTCAGAAAAAGAACTATGTGACAACTTTCTTATGGCTTCAATGAGTAGTGAAGAAAAATTATTCCAAGATGAACAAGCTAAGGGACTATTAAACTCCTACTTCCAAGGAAAGTTAGTCCTTGATGGCTACAAAGCACAATATCATGTGTATGAGCACATTAGCGATGGCTCTCAATTACGAGAAGATAATGAAATCCCAATTTATAATATACTAGTTGATAACTTGCATGCAAGGTCAAAGACTAGTAAGTCTAAGAAGAAAAAGATGACACTAGTCCCTGGTTTTGAACACCTTGGTGCATGCATGAAGAGCCTAGACTTTAAACCAGTCGCAGTGCTCGCTAGTAAGAAATATAAACCTGTAGCATTGAAGGTAAAGCCACTACTGGGTGACCTGCCAGACAAATTCCGGATAGTGAGAGACATTAAGGGTGATCCCCTCAAAGACATCCCACTATTGAGTACTAGTCTGCCAGAATATATACCTACAGCATGCTATACCCCAGAAAGAAAAGCTAAGATTGACAAGAATCACTCAGAAGAATTTCTATGGCCAGAAGAGCACAAACTAATGCACCATTTCATGACTATCCAAGAACAGGCATTCGCTTGGGATGATACTGAATGGGGGCATTTCCGAGAAGATTTCTTCCCACCAATAGATATTCCTGTAGTACCACACACTCCATGGGTATTGAAGAACATTCTCATCCCACCTGGAATCTATGAAGAAGTCTGTAGGATTATTAAATCCAAGATCGATGCTGGTGTATATGAACCATCTAATTCTTCCTATAGATCAAGGTGGTTCTGCGTTATTAAGAAAGATGGTAAAAGCCTTCAACTAGTACATAGTTTGGAGCCTCTCAATGCAGTAACTATTGCGCATTCAGGAATTCCACCAGCCACAGATGAACTCTCAGAGCACTTTGCTGGATAAGCCTGTGGAGGATGTTTGGACTTGTATGTTGGATATGATGAGCATGACATAGCAGTTGGGTCTCAGGACTACACTACTTTCCAGACACCATTTGGTTCTATGCAACTAGTAAAGTTACCGATGGGTTGGACGAATTCTGTCCTAATATTCCATGAAGATGTGATGCATATCCTGAGAGAAGAAATCCCACATGTCACTCATCCCTATATTGATGATGTACCTGTACGAGGACCAAAGACTCACTATGAAACAGGGGAGGGGAATTTTGAGACTATTCTAGAGAATCCAGGGATTCATTGTTTTGTATGGGAACATATGCAGAATATAAATTGAGTGGTCCAACAGATGAAATATTGTGGAGGAACTTTTTCTGGACCAAAAACATTCTTGTATGTTGAAGAAATAATGGTAGTTGGTCATTTGTGTACATATGAAGGTAGAAAAATTGAGCCTGATAGGGCTGGAGTCATCAGTCATTGGGGCCCTTGCAAGCATCTCACAGATGTATGAGCCTTCTTAAGCACTTATGGAGTCTGTCGAAAGTTTATAAAAGACTATTCGAAGATAGCAGAGCTACTAGTCAAGTTGACTCGGCTCAATGTACCCTTTGAATGGGAGGATGAACAGCAACTAGCCATGGATAAGTTAAAAGAGACAGTGGTGAATAGTCCAGCTATTCGACCAATTGATCTCACTAGTGAAGCAGAAGTGGGCCTATGCATTGATACCTCATACAAGGCTGTTGGGTTCTACATCTATCAAGTTGATACAAAAGATCCTACCAAGTGCTACTATGTTTGCTTTGGTTCAATCACAATGAATGAAAGAGAAGCACGGTTTTCACAGCCCAAACGCGAACTGTATGGACTATTGCAAGCATTAAAAGCTTGTCAGTATTGGCTCATTGGGATTTGCAACTTAGTAGTTGAAACTGATGCACAATATATTAAGGGTATACTAAGCAACCCTGGACTGAGACCAAATGCCACTATCAACTGTTGAATAGAGGACATATTGATGTTTCATTTTACCCTTCAGCATGTGAAAGGTAGTACTTTCCCCACAGATAGACTATCAAGGCGTGACTCTCAACCTGGAGATGAAGTCCATCCTGACTTGGAGGACTATGAGCTTGAAGAACATGGCCCTTTAAAATTCGAAGTGGCAGAAGGGACTAGTACATGGCCAAAGGAACTTGAAGAATTTAAGAATGAAATTAATAGTTGAGGTGGCTATATGTATATGCTAGCCACTAGTATTGACAATTTTACTGTAGAATTGGATGATGCATGCTCACATGAGCTAGAATTAAGAAATCTGTACTTTGCACAAGTGAAAACCAATGAAACTGTAGGCCAGTTCTTGAAGGCTACTCCACTAATTCCAGGTCTTGAACATAAGTTTGACCCTAACAAAAGGGAGGACTATCCAGAGAGGCAATGGACTAATAGTGGACTGGCATAAGATGAATGCTTACCACATGTCAGAACCTGGTTGAGAAACCTTAGGTACCATCCAGAGGGACTTAACAACAAACAGTATTTGAATTTTAAGCAGTACTGTCATAACTTCTTCCTAAACAAAGGGGGACAACTGTACAGGCATAGTATTGAAGGGAACCATCGACTAGTGGTCAATAAAAGCCATCAAATGTATATGATGAGATCAGCACATGACTCATTAGGACATCGAGGTTTTTATGCAACTAAGTCACTATTGGAGCAGTGGTTTTGATGGCCAGAGTTGGAATGAGATGTCAGTTGGTATGTCAAATCTTGTCATTTATGCCAAGTCAGACAGAAGACTATGCTCCATATTCCACCTTCTGTCACTGAGACACCATTGCTATTCCAAAAAGTACACTGCAACACAATGGTTATGTCTCCAGCATCAAATAAGTGCAAATATATAGTTCATGCATGTGACTCACTATTGTCATGGCCAGAGGCAAGGGCTTTACAACATGAGAATGCTAAAGCTATTGCGATTTGGTTCTTTGAGGATGTGATATGCAGGTGGGGCTGTCCGTATGAAATAGTAACTGATAATGGCGGACCATGGGTTGCTGTTATACAATGGCTAGCAGACAAGTACAGCATTACTGGAATAAAGATCTCTCCTTACAATTTGCAAGTGAATGGAAAGATAGAAAGAGGCCATTGGGATATTTGTCAATCACTCTTTAACACAACTAGTAGCAATGCAAGGAAGTGGTTTTACTTCCTACCACATGTATTGTGGGCTGACTGCATCACTATTAAATGTGGAATAGGTTGCTCACCATATTTTATGGCACTAGGTGCACATCCAATAGTACCGCTTGACATAGTTGAAGCTACCTGGCTAGTAAAACCCCCAAGTGGAATTTTGAGCACTGCAGACCTAATTGGTCTCTGTGCAAAAGCACTAGTCAAGCATGCTCAACATGTAATGGCCATGAGACAGAGAGTCAGTAAGAATAAGCTCAATACTGTACTACACTATGAATGTGAGCATAAGGCCACTATTGTGGACTATGACTTCAAATGAGGTCAACTAGTGCTTATGCAAAACACACGCATTGAAGATAGTCTGGATAGTAAGATGGAGCCAAGGTACTTGAGGCTACTAGTCATCATAAGAAGGACCAAAGGTGGTTCCTATGTCTTAGCAGAATTGGATGGATCACTTGTGGGTGGCACAGTCACTCAGTTTAGAGTAATCCCATACCATGTGAGGCATAGTATCAGCTTACTGAAGAAAATTCATGATTTAATTGATGTAAGTCCTCAAACTCTTAAAGAGTTGGTGGATAGTGACAAGTCTGTCCCAACTGAATACCACTATCGACCCTTAGGCAAGAAACTGTATGGTGTAGACCAGATTAGACTGTAACAGAGCGACACTAGAGGATCTGACAGTGAAGATTCAGGTTTGGTAGCAGAGGGATACCCTCAGCCTGGTGACAATGATAGTGATAGTAGTGAAGAGGGCAAAGTCCCCATCACTAGTTGACTTAGAAGCTTGAAAACTGCAGTCAACAACAGTCAAACACAAGGCTAAGTGTCAGCTGGACTTGGTGACGAGAATGTGATCAAGACCTGTGAACTCAAAAAGAAGTAGTAACAGTCCACTAGTGGGATGCACTGCTAAGTACAAAAGGGACTTAGGTGACTGGGGACAGTCACTATTTCAGTGCAGGGGAGATGATATGCCATCTATGCATTCACACCTAGATTTTGTGATCTTGTAACAATACTATTGCACATCTATCCTATACTAGTGATACATAGAGGACTATAGCTGAGGCTTCGAGCTGATAGTTAAAAGCAGTAAGCAACTGATAAAGCCAGGACTTAGATGCAACACTATTAGTGGGTTAAATCTACCAGCCAGCCAGACTAGTAACTCAAATGCTAGCAGGACTAAGTGAAATACAGCCACTAGCAAATGAAGGATGCTACTAGCACAAACAAACTAGGAGCAGAGTACACAGATCTTGTGAAGTTCTATCACTAGCAGCCCAGACTGGGCATAAATGCCTAAGTCAGGATAACTAGTCACATGGCAATCTTGAAACAGGAATTAGAAATAAATTAGGAATGGATTAACCTTGAGCCCAGATCTGACTATTTCGATATAGATCTCTTATGATTGATACTAGTGGAGCTAGACTGCACTCTTGATCATGATCAGATAGCTGTTACAGGCACCAATATCCAGATATCCATATAACCGTGTTACTAGGGCAGGTAGTTGGGCCAAGGGTGCAGAAAGACCAACTGTGGAGTCTCTAGACCAAATATTTGAAAAGAAAACAGACTAGACCGACTATTGTGTGATTATTCACCATTATTCATGACTAGCCAAGAAATCCTTACCAATATACCCTATACCCAGATGATATTTATAGTTCTGCCTCAGTAGTATATAAGTAGTGGGATGGGCACTCGTGCAAAGCAAGCAAGCCATCCCTGCAGTTGAGCCCTCACTGGTAGTAACTGGTGTCCCCAATTAAAGGCTTTTGTGCTTAACCTCAATGAAGTGATTAATAGTCGCTAAGTCATCCATAGTATTGCATTGAATTGAAGTTCCTTAGAGTCACTGTTGTGTCCTGCAGAGGTCCGGAGTGTTTTGAAGTTAGTTCAAGCAGAGTTCTCAGAGTTATAGTATTATTCTTAGGCCAAGAGAGCCACTAGTTTGCCAAGAGTGTGACTGGTCAAGTGTTTATCACTTGTAGGAAGCAGTATAGGGCCAAGAGTGCCACTAGTTCAAAGCAGTTTCAGTCAGAACGAGTGCAGTAGCTCAAACCAAGTCACTTTTTACCCAATTGTGTCTTACCCACCCCACTAGTATGAGTAGTACTTTGTATAAACTCACTAGTAACAAATAAAATGTCTTTTAAGACAATTGTACTTGATTATTGAAGTCTGCAGAGTGCTTCCATCATACTTGAAACCACCTGAATTCAATATTGGTGATTAAGTGTAGAGTAGTAAGAGATTTAGTGTGATTGGTGTTCATTGCCATTCTCTAATTCTTTTGTCACTCGCCATTACCAAGCACATCAGTGCATTGGTTATTCTTGTTTTTGTTGTTTGTCATAGATGCTACTTTTATGGCTAGTGTAGAAGGAGTGGGATGGGAACCTTTCAACTAATGTTACGGCCCTGTCTAACACATGACTTGGAACATAAGCTTCTCTTGGGGCTGTCTCGCATTTGGACAATCACCCTGTAATAGAGAGGTTGGCTAGATCTTTGGTATTGTGTAATAGAAGGTATATAGATGCAATTTAGTCGAAAGGTAGAGTACAACAGTGAAAACTACTCTACTTATATACTGAAAGTATGATGTTAGTAATAGATGAAATAGTATCATCCATGAGAGAATGGTGTGTACATTGGATGGATCTTGGATGAATAAGAGTGAACTAGGGTATGAATCATCAAGAAATGGGGTAGTCATCAGTGAAAGCATCGATCCTGTCTGAGATAAGGTGTATGGTATCATGAATATGATAAGATCAGATAAGATAATGAAAAAATCATAACACATGTAGGAAACTCCTCTGAGGAGTTTGTAAAGCAGACCCAAGGATGGAGGATCCTTTCTTCTTCCCCAGATGCTAGACTTGCAGGATCCACCCTGGCAGGAGTGAGTCTCCTTGGTAGGATATGTAGAGGGTGTTGGGGTGGTCAGGATGGTTATCGAGGTCATCATCTTTGACATAAACATGCTTGGATTTCTTCTTCATAGGCTAGTATGAAGAGTGCTGTAAATAGCACTAGTAGAACTGCACCACTGATGGCAGTTCTGAGAGTGATTGTTTGTTTTTCTTCTGGTCTTTCAGGCATATAGTGTGCTACTTCTCAGCTAGTGGTGAAGAAGCAGGTATGGTATCTTTCGACTAATGTTAGGACCCAACTTCATATGATCTTCAGATCATGAACAACTCTAAGGGCTGTCTCACATTCAGACAATCACTCATGGCTTAAAGCATTGCTAGATCTTGGGATGTGTGGAGTAGTTGGTATTGAGATTAAGTTTAGTCAAAAGATAGGGAATATACATGAAAACTATCCTACTTATATACTAAAAGCTGTGAACTAATAATAGCTATGACCATGTGTTGTCCATGCATGATATGAGTAAACCATATGACTACCTGATGACCATAGTGAGGTGACTAAGAATAGTGGACATCATGGTAGAATCAATGATGTGATAGCAATTGGATTTAGATAAGATAAGGGAAATGAAAAAATCATAACAAACCAGACCTTGTCCCCAACCTGATACTCTTGAGCTGCCTGTCTCTTCTTGTCATATTGTTCTTTTATCTATGAGGTGGCTTTGTTTAGTGCATCATATACCTCCTTGTGAACTTGGACCATAGTTTTGGTGAATTCTATGGCAGTTGGGTTTGTGAATGGAGTTTCTCTTATGGAATCTAGTACAAGTCAGGGATTCCTTCTGTAGAGGACCATGAATGAACTCCAGTCAGTAGCAGAGTATACTTGGTTATTGTGGGTGAATTCTGCCAGGGATAGCCAGTTGCTTCAATCATCCTGTCAAAGATGTGAAGATACTTTTCAATCTCTTGATTGATGCATTCTGTCTGCCCATCAGTTTGTGGACAATAGGCTGTGGACACATTTGGAGTGATGTTTAACATCCTATATAAGTCCTTCATGAAGTTTGAGATGAACTGAGGACTCTGGTCAGAGATGATGACTTGGGGCATTTCATGTTTAGCATAGATATGGTCCCAGAGAATTTGGGCCCATCCTTCTGCAGAGAGTTTTTCATGACAAGCAATGGGAATGATGGCTTTGGAAAATCTATTGATGACCACCAATAGGGCATCATATTCATTGGATTTGAGGAGTCCAGTGACCATATCTACCAAGATATGTGTTCATGGCTCTGTGAGGCTGGTGTTTAGATGTAGTGGTGCAGCTTTCACCTGAGTACTACTCTTAGTGCATTGACATATTTTGCACCCTTTGATGTATTTTTCCACATCCTTCTTCAACTTTAGCCACCAGTATTCCTGGAGGATGAGTTCAGTAGTCTTGGCTATACCCAGATGCCTGGCAATGAGGTGGTCATGACTTTGGGTGATGATTTCACCTCTCAGGGACTCCTTCCTAGGTACATAGATGTGTCCATCATAATATAGTATTCCCTCTGTTTGAGTGATCTCTTGTTCATGGTTAAGTGAAACAGCTATGCCTTGATCCTATGATTCCTTTAGATGCATTGCATCTCAAATCCTTGAATGTTCCTCCATAGTGGTGAGCATGAGGAGAGCTTGGAAATGTTCTGGTTGTAGTACAATTACATTGTGATTGTCTCCTTTTCCTTGGTCATGATCATTATGTTGACTGAGCAGATCAGCCTTTTTGTTCACTGCTCCAGGTTTGTGCTTGAGGGTAAAGTGATATTCTGCGAGTTCAGTGATCCAGTGGGCCTGTCATTGGTTCAACTTCTAGGGCTTTTAGAAATATTGGAGTATTGGAGATTCTGATGATCAATCTAAATTTCCATGTCTTCAGTGGCTTCTATGAGATAGTGGCACCATTCCTCTAGGGCAAGCATGATGGTGAGCAGCTCTTTATCATAGATTTTATAGTTGTGTTCTGTCATGGTTAGGGCTTTGGACATGAACACAACTGGCCACCACCAGTCATTCTAGTACTGGCTTAATACCATGCCAATTGCCCTATCACTGGCATCTGCTTCCACCATAAATTTTCTATCATTTGTTAGGATAGCTAGGATTACATCTTTCATCATCTGTGTTTTCAGCCTGAGGAAGGCCTGCTCTTGGGCTTCCTCCCATTTCCATTCAGCCTTACCCATCAATTGAGTGAGGGGTTTGATGATTTTTGAATAATTGCATATGAACTTGCAATAAAAGTTGGTAAAGCCTAAGAAGGACTGAAGTTCCTTCTTCTTTGACAGTGCTGGCCATTCTGCACTTCCTGCCACTTTAACTAGGTCTATCTGCATGGAGTCTTGGCTGATGATAACACCTAGGTATTCTATTTTCAAGACTTTGAATTCACACTTCTCCACTTTGAGCCCATAGATATTAAAGGATCCAACATATAGCAAGTTAGTGTTCTTCTATGGTTTTGGTGAAGATTAGGATGTTGTCCAGGTAGATGGTGACTTTGCCTTCAAAGATGAGATCTTAAAAGATGTCATTCATCATCCATTGGAAAGTGGCAGGGGAATTCATTAATCTGAAAAACATGACAGTGGGTTCAAATAGTCCTCAGTTAGTTTGGAAAGCAGCTTTTTCTTCATTGCCTTCCCATATTCACACATTGTTATATCCCCAACAGACATCAAGTTTGGAGAAGTATTTGGCTCCTTGTAGTTTGTTGATGAGTTCTGAGATGAGAGGGAGGGGATACTAGTTTTTTATGGTCATTTTATTCAATTTTCAATAATCCTGGACAGATCAGAGAGAACCATCCTTTTTCTTAATGAAGAAAAAGGGTAAAGCAAATGGCAATTTAGAGGGATGGATCCTTCCTGAGTCAAGGTTTTTGTCAAGGAATTTATCGAGTTGTTCTTGCTCATTCCTGTTCAGAGGATAAACCTTACAGTCTAGAGTCATCTTCAAATTGGGAATTAGCTTGATAGCATGATCTCACAGTTTTCATTCCAGCAATTCATCAAAACTTTCTTTAGAGAATAAATCCCTAAAGCTTCAATATTGAGAAGATACTAATTCCTCAAATGTTTTCTGGAGTTTTCTGTATTGGCAGCTGTGGCCAGGTCATTAGCATAGTGTATGATGTGGATGACTAGTTCCTCCTGCATATTGATGGTGAGAATGGTTTATCCTTCCTTCAGTTTGTCATCCCACTTATCATTGTCATTTATATCAGAGAGGAGGAGGGAATTCCTGATGCATTGGCAGCATCTAAAGATTATTGCTCCTGTTTTTCAGTTAATAACTGGATAGTGGTATTTTAGCCAGTCATGGCCCAAGTAGATTGTTTTAGAGCCAAGATCAGTGACCACTAGATCGATTCATTTGATGTGTCCACCAATGGTCATGTGTAGTTCAATGAATTCAGTGATGTTATCTACCTTATTATGGGTTCCATCTGCATTATATACTGGGATGAGAGCAGTGGCTCTTCAGGTGTCAAGGTTATGTTTGAGGACATATGAGTAGTTAATGGAGCTGCCAGTGCAACTGCTATTGAGTAGAGCCTTGATTGCAAGAATCTTCTTCCTGGTATAGAAGATGAGTTGTACTTCTACCATGAAGTCTTGTCCAGAACTCTTCATCCCACAAATGTATCATATAGGCTCATGGAGTTTATAGAATAGCTCTCTGGTGTCCTTTCCTCCTTTCTTCAATTCTTTGATGAGTTCCTTGGTGATTTCTTTTAGTTGCTTGGGGTGAACCTATATAGAGAGAGTGGCCTTTATCATAGCCATGGTTTTTGCAGTACAGACTGCATGTAATGTCTAGTCTATTTCAAAGGGTTTATACCAAGTGTTAGTGGATATTCTCTTGTCAGGGTGCAGGTCAGATGAGAGTTTTGTTTCTTTGTGAGATTGTTGTTCCTTAGAGAGGAGGAAGGCCATCTTATCTTCTTTGTCTGGTACTTCTTCTATGGTAACCCTAAGCCCCCTTTTTATCATCTGGGCACCAGTGAGTCCTCCCCCTTCTTTGGCTGTGTCAGTGCCTGATGAAGAGGTATTGGGGCAGGATTTGCAGTTTCTGGAGGCATGGTTCCCATGGCAAAGGGTTGCTCAGGGATAATGGGTTGAGCCTGAGTTGTCTTGGTAGATGATTCAGCTTCCCTCTTTTTCTCTAAGCCTGGTGATTCACTTAAATTGCTCCTGGGATTGCTGACTCAGGAAATGAGTTCATCTAAGGTCCTCTAGATTCTTTGGCCTTGGTAGGTGCTTGGGACATCCTCCACAGGCCCTGGAAAAGCATGACTTGACCCCCTAGAGAGTGCTGAGGCTTTTGACTTCAGAGGCCTGAGGGCATCCCATCTACTTGCCTCTGTTCTGAGCATAGCTCATATTGTGGTGCCAGCACCACCTGGCATAACCTGCACTTCATCAGAGAGACAGGATGCATGATACACAGTTGTGTTGTTGCTGTTTAACAGCACATCATATTGGTTTGTCAATTCTTGTACTAGTTTGTTCATTTTAGGGAAAACATAAGTAATATTATCTATAGTATGAATGCATGGGGATACAGAGGTATCTGAAAGTGTAATATAAGTCTGACCTGCAGGAGTCAAGAGCATACCAGTAGTAACCTTGGTCATTGAAGGGGAATTGAATCCTTGATAATCTAGTCTTTTAACTCATCCACCTTGGAGTCTGTTTTCTCCTTGACCTTTGGGACTATCACCATTGAGCATATGTCCTGAAACTCCTTATTTGGGCAATCTTTAGCCATGTGGCCCTTCTTGTTGTATCAGAAGCAACATTCCTCAGCTTTTCATTGATCAATCTTCATCAGCTGTCTCTGGCCACTGTATATCATCCATCTTCCTGTCATAGTATCCCAGCCCAGTCCTGAATTGGCTGCTAATTTAGTGGCTGATAAACTTGTCACCCCAGCAGTGGGTTTACTGCTGGGGTTTGGTTGGAGTTGACAGTCATCTCACTTCAAGTTGTTGCAGAGAGTGCCAGTAGTCTGGTTGAAGACCCACTTGCATTGGTGCTCCTCATACATCTGGAGGATCCACTCTTTCCATTCAGAATACATTCAGGGAATATTTATGCCTATATTGGAAATAAAGATTGTATAGGAGCTGTGAACTTCTAATCATACTGCTTTAACCAGGGCATCCCACTTGTTTTCATCAGTTCATCATCCTGCTAGTTTGGCCTCTTCTTCCAATTTCTGAAAGTAGTGGCTAGCTAATTGTGTTCCCATGCAAAGATCAAACATTTTCTTTTTATGGATTTCTTTGATCATAGGATCCTGAAACTGTTGGGTGATCAGGTCAACAAAATCTTCCTAGTTTGAGTATCAGAAATAGGCAGAAATCCTGGTGATACTAGTTGGGGTCCAGTACTCAGAGCATTTGTAGACCCACCAGTCTTTGGTGGCTTCTTTAAAATGAGATGAGGTAAAAAGAACTAAATAAGAGGGCAATTGGAAGTAATGTCGGAATACTTCAAAGTAGGTGATACAGTCACCTATGAATCTTTCAATGTCATTATGGTCCCCCTTAAAGAGCTTTGGGGGTTGTACCAGGACTGATTTGATATCTAGGTACAAGGTACCACTGGGCATATTTCCTATGGGATTGAGATACAGGTCCAGCAGTCCTTGATCAGAGGGAGGGCATGGAATAGAATATTGGTCCAGCCATAGGGGTGAATCTGAGGGAGGATTCCAGGCCCTGCCTCATTCCAGTTCCTTTTCTTTAACAGGAAACTGCCAGAACTTGGCATGTTCATCCTATAATTCTTCTGCAGTGGTGAGTTCCTGTTGTAGTTCTTGGATTCAAAGATCTTTTCATACCAATTCTCTTTGCCTTGTAAGAGTTGCTCCTCCTTGGTTGGCTGATGTGGCTCCAATGTCATGCTAATGCTGGGGTCTTTCTCAGCTTCTGCAAATAGAAGACTTCATTCTCAGTGGGGATAAAAGTCTGACTGCTGGATTCAGCTGATTGGTTCTTGCTGACAAAAGACATCATGCAAGAGTGGTGATATGATTATATCAGCCATGGGCAGCAGAAAATTGGGAAGGAGTCTTGGTTGGCTTAGGGGAGTATCCAGGGGATAGTTGTACAAGAAAGATAGGATATATTGGGGCTGGACTGATTCCAGCCTAGCTTAGAAATCTGTATTATATGTAAAACTATCAAACTTGGCCATCGAGGTCTGGCTGATCCCTCTCTCTTCAGGCCAAGACCCAAAGCGCACACTCCAACTTCTGCTGCTCCTCAGTCATTCTTAAGCATAATCCAGATAGTCTATTCCCTGCAGATAGGGGGTATAGGCTATGTGTTCTGTTGGCCTGTATCCTAGCATATATGTTAGCTCTGGCACTAGGGCCTCAAACTAGATTCTCTCTATTGAGGATAAGATATTTATCCATGTTGGGACAAATGCCTGGCCATAGGATTCTGGCTTCAACATTAGCTCAATCAATGTCAGCAAGCTTGGGCCACTCATAATCATGACCATGAGGGTTGAGGGAGTCATTGGAGTTTCAAGGAGTGAGAGGGAGCATGGGGTCATTAGGGATCTTGATGAGGGAGAGAGAGAAGCTGGAGTTGCTCTTCTCTCCATTGGTTGGGTAAGAGATTTGGTTGGCTAAGAGATTCATTCCTGGCCTTGGGATTGGGTTTCCCTGATTGCCCAGGGGCTATAGAGAATATGGGGATAGAGTATCACTATCCTGGCATTGTCTGACTGCCATATCTATGCATATGCTGGGCATGCAGGCACATAGGGGGGGGGGGGAGGGGGGGGGAGAGAGTTGGTTGGGAATCAGAACCTAGTCTATGTCCCATATATATTCCTCTGCTAATATGCTATCTATGTGTTCACACCTAGATTTTGCAATTTTGTAACAATACTATTGCACATCTATCCTATACTAGTGATACATAGAGGACTATAGCTGAGGCTTCGAGCTGATAGTTAAAAGCAGTAAGCAACTGGTAAAGCCAGGACTTAGATGCAACACTATTAGTGGGTTAAATCTACCAGCCAGCCAGACTAGTAACTCAAATGCTAGCAGGACTAAGTGAAATACAGCCACTAGCAAATGAAGGATGCTACTAGCACACAAAAACCAGGAGCAGAGTACACAGATCTTGTGAAGTTCTGTCACTAGCAGCCCAGACTAGGTATAAATGCCTAAGTCAGGATAACTAGTCACATGGCAATTTTGAAACAGGAATTAGAAATAAATTAGGAATGGATTAACCTAGAGCCCAGATCTGACTATTGTGACATAGATCTCTTATGATTGATACTAGTGTAGCTGGACTGCATCCTTGATCATGATTGGATAGCTGTTACAGGCACCAATATCCAGATATCCATATAACTGCATTACTAGAGCATGTAGTTGGGCCAAGAGTATGGAAAGACTGACTGTGAAGTCTCTAGACCAACCATTTGAAAAGAAAACAGACTAGACCAACTATTGCATGATTATTCACCATTATTCATGACTAGCCAAGAAATCCTTACCAATATACCCTATACCTAGATGATATTTATAGTTCTGCCTCAGTAGTATATAAATAGTGGGATAGGCACTCATGCAAACTAGGCAAGCCATCCCTGCAGTTGAGCCCTCACTAGTAGTAACATCGACTAGGCATTTATACATGCATTATGTCACTCACCTTATGGATGATATGTATGTCGGGTATTCCGTTACAGCTTATCAGAAAGTCGCTCATGTTGGATTAATTATGCAGTCTCCAGCAAACAAAAACGGTCCAAAGCCCGAAATTTCATGGCCTTCATATTATATTGTTATACATCTCGGTGACAATCTTCTTGGCCTTTAACTGGGCTTATGTTATCTACGTCTACATCAAGAACGGGGAAACGTATGTCACCATACTGCAGGCTCTTGGAAGCTCTCCCCAGGCACAGACATTTTGTTGGGTATCCGGAATCACGTCTGGCATCAACACTGATATTGCTGACACCATCACGGTCTGTTACGGCTTTTAAATCCTGTACCTATCAAAGATATCCTGATGTATGATTAGATCTGGCGCTGTTGGATAGTATGGGGCCGTCGTTGGATGGTGATTATTCTACCGATACTACTTTTCTTAAGCCAAGGAGGTGCGGTTCTTAATGATCCCTATCTTTGCACATCGATAAACTCCTTCCACAGTTTTTGGCTGCTTCGCTTTACATGCTGATCTATATGAAACCTCCAACGGGAATACTGCACTGGGAAAATCTGAAATCAACTGGACGACGATGTACCTTTCGTTCTCTTTGGCTACCACACTGTTATGCACCGCCCTCATTATCTACCGTATCGTTACAGTCAGGAGATCTTCGGATGGAATCAGTGCTGCGGCACGCGTCTACCGTGGTATCGTCGAAATTCTGGTCGAGTCCGCCTTGCTCTACGCTGTTTCCCTGATTTTATTCATCGTTTTAATTGCTCGTGGCGGGGCCGCGAGTGCTTACCCGCAAATAATATACGTCACAGTAACAGTTCGTTACCATTTCGTCCTTTTCTGTAGTATATTGATCGTTGATGTATATGAAGGGAATCGCGCCTGCTCTTATCGTGGCGCGTGTTACATCAGGACAGGCACGACCCAATGATAGTTGGCAAGCGAGCCATATCTCTGCGCTGCAATTTGGCTCTGGGACTCCAGAGAACACTCAAACCGATGATATTATGAGCACCAGTAGGCGTGAGATTGACCTGGAGCATGGTGAACCGAATCATTATGATTAATTTGCCTCACCTCGGCACATGTACCGAAGCTCAGAAGTCAAAATTCCCAACTGGTTCATTCATTACCTATTATCAGATTACCTATCCGCCTAAATCGGAATAACTTATAGATGTTACTCTGAAACATACGATTAATATATACTGTACTGCATATTGAAGCGGCCAAATGGCTTCTCGTCTCCATTGGTAATATCTGGCACCCTTTTCATTGGAGCACACCCATCCTCCCGGATACACTTGATGATCTCCCTCGCGATATTCAGACCTTCATCGTAAGCTCCGTGCAAAAACCCTAGTAAAAGAAGTTCTGATTAGTTCACAGAAAGGATCGAGCACACACACCGACATATTTCAAGCTTGTCGCTTCGCCAGCAAAGTATAGTCTTCCCAAGTTAGCCCTCAAATTGTGATAATGCGAAAGGAAGAATGAAGGAGGCCAGTTCGAGTATGACCCACGATATAAAGGATCTGAATGCCATCGATAGAAGACCATGTCGAGTGGCTGCGGGATGTCAATATCTGGGAACATCCGCCTCAACACGCCGAGTGCCTCTTCCCTGACTTGTAAGTCGGGTAATGACTCGACTCGTTCGGCAAAGATGCCCTGGAATTAAATAGTTGTACTCAGTAATACCGAACACAGGTGAAAATGAGCGTACAGTCACGGTGACGAAAATGATGCCCGAACCGGGGAAGAAATTCGGATGGTCTAAGCTCTGCCATGCGGAATAACGTCCTCGTTCCGGATCTGCATACAATCCCATCTATTGGAATTTATTGTAAGTGGTAGTTTGGGGAATACCAGAGCGTATCGTCTCACCTCTGTATCAAACCAGAATTTTCGATCAAACTTGAAGAAAATCTTGGTGTACGTAGTCATCACCATGCTTTGGATGGCTTCTTGTTTGTATGCTTTCCGATATACGTCATCTATACATCGAAATTTCTATTAAAACAGCTGACTCACCGGGTAACTCTGGGTGGAATTGGACATCATCGTATTGAAGCACGCCCAAGCTGAATGTACATAGAGCGTACGTGCCGCGTATCAAGCGCCCACCGTTGAGAGTCACACTTACTCCACTGTCGGAATACGAGATATTTGTTACAGTCGAACTAAACATGACCTGGGAAGGCTCCAAAAATTCAGCCGCTTCCGCTTGGACAACGGTCTTGAATCCTCGTTGATCAATAGATAAAAGCGTATCTTTCGAAGGCCTTTCCCCAGTGAAGTCATAAGTAAAGTTTGCATTCTGCAGATAGAATGTCAATTCGAGAAACTGGAAATAAACGTGCTAACCATAGCCTGCGCGATCCATGATGACTGCTCTGGAGATTGCGCGTATTCCATATCGAACTGTATGGTGTTCGTCAGCAGAAGTCTCAGACCAGCGAGAATGAATGAACTACATGGAAATACTCAGCAGCTTGTTCATGATGAGTCTGCGGTTTAGAGCCCACAAGGGCGTAACCCGTTCGAGCTGAAAGGTCGACAAGCGATCTGCTGAGTCTCTCACCTAGCGAATACTAAAACTCAGCTCGTTTTGAAATTACATAGAGAATAGTACAACAAGAGTACCTCCAGCGATAGTAAGCTTAATATGGTCCTCGAATGCCTTGCGGCAGATGTCAACGAAATCAGTGGTGCCATTCAAATCGAAAGTCGCTACCAATCTATCAGCTTCGCAAAGATAAGAGATAAGACAGGCTTACACACGTTTCCATAAAAGTCGTTGTACTGCGTTTTCACCTTATGTTTCTTGGCCAAGGTATAAATAGGATTCACAGGACCCGACACAGACTCAGCGCCGTGAATCCAATTGGCGCCGAGCTCGACTGTCTGCCCACCAAAATAATGACTTTTCATTCTTCCACCCAGCTCATTTCGGGCTTCAATGATGATAAAGTTGTTTATGCCAGCTTCGTGGAGAGTTTTAGCAGCGATGATTCCAGCCACGCCGCCTCCGAGGATCAGTACCGTCTCAGAGCCTGAACTGGCCTTTACCGCGACAAGAAGGCACGAGAGTAACAAAGCCAAAAGCGCGAACATTGCAGTGAAGAGTTGAATTTCGTAAGATAACTCGAGGCTTTATAGTTATTAGCTTGCCTGGTTCTCACATTTTGTGCTGAAGTTCGGATCTTGTTTCAGTTGTGGCGTTGCGACAAGATAAGGGATGGATATCAGTTACTAGTACCTGGATCTTGTTATCGGAGTCTCCATTAGGATCTAAAGTAAATTGCCTATCGTAAGCGCTTATCTATGCATAGCGCATGAGTTAGTCTAGGTCTCACAGACACTAGGAGGGATGGAGTACTTACGATATAAGCGTCGGAACTCGAGATAGTCGTATTTAGATTCCATGGCCGGAGGGACGAAAGGTCAGATCTACTGATAGGAGAACATAATGAAACCCATAAGGCTAAAACCTCCCTTTCTGCATCTATTGAACGATTTATCTTCATACGGATCGTGGAGTCGGGTTTGCGAGACTACTCCTCGCGACTGCTAGTACACTCTCGGCGATGTCAGATACTAGAGCGATTAAGGTGTACCCATCCAGCCTCTAGGCGTGCACATTCGATTCTTCGCCAAGGCAGGACGGTCCTGGTGGAGTACAACCGCCAAGTAATCCTCTCTAAGATGAAAGTGTCATGGGAGGTCGCGTAAGTAGCCAGCGTAGTAAATACTATCAAACTCATCTGATAAAAATGAGCACCTTGGAGCAGGTATTCCACGAAGTAGTATTACTGTGCGAATACTTGCTTCGTCAAAGACCCGATGAAATGGTTGTATACTTCCTGATCGCATCGCCGATTAAACATTCATAGAATTCGAAGTTGTGGGGAATTGAATACCGACGTCCATGAGAGTGTATACTCAAATACAGGTGGGTCTGAAACACCTATCACACTAGAAGCAATCCTTTACTTCCAGGCTACTCGCTAAGGGTGGGCGCTGACCAAAAGGTATTACGCATGAGTAAGGCTGATAACGATAAAACTAGAAGGAACACCACATGGCGACCACGAGGGCAAGCACAGTAGCTGCAAAGCATGAAATTTATGAGAAAATACCGTTTAAAAGACCTGCGAGATTGATTGAGCTCACAGTCACAAGAAAGCTGCTCAGACTGAGGAATCACAAGGTACACGCAGTCTCTACGAACAAACGAAATAAGAACAGGTCCGGAGATCGAACCCACGATAAAGTCCGATAGGAAAGCGACCGTCACAGTGGAGCGGAGTGCCGGGTGATATATTCTTGGTCAAGCTTGGAATCATGATGCGAGCACGGGTCAACCAAACAAAGAACATAACTCGTAATCCCCCAGGTCCTATTTTGTGTTCCGACAGCAAGACCTGTACAGTGTGCTGCAGTGACAGCATTCCTGACGTTGAACAAGAGGTGGAGACGGTCCTAACTCAATTCCAAAGGCGTAATAGAACCCAAACAACCACATAAGAAAACGCAAACACGGAATATCGTGACAGGCTTTAATTTATTATGAAGGGCAGACCCAGGTACTTGAATGGGTATAGGCACGATACATAGGAATAACGATGGGCTGTAATGAGAGATGTTTGAGCATCACATGGAAGAAAGATATCACGGTAGTGACGACTGCGAGAAAGATCAGCGCCAGCGAGAACAAGGTTGGGTCTAGCTTGGTTAATCGTTGAAGGGGGACCCGGTGGGATATATAGAATCCAGGATGCGGCGGCGCGAAGTGTATCGGCTCCTCCCACGGCGAGTTGACGACCACGGAGGGAGGCGTTCAGGAGAGGGGGATATAGAGAAGGGTGTGGCAAGCGCTGTAGAGAAGCTCAAACAAAAAGCCCTGGAAGCGCTTCTCGCCCAACAGATGGTATACCCGCCTGTATCGAGCTGTCGTAAATTTTATGCCTGCCGATCGTGCTTGGTACAAAGGATAAGGACACGTCGAGCGTGTGATTGGAACGACCCATCGAATCTGGGGGGCATTTTGGGGAGTTGGAGAGGCAGCGGTGCAAGGTGGGTGCGGGGAAACGTCGACTGGATTTGCCACGAACTCAAAGCTACCCTAAGTTTTGATCCTCTCTTCCGTCTTTTATAGTATTTTAGTGGTCCAGCTTGCAGAAACGGTCATAGGAGAGAAAGAAATCGCGAAACTTGAGGTAGGCGGGGTCAACAAGCCATGTCGATGTTGCTTCCACCTATCTGCTTTGCTCCCTTTCTTAGTCTCCAGCCATTGATGATATAGCAATATCCGAGGCATCCTTCCACTGCAGGTGTTATCTTGCAGCTGAGGACGCGAGAAATGCTGTCGAGGAACTCCGACCATTCGCTTAGCAGAGGAGTATTTCCGTCGACCTTTCCAGAACCATAAAACGCGGTATTCCTTATTTGACAACAAAGAGAGTCTGTCCCTTTGTCCTAGGAGCACTAGATAGGTACGGACTCAAAAAATGGGCAGCTAAGAAGTTATTGGTTTGCCGGGCTCATGGAAAATGTAGGAGATAATGGGCCCACCTGAGCCCCCATCCGCGCACTTGCCCTATATCAATCCCAACCATAAGCCCGGACAGCACAATTGATCTTCCTGGTTGCGAAATACTTCATAGCGATGTGCAACTGTCCTCGAGCTGTATCTGGGCGTCGTAGTGAATTCGAGGCAGTGCCAGTGCATGGTGTCGAATATATGCGGTGGTAATGTTTACGATTCACGCAGACAATCAGTCCCATTCCTGAATTCGATGATTTCTGGGAGGCACCACGCGAATGACAGTCGCTTTGGATGCAAAGGTCGTCTTTACACGTTCTCCGAGGCGTGTATCTTCGGCCGTTTCGGGGTGAGAGCTGGCAGCAAGTAGGTACGGCTAGGAGTTTGACGATTGAATTATGCACATATATAGGGCAACCTTGGTGCCAAAAAAGGTCTTATTAATGTGAGCTGAAGTTTTGGAGCAGGAGAGGTAGAGGGAATTCACCGTCTCGTATACATTGTCCGTTCGGTGTTTGTGAATGGACAACGTACTTTTGGGACGGTGTGCTTAGCGATATCATCACTAAAATTACCATTAGTGCAAATTTCACGATTCGCATCTATTGGACGTACAGTATGGTTTATTGTATTATGGCTTCACTGAACGGCCTCTCTGACCAATACAACTGTATTATATGAGGATGAACTCGGCTCCAAACCTCTTCGCACGCTCAAGACAAGAGCTCGGACTATTCACTGGTCCTATTCCAGATCACCTTGACCGCATTATTGGACTGGGCAGGAGATAAGATAGGCAGTGAGATGTTTGGCACAATTCAAAGTGGTACCAGTGAAGTAAGGCCTGGAAGTACGAGACGTAAAGCGACCATGAGCTACGGTGGACCGGTTCGCTGCGCAAGGGGAGCAGTGTTTTAAAGGAACATAGCACGCCGAACTACCCGTAGTCCCCGAGGATCCTAAATATCGATGTCCGTTGGCACAAAGCTAATCGTCTTTATTCGATGCTCCAAGACAGTTGAGGTGTCTGTGTGACTGTTGTCCACATCATAGTTTCTCTGCTATCGGAGGCATGTCTTGTGTACTGAATGATTCTTTCGGTTAAAGATACATATGCCTGATGGATACAGTTTGAACGAAAAAAAGGTGTGAACGGCGAAAAAGCCTCTCACAGTAGCATAAACCTCCTACCTGCCGCTTTCTTCCCCTTCGCAAGCTCTGTAGATGGTAGGAGGAAGCTGGCGAATCTCCGTGTGCATTTGAGACCCTGATTTGGCCATCCTATGTCCGTGTCCTCGCCATTAACATGTGGTATAGGCAGCGGCACCTGGATCGAAGGTCAACACAAGAGTCGATACATGTTGCAAGGTTCCTAGAGAAGAAGAAAAAACACATGAGATATATGGAAAAAGTATAGCGGCTCGTGCTTACCTCGCTGTTGGACGTAGATCATGGTCGATGTCCTCGCTGTCAACAATCGGTAATGGTATGTCTGACTGCGATGATCAGGTCCTCCGCGGATCCACTGGCAGTCGACAAGGGAGCGACAGACACTCGCTGCATATAGAAGTTAGAAATGAATGACTGCCGGTTTGTCGGATGTGCATACCCTAACGTTTGAACATCTGCAGGTCGACAACTCTACATTGGATAAATTCACCGCTGCTATCTTTCATTGGCTCATACCCTGCCACTTTATTCCGTTGAAGAACTCGACAGAGCTTGAGTGCAGAATAATATCTTGATGACACGAGATGGTTGTAAAGCATGGGGAGGACGTTAATTGAGGGAAATGTTGGCTCCAAATCGTAGAAAATGAAAACTGAACAGGCAAAGGCTATTCTCAGGACGAGGATATCACCGTCAGAGGGTCAGAGAAGATGAAGTGGATGTGCCGATTGGGACCAGGCCGGCAACACGATGCAACGTCAACAATTATAAATAACGCGAATCCCCTCTTCCGGGCCCCGTTCAAGCTTTTACTCATACTCACATAACTTCTTTTTTTTATCTACCAGCATCTCGAAAGCTTGTGTTCTCAAGTGCATCTAATTTAAGGTATGCGGTCGATACTTGCATCTCAGAATTTCTTACGAAAACTGTTGCAGTACTAGCACTTTTGAAAGTGATTCGCTAGGGGGCTGTATCCTTGAACCTCAATTTTCTTGCAAGCTCTGATTTATGCAGACTGGTGCGGCCGTTTAATTATCATTGATATTATGGTTCCCAAATGTAGGCCCTCTTCTCACAGAAAACTGCCCTACATGTGGATTGCCCGGCCGCCTGAACTGGGAACAGGACGACCAAAAAACCCTTGATATCCTTAGAGCAGAGCAGCCCATTATAGATTATGATCATGATTGGGTTCACCAGAATGTCGCTGCGCTGGATGATCACCTGCTGTCACTGCGCCAGAGCCTCTCCTGCTTAGAGACTCTCACCGCTCTCATTCAAACCCAGATAGATACCATGGCCACTGCAAAACAACGATTTGGATCCATATCTGCCCCTATTAGATGTCTCCCTCGAGATGTCCTGCTTGATATTTTTACTCTCTGTCGTCCAAGCCGCGGCTCCGGTTTGCACATCAGAGGTTATCCCTGGACTCTGGGTCATATCTGTCATTGGTGGAGAGATATTGTCCATTCCTCACCGACGATATGGTCGGTTATTATGCTATGTCCACCGTATAACTCTGAAATCCTCGAGACCCATCTCCAACGCTCAGGCAATGTTCCGTTGAGCGTGTACTTTCTTATACGGCGTTATGGCGAAAATATTCACAAATCGACTGCCCTTGATCGCGTCATGGGTGTCAGCCACCGATGGTCAAAGCTTGAACTTCACGGTCCTTTGTATGTGGGCTTGCCATGCTTCTTTCCCCAACTGCGGACATTGAATATCGGAAGCACCTGTTCAAGCCATACGGTTCCAGTCTTTAATGCACCCCTGCTTGAAATGGTACGATGGGACTACAAGTTACCATTGCAATCAGTCCCTAATCACATTACCCATCTCGCCCTTTCTTCCCGGCCTATTGAAGCGCTGCCACTGTTATCATCATTTCCGAACCTCGTCGAGCTCCATTTCACATCCAACTACCCTTCGCAGGAAGCCCCTTCATCAGTGATCACACATCCCACCATTCGTTGTCTCTTTGTATCTGACATCAGCATGTTGCCGTTTCTCGCCCTGCCTGCATTAGAACACTTTCAATACAAAGACAGAACTGAAAACAACAGTGTGGTCTCCGCCTTCCTTTCACGGTCACGCTGCACCTTAAAAACCTTGGTAAGCACCATGCTATATGGTGACTCTTTCCTAGACCTGCTAGGGTCGCAGCCGTCACTTCGTAGGCTTTCGGTAGCGCTTATAGGAGATTATCACAATGCGATATGCCAGGAATTATCATTTCCTGATTTCCTCCCAAATTTGGAACATCTTACCATAGCTTATCTCCGTAAAGAGTTCTGTGTGAAAGCAGTGAAGATGATTCGGGCGCGATGGTACGCGCCTATGAGGCGTATTCGGACATTTGTGATCATCAATACCGAACCAAGAAACGTGGCTATGGACGGCATGGATGCGATGATCAATGAAGGTCTAGATTTCAAGGTTGTAGAAGGTCCGTATGGGAAAGAGGTTTGGCTGGATCCCCTGATAATGGAAACCGAGGATATCTTTTAGCGAAGACGCCTGTGGCATTCAGTGCGCCACTTCACCTAGGGGAAGAGGGCTCGGGCCTCAGGTATTACTTAGAAAACAAGGAACCACCTAACATCAAGGCTCATTTGTCGGGTAACCGTCTGTTGTGAAAAACGGGACCAGTTCGTTCCCAGTTTGTACATGCACGGTGTCAGGCTAATGGTATTGCGCTTGACTGAGCTCTGCAAACGCATGCAGATGTACACTACTGTACCTACTTATATACTAAATGCTAATGTACTAGAATCTTCTACAACTTTCCTAATACTTCTCCCTTAATCAGCAAGTTCGGCATGATGCCGGATTGCCATCATCTCGGCTCATCTCTCAAATTCCAACACCGTCTTTCGTCTTTTCGGAGTCATTCCTACCCAAGCAGAAATTGTAGCTTCCCAAATGATGCCCGCTCTACGTCATATCACGGCTCGTGAGCTCACTCTGGACCTTGTGAGTCTTCAAAGATATTCAGCGAGTCGCGTGAGTTCCGCGTGAACGCTCACGTTCAATACCCTCGTACGCAGCCATGACCTTGTGCCAATTTGTTTTCCATCGGAGTTGAAGTCCGTTCCCAGTGTCTTCGTTGAAAATCATTGTGCGCCTGTCTGCCTTGGTAGCAACAAGTTCCGCTCATACCGTCACTAGCACAATAAGGGTTAAAGTGTTAACATATCATTCTCAGGCTTATCTAATAAGTACTCTACAGTCCAAATGTTTGATCGTATATGGAGTATGTGATGCCCGAGTCCAAGATGAAATGATATAAGGGAACGTCAAGCGGCCGGATACCATCTGTGTACTGCATAGCTTCGATCCCCGAGGCTCCTCTCACAACTTAAAGGACCAGACGATCATTGATGATGACCAAGTAAGCGCACTGCTCCAATGAGCAAAAGTAAAACGAGCATTCACTTGTCAAAGCAGAGGAGCAAAGCTATTAGGACGATAGATCTACCGTCCATAGTCCATCTCTCAGCTGCTTCATTTTGCGGCGTACGATCTTGCTCAAGCCCAAAGGACAATGCGACAAAGTTGTCCATGAGGGTGAGGATGGTCGTCGAAATCACCCGATATGAGTGTACTTGGCTGAAGCCTTACCAGGAGGAAGTTATACACTGGTAGGTAATGAGGTCAAAGAAGCCCGAGAGGGCACATGATAAAGAAGCAGCCTTGCATAGCGTGTCGTGAATTCGTTCAATGAACATGTTCGTTTCCGGCCCGGGATTCCGTCTTGCTTACAAAATTAATTCCTGTCCAGACCTTCAATTGATCACTCTTGCTATATAATTCTCTACCACTTTAAGGTAAATATCTCTGATGTTATATGCGGAAGCCAACACTATGTATCGCACCAAGACTGGGCAACGACAGTTGACATCATGGTTATTTACCACGAGATTCGTGCAAGGAACGATGACGGGTGCCTCCTGTTCCACCATTTGCGTGCCTCGTCAAGGAAAAGCATTCCGATACCATATCTAAAGCAAAAGGATCCAACGTCATGGTGCACGGCTTCAACAGACGAAGAGGACTCACGCAATTGGCAAGAAGTAGAACTCGACATTGACTCCACGTGTCAGAAGAACCTTTTGGAACCAAGGGATATAAGAGAAGAAACTACTCGGATCAATTAGTGTAGATCCAAAGACACTCTGGAGAAACTAACCAGGCAATAGTGAGTGCAGCCGCCATAGCAGGGAACAGGAAAACATTGCGTGTTTTGGAACCAAGAGGGTTTTGTTGGAACAACGACAGCCTTCTGGTACGTGTCGCAAGTAGATTGAACCATTGCATTACGACCAAATTGAAGAAATCTACGAGCCATCGTCAGTGAGAATTAACGATAAGAAAATTCTGCCATACAAATGGACTGTGCCTTGTTCGTAAGCTCCTGAATCAGTGCGGGGTCTGCGCCATAATCTCCGTACTTCAGCCAGAGGGCTGAGAACGGGATACCATTGCGCTCAAATCCGAAATAGAATGCCCTGGTTTTGATATTTAACTCAATAAAAGCTATGAGATGGTCGGTGAATGGCTCACCCAACCATTGATGTCACCGTCTCTATCAACCCCAGAAAGAAATACGCATGCAGCAAGAGTTTCCAATTAACCAAACGGTCCTTTTTGCGATTACGAGGCCGGCGTAATAATAGATCTGCTTCAGGCTTCTCATTCACCATAGACAGTGCAGGTGAAACATCCGTAAAAACACAGATAATGATCATCTGAAAATTGCTTAGTGCTTGCGGTACCCCGGTGAGTACATTGAGAACGATAGGCATGAGCTCAGAGAAACTGCCTGACAAAGTAACCATCAGTTTCGGAGGACGATATCAGGACATAACGATACCGGCTGGCAAGAGATACAATATCGACTTTTGGAGGTTCTCAAAGCACAGACGCCCATACTGAATTCCGGTGATGATGGCAGAAAAGTCTGAGAGCAGAATCAAGTCCGCGGCCTCCATGGCGACTTCGGAGCCTCCAGCGATGGCTACTCCAACGTCTGCTTGTTTCAGAGCCGGAGAATCATTCACTGGAGAAGAAAAGGATGTCGGGAAAAGAAAGTATATCAAAAAATCATTAACGATTACCTCCATCACCTGTCACCGCAACAGTACATCCCTCTGCTTGCAATTGTTTCACGATTTGAAGTTTCTGCTGAGGAGTTGTTCGTGCGAAAACGATTTCATCAAAGGCAAGTGCCTGTTTCCATTGTGACTCAGTCATGCCGATGAGGTCAGAACCTCTTAGGACAAGACTTCGCATTTCCGGACTCAAGCGCTTATCAATCTCGGGCTCACATTCAGCCACCGACTCTAGTGCAGCATCATGCTGAAGGTCTGTAACATGCTTCACTTCGCTCATTGGCGTGGTGATAATTCCCACCTGCTGAGCAATAGCGGCAGCAGTTGAAGAGAAATCACCTTTAAAGTTGGAATTAGTAATAGGGAACGTCCAGGATACAAAAACAAACCTGTAACCATCGCAAACCGAATGCCCGCCCGACGCGCCGTAGCAACGGTAAGCTTGACATCATCTTTTGGTGGGTCTATCAACGCTACCAAACCGACTACCATCACGCCAGAGTTGAGGGCAAGCATACGGTCTTCCATAGGGAAAGAACCGGATTCGACGAAAAAGTCTGTTGGAAGTTCGGCACCATGGATGATCTTCCTGGCCATGAGGAGAACGCGTTGGCCGTTTGATGCAAATTGCTCCTGTATCGCAGACAGACGGTCCGCGAGGGTATCATCCATCGGTCTGATTGATCCCTTCGAATCCATTATATGGCTACACCGGCGTGATACTATCTCAGGAGCCTATTGCTTTTTAGACAGCAACAATGATGATAGCAGACAAGATATACCCCTTTGACCAATAGAACATAATCCGACGACACATCGAAGTCTTCAGTGGAAGAGATGGGCATTGGTCTAGTCGGTTTGTCCAGGGGAACCGCTTGTAGTAGTTTCATGGAAAACTTGTTCTCTGTGCATCGTCAAAAACTTGAATCAACACAGCATGCAAGAGGCACATACTGGAGTTGAAGGCAACCTTTGCACGCTCTATCCACGCTGCCCGGCTGTCCTCAACGGGACTGATACTCTCTGAAAATCGAAGTAGACCTGTATCTACGCATAATCCGTGTCAATGGAAAAGCCAGCGCCATATTCAGAGACGCCTTACCTGTAGCATCGCCGTGAACCTTCCGAACCTCCACAGGTGAATCCTCATCTGCCTTGTCGAAATGTGCGTCGTTACAAATTCCCGCAATTGCAGCCAATATCTTAATACGCTCCCCAGCGGGCCCCTTAGTGAGTGTAGCCGTTTTTGCTTCCGAGACCGTCAAAAGCTCATCCCCGACAGCGACGTTAACCACAGTCATTTTGTTCTGAGTCAAAGTACCTGTCTTGTCTGAGGCGATGAAATTGACGCATCCCAAACTCTCTACCGTACTGAGAGACTTGCACAGAATGTTGGCTTTCCGCATGGCACCCGCTCTGTAGAAAAAAGGATTAAGAATGACGGAAAGGTAGGTATACTATCACCCACATCACCGTTAGAGAAAGCGTAACGCAAACGGGAAGACCCTCTAAAAGAACACTAAAGTTAACTAAGAATGAATGCGATGAGAGCAGTGCCCTTCTCACCCGGTATAAAGGCAACAGCGACAGAAACCAAATTTATGAGCAATACCGGAACTGGTATGAAGTTTGGATGATCGCGACGAAGCCATGCAGCCCACAAAACTGCACACAAAAGTAAACTCCGAGGAAACACGTTGCACATGAAAGTAGGTGCTTACTAACGAAGATAATGTCGATTGTGAGAGCCATGCTACATATGATCAACACGATGCGGCGGATCTCAGATTCTAGTGAAGTTCTCCCGGGACGCTCTGATGCGGCTTGTTTCGCAATCCGTCCAAATACCGTCTTGTCACCAAGGCACACGCATACGCCCAGTCCACCTCCACCAACGCAGAGCGTCCCCTGAAGGGCTATGTTGCGAGACTCCATGACTAGAAACATAACCCATCAGCGTGTGCATAAATGGTAATTGGAGCTGGTGCTTACAGTTAGGATTGGTGTTTTCGACGGTGGCAGGAATAGCGTTACTTTCGCCAGTCAAGATGGACCTGTCGAATTTGAGATCGGAGGATACATCAATGAGCCGAAGATCCGCAGGGACTTTGCACCCCATGTTGATATGAACAATGTCTCCAAGGACAAGTTCAGGCGCCGAAACTCTAGCTAGGTCGTCAGACGGAAGAAAAGACATCGCGACACTACCCACTTGATAGTATTACCATCCCGAGTGACCAAAACATCCATGGGTAACATGGCCGCAATGGAGTTCATAGTGCGACTTGTAGTGAAATCTGATGCAAGCAGGGTGAGTCATCGCCCTAACTTGATCTGATTTCCGCACCTTGCCAGGCATTGAAAACAGCCTGTATCACAATGACTAGCAGAAGCACTACAGCAAGGGCCAAGTTAGCTGTCGATGGGTTTGGGTCGCCGAGGGGCCTCCTACGCAAATCTGTTAACTTCGTTTCCCTTGCCAGAAAAGTGTATGGTTAGACAGACCAAGAGAGAAAGCAGATGATAGACGCGACAAATAACAAACCGCCAAAACCTTGGAGACACCCAGCATGTCAGAGGGTATGAAAAACAGTATATGTTATTACGTACCTCCAAATATATAGAAGAATATACGCTTTGGCAGATTCTTCGGCGGAGGAGTGATAACGTTCTTGCCGTTCTGCGCCAGACGCCTGATAACCATGGGGCCATCTAATCCAGCTTTCTCTGATACCCCGAGACGAGTGAGGACTTCGAGTGTCCAGTTCGTGCCAGTCCAAGTCCGCGATTTCTAGGGAAGGGGGTGAGTCTGCGGTTTGACGATGGCTTGCAGTTAGCCTACCTTTGACGACGAGTTCTGCCTTGGCGTCCGCTCGACCCTCTTTTGTCTCTTCAACATGGATACTGTGAACAGAGTGTCAACAAAAGGAATTCGTGCGCAACAAGCGAATAACCTCAAAGTCCTGAACTCCCCCGGTATCTTCGCCCCAATGTTGACCCGAGGGGAGTAGTGACTGGCACTGCGGTCCAGCGCTGCACCATGACCGCGAGAGCGAGTTTCCACAAGGACATGAGAGGATTCTGCCTCCTTCTCCGTACTTCCATCAAGAGATTCCAAGTCGAACTGAATAGGTCTTTCGCTGGGTATCCGAGAAGCCATCAAAGAAGAAAGTTTGGGCTACTTTTGTGTCACTAATCTTGCATTATCTATGGGATTGATTTCCCACGTGATGTAACGGAGGGAATTTCGCGTCTCAGAGGGATTTACGCTATTGCAACGGCTGAAGTTGCGCCGTTCTATACATGAGCATGTCAGACAGAATTATCGCCACAGCCCTTGATGTTTAAGGTCACCTTGCGGGTCTTACAACCATGAAAGGTTTGAGTTATTCAGCTTGTTAGATAGCATGACGGGACATACCGCTCTGGGTGCTCATTACTGGTTCACCTGACATCAAATTTTCGCTAAGAAAAACGTGCGACAATTTGAATAGGAACCCTCTCCGGGGCCCCGCTGGATGACCCGCTGTGCCCATGAAAAATTAAGCGGTTGAAAATATACAAGCATACTGAGAGATGCTGAAATGTAATAAACGCAACGACGTATTCGGAGAGACAAATGCGCCAGAGATATTCAACCCTCGGTGCTCATGATTACTTTCACAGAGCTTCCTGGGTTAGTCTTAGTTAAGGGCGCGTCACTTAGATAGCATTTTTAGCGCATATCTCGACATTGAACGTTGAATAGTGGAACGTACCAAATCTGGTTCTGCTCCTGTATCAGAAATGCGAACACGGTTTGATCTTGACGAAAATCGGGACAGTGACCTGCTCGTTGTCATAGATGGTATTCATCCAGAACAGTAAGGTAGCCTACAGACGCATACAGGGTCTAAAGGATTGGAGAGGACTTGGAGGGAATAGGTAAAGATGGGTTGGGTTACTAGGGTCAAACGTGTTTGACCGGACCGTAAGCCGGCATGTCGTCATCGACTCGCCCATCTGAATAACGCTTGCAAGGCCCGCTACGTTTACTCCTCTTGAAAGTATTATGATAACGTAAAATAAACTCACGTATACTTGATTGAATCCAAGTAGTCCAGTGCTATTGAGATAAACTTTACTGGATATAATTCTTGCTGCAGAGTTTGGATCTCAGCCTATGAGTGATTCGAATCTCAGTTTACACAAGGAAGTCATGACCGGCACTTCAAAAACTGGCAGTAATAAGAAGTGCTGCTCGAAAATGACTCGCTCGCTTCTGTCGCCACCAGCTAGCATCTTCTCTCAGAATCTGGTAATTGCAAAGTTCGGCTGAGCAACTCCGTAAATGAGCGTGATGGTAACATAGGGTCACAGGTAAATAGTGACAAGCTACGACTGAGCCGCACCGAATTTGTGATGCTGGGCCGGATAAAAAATTCCGGAAATAGGAATTTTGGTAACATCGGGCTTCGGATTTAAACTAAAACTCGGCGACCATATCCATATATAAGACCTACTACTAATGTAGCAGGAATTTCGAATTTTTATCAAGTTCGAGCCTCGAGGTCAGGCCACATTTGAATCGGTTTCAGCGCTGACCGCAGCCTATCATTTATCTCATAAATTATAGGAATAACATCGCCCAGATCTGCGGCTGCTTTGATATCACCTCACCTTAATGTTTTTCACAAACTCGGCATCTGGCTCTCAAACAGATTTTAACGAACAGCAGCAAGCCTACACTGAATCATTGACGAAAGTCAGACATTCCCATGCAATATATCAATCATTGTAGCAGCCTTCTCTATAGCACACCTTTTCACAGCAGTTAATTAAGTTTGATTTGTACCACGATTCAATAACCCACTGAAAGTCGTCCGCACCTGTCACATATTTTTTGGCACTGCATATCTTCTTTGGATAATGTATCGCCTGTCTTAATGTATCACACCCGCATCACCTGCTTCATCATTATACATGTAAGAGCACCGACATCAAAATTGATTCCATCCCACAAACTCTTGGACAGCTCTAAAATTTTGCCTCATGCACGGCGGAACCTGACGTGGTATTACTGTCATGAGTGTCTGACCATTGGCTGACGCCTCGACCTGAAGCTCGACCAGTTGATGTCTGATATGTCTGTCTTGCAAGGCTATACCATCTTCAAATCATTTACTTTTTCGTCTGCCTGAATGTCCTTGGCATGCTTGTGGTTTTCCATAGCGGCGTCAGTTTCAGTCGGTGCGCTGATAATATTGGCATCAAAGACAGTTGTTTAATGAACTGAGACGCCCCATTAATTAATTACAGGCAGGCAGGCAGGCAGGCAGATAGCACTGCTGCGGTCTGCTGGTATTTTTGCTGCAAACCGTGAATTCAAGCTTCAGTATCTAGGTTTGAGCTAGCGGAAATGTCACCGCAATTTGCACAGTTTATAGGCACAGCCCAAGGTACACATGATTCCAAACTAGGCTCTCCAGTGATCCTAACACCGTCTTCCTAACATCTAATTATGAAGGATCAAAGCTAAGTATTAAGATCACATCATTTGCACAATAACGGACCTACTTGTCCGGGCTTCTTCAAACATGTTTTTGCCCTGAAAGCAAAGACACTACTAATCCTCACCTTCGTTGCCCCCTTCTTGGCCCTCCTGTTGCTAGAGACAGATTCAAAAATTTAGCTGCGCGTTGATGATTTATCAAATTGTAACCTGCAAAGACTCGATATCTTTATCGCGTGCAACAAATTGTGGTGAAGGCAATGTCAGGGAGCTGTCCTCCGACACAATGATCGGTTGATCTTCACAACGGAAAGTCTGTCTGCGATCATGGTGATCGTCTGTTGGCAACCGCTGAAACGTCCGCTATGCATGACGATTGCTTACATAACTCTCACTCCGCTCCTCCTTTGTCTCGGCCTTTGTGGGTCCTTGGCCTTGTACCTTCCTCATTTGCGCCAACACATGCGAACATAATTCTTTTTCCCCTGCAGTGGGTGCCCTACCCATTTTGATTTCTACCTTTCCATATTTTTTTTTCTTTAGATAAATCTCTACCCACATGATGCACAGCCAGCAGCACAAGGGCTGTGAAACCCGTAACGCATAAAAAGCGGGGTACATGTCTGCGGATTGCAGACCTGGAGGCCTATGCACCGGTATATTTGATATACTTCAACTCGGATCCGAAATCGAGGGCGATCCTTGTCTCGTCCGAGTCAACGTCGTCATTGCGTCAAACCGTCACCGTTACACAGTCCCAAAATAGTCCGGCAGTTCTGTTACTGAACCCGCCTCTTTCTCTATCATCATCAATCCCTTCGTACACTTTCCACGAAATACTGATCCTGTATTTCTACCGTCGTAGAGCAGTGACCGCACCTGTTTCACGATCTCAATTCACCATCACGACATCTCAGTTCCTTGACACTGTTCATGGAACCACGTTATCCGTATTCTTCTTCCTCTTACCACGAACCGTCACTATCCGTTTCCAGCTCAGATAGTGGCATGACAATCAGCCCAGACTCGACTAGCGGGTGGCAACTTTCGGTAAGTACCCTGACTTCAAACAGTAACCCATGATTTCTAAAAAAGATCCTATCAACGCCATTTACATCCGCATTTTTTTCGACCTTAAAACTCAACCTTCACTACGTTGACCCCCCCATCCCACAAAACAACGCGTCATTGTATCCAATCCACCCCACTACCTTCTCATCATGTCGTCGAAAATGTTCGTATACACCCAGCGCGTCCCAGGCGATGTCCCAGCAGCGGTCCATGCCCTTCTCCTTTCAACGAAACAGCTCCAAGAGTCCCTTAGACTATGGAGTATAAACCAAGCCACCGAAACCCAAGTCAGCGATATATACGTGCAAATTGGTACACAATTTAACACCACTGTACATGCTTTTGCCTACCATAAAATCGACCTAAGGTTAGTAAATCCCTCCCCCTCAACAAAGCGCCCTTCTCACTGCTGCGGCTTCTTTAATTTCAGTGACATCCACAGCATACCGACAGACCTTCGGACAGTTCTAGAGCAATGTCTCGCCGAAGACCCTTCACCACAGGCTCTAGCAATGTACATGCCAGAAGTCCGGCGGGTGCTGTATAAGCTCCTCAAGGGCCTTCAAGCGAAGCAGGATGCCTGGAAGGCTGTGGGAGGACGTATGCCCATGATGCCTTCCGAATCACGGTAAATCACAGTCGGAGCCTGTCGAAGCTAATTTATATAAGAGGTTAGCATCTGTGAATGATCGGTACCCAGCTTTTTGTCCTGACTCGCGTGCCGTTATAGGAATGAGAGGTGGAGCGCCGCCTACGTGGCGCGTAGGAGCATGTGGATATGTTTAATTGTTTAGGCTGGAGCCGATGGCTGGTCTCTGTAGACTCATTACATACTGTAATTTTTTCTGCATTCTGCATGGAATGTCAAATACCCTAGTGAGACTTTCAATAGATCAGGGTCATAGTTACAATGGAATTTCTGAGTGGGTGTAATTTCTTAACTTCAGTGCCACAATTGCTTCTAGCTCCCGCTCAGGTTCGCAACCAATAGTGCGGTCGGGATTTGGCGGTTTTTCGGTACCTCCATGTAGCCGTAGGCGGCGAGCAAACATATTTCTGAACTGCCATGACAATGCTCGTCCGAAATTCTTGAATGCTCGCATCGAAAGCGGCGCCGGTGAGTAAGTGGACAGTCTTCGACGAATCAGAAAGCCCGGCGTACGTATACAGAGCGGACGTCCTAGAGGCATCACCCCTCATGACCGAGGAAATGGTTCTGGAAAGAAAAAACATCATTACGAGAACAACAACTAAGAAGTGCTCACGAACTCCGCAAAAAACTGAATATACCCTCGTAAGAATCCCGCCGGTCCGCCGTAACCGACGATTCGAAGCTAAGATATGACATGACCGAACGAGCCAAGGAGTAGTCGATGACTCTCGCCTTGCCTAGGGGATACACAACGTTTACATTAATAGAGGGCGGTGTTCTACACAACCTGTAAGGTAGTAAATAGGACGCAAAGCATAACGATGGACATGACACCAAAACGAGTTCAACGAGGAGGTAGATACAACGGAAAGATATTGATGAAGGGGCGCTCATAAATACATGCAACTAATAGTCAACGTCCCTTTGGAATATAAACAGCCCTCCGCCCGTTATAAATTGGAAGGTGGATAAGAAATTAAAGAAAGGTTGCGATATATGTAATAGCCAAGAGATGCGACAAAAAATAGAGTGGAGTAAAATTCAAAAGCAAAAGATACTGCGACCCAGTCAATCCCTTGATTCAGGATTGATAGATGTCGGCCAGACGTTTTCCCCTCGACTCCGGTCTTTATCAGAAGGGCGTGACAGAGTAATGGCACCGGTGGAAGAACCGCCAGCTGGTGCAGGCATAGACGAAGGTGACGTTTGTGGCTGCTGTTGACTCGTAGACTGCGAGCCACTCGGCGCGCCACTACTAGAAGCAGCCGCGTTCCTTATTTCGTCCATCCCCCTTTTTACATCTCCCATCAACCTGTCTGTGCGGTCCAGTATCTCTTCCATTCGCCGCTTCTGCTCATGCAGCTCCATATAATGCCTCTCCAAATCCGCCAAGGTCGGTATACTACCGCCTCCCATTATACCCATCGCCGATTCATGTCCGGAGTGGGTTGCTAAAGGACCAGTGTAGAACGGCGACATTCCATGAGGCGGGGGAAGGATGTAGCCACCCTGTGGAAGCGCCACTGTTGCGTGTCCCATAGGCGAATGTGTTCTGCTTGGGGCATTTGATCCCGACCTCATGTAACCAGAGGGTATGCCGGGACCGGACGGAACACCACCACCAATCGCGTTTATCGGAGGAAGCTCGAAACCTCCATGGCCGGCAATAAACGGTGACGAGCGTTGCAAGTGGGGGTAAGGGCCAATCGATGGCGGCCTATGAGAACCTTCCCCGGTCCAGCGCTTCCGTGAGCCTCCGTCCTCCTCACCTCCAGTACCAGAATCCATGTTAACATCATCATCGCCAGACCTTTTGTCTCCTTTACTTTTCCGGGCCTTTTTCCTTTTTGGTTGATCAGCCCCTTCTCCATCACTCTCGTCACCCACGCCCACACCGCCGAACCGGCCTACAGAAACCAAGGCCTCGGCTGCAGCCTGATCAGACATGCGACCTAACGGTGGAGGACCAACAGGACCAGCAGCGGGTACACGTTTTCGACGCTTAATAACACTTTTCTTCATCGAGTTGGGACGATGAGTTCCGTGAAGCTTGAAGTAAAGGCCTGCAAAGGGAAGGCTATGAGTAAGGGCACACTACAAGATCGAACATGGAAGAAAAGGGTAAAATAAAAATAAAAATAAAAACAAGGCGAATAAGGTGCGGGTGACGATATCATATCGTCAGCGCACACTCACCACTTCGCAGTTGTTGAAAAAGTGGAGAGATAAGATACCCGGTTCATCGCTGTTTTTAATCTGATAAGATCAAATTCGGGTCACCTTAGCCAAGCAATCGATGGCAACAACTGGGTACGTGGATGCAGGGTCACGCACGCAAACGATTGCGGAAGAGGATAGAAGAGAGAAATGTTAGAAAGGAGACGACTTACCGCACGCATTACAAATATTATTGCCGACGTCGTCCCGTCTCCACAAAGGCGTCGTACTTGTCCCACAATTTGCACAGCTTAACGCTCCTACGGTACCTCTTGGCATCTTCCTCGAAGGGTTCCCGCTCCCACCAGGTCCCCCACTTGGATCCGGGCTCCCAACGCCTTCACCTTGGCCCGGTGAACTCGGTGCCGCATCATCGCCAGCACCGCCCACAGAAGGTGAAGTAGCATTATTGGTTGGCTGGGAGGGTAACTCGGCGACGGCGCCCTTCGCGCTGCCAGCGAGATCGTTGCTGCTGCCAGGTTTCTTCTCCATCTCCATCAACCGGGATGAAACTGATACAGCATTGTTATAAGTGGGACAGCCTGAGCAGGCTGAGCTCCCACCTGTGCCGTCACATCTTCCATCTCCGGGACATGTTCCTCCAGCATGATGCGAAGCTGCTGGCGCAGTTGACGATGTGTTGGTGGCAGCGTGTTCCGTGGGAGATGAGGGCTTGCGCTGATTTTGGGATGAGGGTAAAGTCGGTGAGGTAGACATTTGTCTCGATCCCGAACCATTGCTTCCGTTAGTAGGAGCAGAAGTGAAGGATGTCGGCGGAGGATGAGGAGGTGGTGTTCGAGCGAGTGACGATGGACGAGGCATATGCCGAGACTTTTGATAAAGACCTATATCAGAGGAAGCAGGAGGAAGACAGTGAGAACGAGACGAAGATGCAACAGAGGATAGCATAAGAATTGAGGAGAGGGAGAGGCAAGTGCGTCAGTAATCCGCTCTGAAACGACAAGCAGATGCAAGGAAGGTAATAGAAAGCGTTAACCATGAATGAGATAATTGACAGGACTAGGGTAAGCGACGTGTAAAATGCGAGCTGAGCGCCGGCATCATATCAAGTTGTTGAAACGCAGATGATGCACAATGAAAGAGCACTTTGCGTCGTCGAGCATGCCTCTACGGTGCGAGACTGATGTGACACGATAGTGATACATAAAATACAAATACGAAAGCACGGTCAGCGCGCGCTTTGGAGTGATGAATGACCGAGGACATGCAGAAAGTGGCCAGCAAGCTTCTACAACACGTGTAAAGAATGAAAACGATCGACCGGCGTGCAATGGAAGAGCAGAAATAAGCAGTGTAGAAGTCCGACTCACCACAAGCATTGCAAACAGAGTTACCGTCTGCATCCCTTCTCCAGAGGGGGGTATCCGACGTTCCACAGTTCACGCACGTCAGTCGCGGCGTTTGGCCCATTCCGTTGGAAAATTTGTACTCCTCTGAAGGTCCTGACCGCTTCATTGCGTCGTACAGATCCGAAGGTAAGCTAGTTGTTGATTCGAGATCTAATAATGATGAGCATCAATACGACTGATGTCGTCCATCGGACACGTCAAGGGCGCCACGTACGAGACATTGTCGGTGTAATAGGCGAATTATGCATGTTCAGAGTGGGCGGTTCTAGAACAACTGGCGACATTATTGGGTTATACTTTTGGGGGCTGTTTCCGGTTGTCCTGGCTGTGCAGGACGATCCTAATAGGCGACCAGAGGAAGAAGAAAGTAGAGAATGGTGACCACGACGACTGGCCCAGCAGAAAGACGAAATTTCACGCAGATGATGGTAGTTCGTGAACAAGATGTGAAAATAAACAAGCTGGGGAGAGTCAGCAGGGGCAGATAAATCCAGATAACGCCCCAGCCAATCAGAGCGCCTTTATTGCGCGATTGATAACGGTTCGAGACTAATCGCCGCTTATCTCCCGGTCTCGATTACTCAAATTTCAAATTGATAAATAAATAAATACTATTATTACCCCTTTCTCGGTCCTTCACGGCAACCATCGTCCACCACGGCCACGGAAACCCCCCTACCCCCTCCGCCCCTTGCTCCCCTTGCACAATCCTTTCGACCGCTCAAAGTTCGAACTCGAAACTCGTTTTAATATCGGGCCTGTCATGATCCGATCAACCATACAATTTGGTAGGTATACCATCATCACAAGGGGTACGAGCAACGGTCTTATTACTAAAAATGAAGTTGACCCACGGCCCGAAAACAACTACTTTCGCGGGATGATTATCTATATATGCGCACTTCCCGGTATGATGCGCAGTCGAGCCAGCTCCAGCCATTTTACATCACGGTCATTTCCTGGTTTCTCTTACTGTTGTATACGTGAAACCTGTTACCTTCGTCCTCATTCACAGTCCTGTCTCATTGGGTAAGATATTCGCACGATGTCATGAGGTCTTCATAAGAGATAAGACAAGGAACTCGACAAGCTCGGTGCGGGACATTTAGAAATCTGACATCTTATCAGATAAATCAGTCTGATCACTGATAGAAGGTGATAGAATTCATTCCGTTATCACGGATCCTTTGAAAGCATTCCAGACCAAAAACAATAGGCCCTCGGGTAACGAGAAAGAAGGCCTCAGTGCTCATTCCGATCCGGTCTCCCCAGCATTCAGGTATCGATTTCAATTTCGTTCGACTACGTAAACGGCAGTACTCTATCTAGCTATTTGAAAAGTACATATATATTCTTTCTATGAAGGGTCTGAGTCGTAGTTCTATGATGAAGAGGACGGCGAAGTACACCAATCACCATCAGTGCCCGAGACTGCAGCCGATGTTGCCTGTTGCTGTCACCTTGCTACTCCCGTCTCTATTCAGTCGCTCCTTCTTCTTGATGTCCTGCTCCTGCTTTACCCCTTTTGCCATTACCTCAAGACTCTCCGGGTCCTCCTCATCTCCCCAAATCATCCCGCTCTCTTCAATGCAACTCGTGACGTCCTCTTCCTTTGCTACCCATGCTGGGTTGAGGAAGACAGAGACACTTAAGCTAGGGAGGCACCAGTAGCACGATCTCTACGAAACCAGAACATTGCCTCAAGGGCTGGCTGAAGAAAGATTGTGCTCATTGCGGACGTGATACTCGAGAGAGATAGTATGTTCTGGAGCTGAGAAAGTAGAACGTTAGCGAAAGACGAACGTTGAAGGAAACCAGCGGGATACTCACTACAGCGTAGCTCCACCCCGCGCTACTTATCCAAAAGATAAACACAAGCTGAATTCACAGTACATGTCGTTACGGAATAATCACCATGATGAAGATATCGATTTTGAAAGTAGGTCGTAGGCTTTTCTCATACCGTTGGTTCCTATTTCCAACGTCAGAGTTTCGCCAAAGGTTGCTCCGTGCAGAAAAATTCCAAAACGCAAAGTCCCGCTTCAAAACCCTTACGTCGAGCTCGATTGAGGTAATTCATCATGCAGGTGATAGAAGACGAGAGCTAACTATAGGCCCATATTGAAGATCTCCTCCAAGAAACCGAGATAAGGAGAAAACCCTGACTGCGAGCAAAACAGCCATCGTTGAGGGGGAAAAGTTCAGACTAGATTCAAGTTAGAGGCGCTGTCAATTCCAAAAATAAATCAGTGAAATATCGGTCCTGAGGAATAAGCTTCTCCCTAGCATGGTCCCTTGTGTTAAATGATCGCAAGGGTCCAGTATGCCACCGAACAAGTAGATTCAGATTTTGCGTCCTCCTTGAGCGTACTAGCAACATCTTCAGGTAATGACTGTCAAGTACTAATAACGGTCAACGCCGTCATGGCATCATCGCGATAGTAAAAATAGTCAGAGATCGAGCGTCGAAAGAAGATGTGATGGCTGTGGCTAACAAAGGCAAGGTCTTGAAAAAGTACCGAAATGCTGCGACTTATTTGAGGCTGAGCGTTGAGCACTCGATTGGGCTTAAATTCAATCAAGATCGGTGTAGCCTTCTATCACAGACGATAAAATTTCTGAGAACACATAATGTATAAACACCAAAATAAAACCCAAGGGACCCGAAGAGAAATCTTAAATAGTAATAAAAATAGACTGTCCTCGAAGGAGAAATATGCAAGAAATTAACGAGGGTATAGGCTGTCACATAAATGCCCAAAGAAATTCAAAAAATCATAGGGGAACGGGGTATACGGGGTATAGAAGTGAGGGATAGTAATGATGATAGGCTAAAGATGGACGCCGAAGGACGGTATGCAAGTCCGAAGGCATCGAAATAATAGATATGAATAATGATAGGCTGGAGAAGTGTATGATGTCGACGAAGAGATATGCACGTCGATAATAAGAGATGATAAAGAGATCGGAAGCGACAAGCAAGTGCGCGGATGCCTTGAACGAGGGTCCAATGATGACGGTGAGACCGAAAACCGAGGAGACGCAGGAGACGATGAGGATGCCGAAGGATATAAATAGTTTGTCGTGCACGCAAAGGGATGGGTATGGTGGCACAGAACTTGTCAACTACCCGTCGGCAGTCAACCGTCCCTCCGAGGTCCCTCAGAGAACAGTAATGGCCCGTCGACCACACCGTCTCCAAGGTTCCTCATCTGCCAGGGATAGAAGAAGGACTGGTAAGCTCGTCAGCGAACCAGCCCTCCTCCAGTGACCAGCCGCATGCACCAGAGCCCGTCGACCCTGATGCACCCGCTGATCGTCCCTAAAAACCCAACGCGGCAACGCAGTAGTTTGTGTAGTCGACATCCCCGTCATCTCCATGCGCTCGTTGGTGTTTCATGCTGGCCAGTTCATCAAGGGCTTTTGGAACAAGACAGCTGATAATCAAGTTAGAATCATAAAAATACAACGAATTGAATGAAAGCTCACGCAGCGACGTGCTCGACGCGCAGGGGAGCTGCTTTCTTCCTGCTGGCGCATTGTTGGCGCAACACGAGGGGAACGGCGATGCTTAGAGTTTCGCTGGTTGGGCTGCAACGAGGGGATGGATGAGGCTACATCCTTTCCGGGTCGCTGCACCCTTCCAGACCATATCGGTATGTGGGATGGGGATGGTGTGCCGGTATGAGCAAGTCCAGTGGTCTGGACCAGGGGGACAAACAATATCCTCCTACGCCAAGAGCCGACTGGAATGCGGGACGGCGAAAGCACACCCTTGCGAACAGGTATGACCGTCGACCTCTCAAACGAATCCTCGACCTCAGCATCATCAAAGGATGAATCTGAGGAAGAAAACCGCAGGACCGGATTCGACGGCCGTTCGAACGAAGAGCGAGCCATAGACATATCCTACGCAACAGCAACCATCAGTAGGTGCATCACACAATACGCAATCAACAATGCTCACTAATCCCTCATCCACATCAGACAAGTATTCAACACCAGCAGTCTCGGCGGAGACAACTGATACTAGAGCGAGATAGGCATCCTTCGCTAAGTTTTCGTCGGATAGGAAACGACGTAGGAAGTCCTTTGCCCATAGTTCCTGATTGTGATAATGAGCAATTATGGATATGGACATGGTTTATATCGGAACTCACCTTGGTGTTTGAAGACCAATCGGTATTATATCGTATGAATCCTCCGGTACTCTCAGGGTCTCCAGGCGAGCTCGGGGTCGAATGCCATACAGAATCGGTAGGCCGGAGATCAGTCACCGACAATAACGACGACGATGAGGGCACTGTTGTCTACAACCCATAGCGCATTAGCATGTCCAGCATAAAAGATAGCAAGAAGCTCACCTCAGTACTTTCCGTGATTTCATCAAAGACGGCTTGGCGTAATCTCTCAAAATGGGTGTCCACCATCGCGAGATCGTCGACAGACGGAAACGACATTGTGGATGCCATCGCCCGTAAACCCTGCAAATACAAAAGTGAGTGACCGTTATACATGTAATCTGTGGGGTACTCACATCCAAGCTCGCCACTGAGCGAATGGCAGAAGCGATGGACTCGGTAGCGTCATATTCTACAACACCATACTCTACGGCCATGTCCTCAACTATCGTGCGTGATACCGAGTTCTGCTCTGGGACTGTGGCGTACAGACTGAGGACCGACTGTGCAGAAATCGGCTCGCGGGTCACAGAGGTGTCCTATGAGACGTGTGTTATTAGGTGGTGCATGAAAAGCATTAAACGGTCGCGCTTACCTGGGCTTGAGGTATGTCCAGGGCAAACTCAGCATCAGCTGACCTTATTGACAGGTAGATGATATCACTGCGCGCGAGGTTTCCAGATGGGAGGGACGCCGTATTCCTCAATGCCTGAAAGTATATCAGTGAGAAAATATGGAACAGAAGATGATATATAACACTCACTTCAACGTTCAAAACTGGCAGCGGGCCTGCTTTATTGATGCTCACTTGATCTGCTACCGGCATATCCTCTACGGCAACCTCGCCTTGTCCAGTTCCGCTTTCTTGAATCTCCTGACCTCTCTCCAATGTGTTCAACACAGCAGAAACCATGGCGTAGAATGCCATTATTCCAAAGTGTTCACACAAGTGGCCTAAGAATGGTCGGACATCAAAAGCCGCGGAAGGTTTCTCAGAGAGAAGGTTCTGAATGATGAAAAGACCGAAAGCGATGGCTATCGTGATGGCGAAGACGAGAGTGAAGAACAACGCTCGTGCACTTGAACCAGTAACGGGAGGGGGCAGTGGGCGATATACCGGAGTAGAGACAAGGCGATGCTGCGCTGGCTTGGACGCCCGCTTGAGGACTACGGTAATGGCAGAGACCACCAGGAGGAACGCCGATAGTATGAACGCCCTGAGCGTCCTCAAGTTCGACAGAGCCCGTGTGACCGTTGGGGTGTAACGGGTAGGGCGGAGTCGGAGGGATGTCTGGTTAGGCGGGCAGTCGATGGGCGTCGTGGAAGTTGGCGTCGAGGAAAGCTCAGGAACGGTGACCGGGGCGATGGTCTCGACGACGATTTGATCCACAACGTCGATGACGACGCTTTGGGCGGGGGTATCGCCCAATAATTCCAGGGTAGAATTAAGCTCCTCGGTGCGGCGAAGTACGCCAAAGGCGAGGATATCCGCCATGACAGGTGGTGTTTCCCACCTCCAACTGATGTCAGTGGTGGGAATGAACGCCCTGTACATGGACGCGGAGAACACGAAGAAAAATGTGCTGAGCAAGAGGGCTGAGCAGAAGACCATGGTGGCGGTTCCAAGTAAAGAAGTATACTGTTGGTTTTCCCGATCCATGGCTGGTTTTATACCTACCGATCTTGCCTCGATCGTTGAATGCTTGCGTGACCGACGCGTCGAGGGATACCACGCGTCCTAGTGAGCAGAGTAGCAATATGATGAAAGGCGGATGGTGGAAGAGTAGGTAGAATTTGAACTGTTGAAAGATAGATACGCTTCGAACGTGTCGTTCGTGCGATCGAGATGATTCGCATTTTGTGATGGCACATTCGTATCCCGAAATTGGGCAAAGGCGTCCCCATTAAACTTGAAGAACGTTTTCCTAGGCGTCTGGTAAATGAGCCGAATATCGATAGGCGGCGCATCCGTTGTATATTAGGAAGGAGACTGGCGTCGCATCGATACCGTGCTGAAGTGTAAAGGTACATGAGGCTCATGACTCCTTCGAGGCACTACTCGTGTTCGAAGCCATAAAGCCAATTCTTCGTTCAGAATATTCAAGCCGTGGCAACTATTCTGATGCAACTGCGCGTTCGACCAGCGAATCAGTCGCGTGAAAAAGGCATTATAAATATTAGAGATGCGTTTACCTTATCAAATATCTCCAATCATTGTTAGAGATAGATCCCTTTACTTGGTCCAAGGAAAGAATTTCTTGTGCATGCTATCCTCTGTAGTCTAACCACCCGTGCAAGGAATGCGGTGAGTAAGAACGTTCGTATGCGACAGGTATGGCGTTCTCTGTCTCCTGGGATGGGGACCGACGCCGCACCAACGTCACACCGACATGTAACGGTATGTGCAGCCTACGGTCCATTCGAAAGACTACCCATGCTCGAGGACGTAAAAGACTTCCTCGTTCATAACGTTCGAGTCATAGCGGTTCTGGTGCATCTGGACGTTTAACCAGAGAATCGGTTGCACGAAAAAAGCATGAGAAATATAAGAGATGCACTTTCGAACATCTCCAATCGTTAAGGATGGCTCTCCTTACTTGTGCGAAGCAAAGACTTATGCTATCCTCTTTAGCCAGACTACCTGCACAAGAAACACGGTAAGCAAGAACGTTTGTATGGATATCGCAACACTCACCTTCGTAATAGTTCCCAATGTTTACTGTCAGCAGCATACCGCTGATGCGAAATTTCGCAGATATCTTTCGACACGAAACGATTTGCAGTTAAGCCAAGGACGCCGGGAGGTCAGTTTGATTCTCAAGCATGCAACAAAGAGACGATATAATCAAATGATGTCTGGCAAAATCTCTTCCTGTAGTATTAATGAAACGACTGAGTATTTCTGTACACGTAGGCACCGGCCATCTGCAAAAACGGAAGAACAAGCGGTTAGATTTCCATCCAAAGGCTGATTCCTCGTAGCCATAAGCGTTGGAGGACAAAAAAGAAAAACGAAGGTTATCTTAGTATTCATTCAGCCTTTTCCACAGGCCGTTGAAATGAGTAAAGTTGCAAGCACATGAACTGAAAGGTATGCTCAAACGGCGGGCATCAGGAACAGGCAATGAGATTGGGATCATCGGCACATAAAGGAAGGTAGATATCAACGTAAGACTACGGACTTTTGACTAAAAGTTTCACGCCTCCGTCGTCTTGGTCCTCTTCTTAGCAACGGTGTTTTCCCTGAAAGGCGCCCGTTAGGTTAATACACTTTTCGATGACTCTCGGTACATACCTGAAACCATTCTTGAACCGCCTAGATACGTCCTTAAGGTAACGCATCCGTCCAGTCCCCGTCGTCTTTCTCCGCTTGGCTTTCTGGCCCCATTCATACGATCGAAGCTTTGCGGATGGGTATCCACACTGAGCACAGGCTAATTGTGACAAAGTCAGATCTTGCGCGGCCGAAGATACAAAACGGCCGTACTCTTGTGCTGCCTGTGGAAGGCCCTGTTGCCGCATCGGCGGCATAGGGTATGGCTTTTAGTGTGCCGTTTTCTGTAAAATTACAAAACGTCAGCAAGAGTCTTGACGAAAGAAACAAGTATCGCGCACCCGAAAGACGATGTGCCTATTCCGAGGATAGAAATGAGAAGAGGAATCTTCAAAATGCGTTATAACGAACCTTTGGTCTAAAAGAAGAAGGGATGGTTAGTTGGCATTCGAGACGGGTAAAAACAGGAATGAAAATGTCGAGCAAGTCGCATCCACAGCAGTGTCATCCAGTCATACACCACCGCATCCAGCCCAATAATCCATCCTTCCGCACCAGATTTCCCAGAAACAGCACCCTAGGGATACACAGAACGCAAGGGACTCACCATATTGTGGTCTTGAAGGTTTTCAGCGTTCTTGTAGACGACCGCGGACGGTGTTGGCGAGGTTTCTGAAGAGTGTGGGAAAGTTGTCTCGTTTGGGCGATCGTGGGAGTTTCGCAAGAGATAAGATATGATTGGTTCCCGGCAGATGCCGTTTCAAGCTTAGCTTCAACGTTAACCTCCCTCCGGCGCTACTGACGGCAACTGCGTCTCTGAAAATATCCACAACAGCATGTCGTTGATGCGTCCGCAAGTGGAGAACTACATGAAAGTTCAAGGAATCATCTATATCCTGCTTAATGGTGCTTTGAAGGCGACGGGCTGATAGGGCTTGCTTCGAAGAGGCCTGAGCCACGGCCCTTTCAAGCTACGAGCTCGTCGCTACCTCAACATGGACACCGGCATCGTTGAGGCTTAGCGAAAAATGTCCCACTACTTCTGCTTTCGTTTGTCTGGGTGAACGGTGAATTCCTTCTGCTTCTCCTGCTCCAAAACTTCGGCTCACATTAACAGGACATAGACACGAAGATAACCTTATATATGCGCATACTCTGACCGTCAAGCTCTTTAGCGCTGCATACAGTACCTATTCGCTGGTTAGCGCCTCAGATACGCGCTTCGGAAAACATGTAAAGAAGGATTTTGCATCCAAAGCTATGGTAATTCTCGTGGTTCTCGAAACCCGACGGAACCACCGCATATATTTGACAGCCTTTACTTTTACTGACACTAACTCTAAGCCCACTACGACTAGTACGATGCCTAGCTGTCGCTGTAGTACGAGGACTTCATAACTATGAAGTTCAGTCCAGGCTTATCATTATAGGGTTGGTGCGTGAATGGGGGATTAGGCAAGCCCACTATCTCCTACCCTTTCCATGAGCCTGAACAAACCAATAACTTCCTAGTTACCCATTTTTCAAGACTATCCCTATATAGTGCTTCTAGGACAAAGGGACCGATTCTCTTTGTTGTCACATGAGTAATACCACGATTGATGGTTCTGGAGAGGTCTCCACTACTACGCGAAAGGCCAGAGTCTCGCCAGCAATTTCGGCTGCATAATATTGCCTGCGGTGGAAGGATGCCTCGGGTATCACTATATCAATGGCTGGAGACCAAGAAAGGGAATAAATCAGATGTATTAACGTGGCTTGTTGACATCGCCTCCCTCAAGCTTCACGATATTTCTTTCTCTTCTATGATAGGATGTGTTCCGTTTCCACTAGCTGGACCATCAAAACAACATGAAGGACGTGGAAAGATGGAAGAGAGGACCAAATCTTAGGGTAGACTCGAGTTCGTGGCAAATCCAGTCGACGTTTCCCTATGCCCACTTTCCCCCCCAATCCTCCGAAGTGTCCCCAGATTCGGCGCATTGTTGCAATCGCACGCTCGGCGTGTTCTTATCTTCTGTACCAAGCACAATTGGCAGACATAAAATCTACCACAGCTCGATACACACGAGCATACCATCTCTTCAACGAGAACCTCCATGACTCGTTTGAGCTTCTCTATCATACTCGCCACGCTTTTCTTCGTATCCTTCTCTTGTGTGGTTCCGATGTCGACTCATAAGGGGGGGAACTGATACTCTTCGCACCCATCGATACCCCACCAGGTCGGAGCGTGTCGACACCAAAGGTTACCCAGGCCATACCCAGCCTTGTTTCGTCATGGCGCTGGTCCTGTTCGCAGTCGACATTGCTATGGCATCTTCCCTCCGTGTGACGTTCAATCCATTGTCTCAGTCTCTCACCGCAGCCTATGTATCATGCTCATACCCCTTATATCTGGGTCTTCCCGTCATAATAAATTAAAGCCTGATGCAGTTATTGATGCCTTTAGCATTGAATTCGGACCGTCGGTATTCCGTTTGCATTCCTGATGTGGTTGTATGGACTCTATCATGCCTTTGGCCTCGAGTTAGAACCATCTCTACCTCTTGTTCAACGTCGGGAATACTATCACTGTAACACACCGTAGAGGTCTTGCTGTAGGGGCACTATAGAAGAATAGACCTGGGGGCTTCAGGAGCTTCGCAGATCGAATCTCTGCAGTTCACAGATGGGATCTGACCGCTCGAAGCTCCTTTATTATCATTATCTCTTTTTCATATTGGACTCGGGCATCGCATACTCCGTATACGATCAGACATTTCGACTGTAGAGTACTTATTAGATAAGCCTGAGAATGATATGTTACCACTTTAGTCCTTACTGTGATAGTGACGGCATGAGCGGAACTTGTTGCTACCAAGGCAGATGGGCGCACAACGACTTTCAGCGAAGACTCTGGGGACGGACCTCAACTCCGATGGAAAACAAATTGGCACAAAGTCATGGCTGCGATATTCTGGTGAACCCAATCATGATCGTATTCTATAAGGGACTGCTCTGCTCTAAGGATATTAAGGGCTTTTTTTGTCGTCCTGTTCTCAGTTCAGGCGGCCGGGCAACCCACATGTAGAACAGTTTTCTGTGAGAAGAGGGCCTACATTTGGGAACCATAATATCAATGATAATTAAACGGCCGCACCAGTCTGCATAAATCAGAGCTTGCAAGAAAATTGAGGTTCAAGGATACAGCCCCCTAGCGAATCACTTTCAAAAGTGCTAGTACTGCAACAGTTTTCGTAAGAAATTCTGAGATGCAAGTATTGACTGCATACCTTAAATTAGATGCACTTGAGAACACAAGCTTTCGAGATGCTGGTAGATAAAAAAAAGAAGTTATGTGAGTATGAGTAAAAGCTTGAACGGGGCCCGGAAGAGGGGATTCGCGTTATTTATAATTGTTGACGTTGCATCGTGTTGCCGGCCTGGTCCCAATCGGCACATCCACTTCATCTTCTCCGACTCTCTGACGGTGATATCCTCGTCCTGAGAATAGCCTTTGCCTGTTCAGTTTTCATTTTCTACGATTTGGACCCAACATTTCCCTCAATTAACGTCCTCCCCATGCTTTACAACCATCTCGTGTCATCAAGATATCATTCTGCGCTCAAGCTCTGTCGAGTTCTTCAACGGAATAAAGTGGCAGGGTAGGAGCCAATGAAAGATAGCAGCGGTGAATTTATCCAATGTAGAGTTGTCGACCTGCAGATGTTCAAACGTTAGGGTATGCACATCCGACAAACCGGCAGTCATTCATTTCTAACTTCTATATGCAGCGAGTGTCTGTCGCTCCCTTGTCGACTGCCAGTGGATCCGCGGAGGACCTGATCATCGCAGTCAGGTGTCCCATTACTGATTGTTGACAAGAGGACATCGACCATGATCTACGTCCAACAGCGAGGTAAGCACGAGCCGCTATACTTTTTCCATATATCTCATGTGTTTTTTCTTCTTCTCTAGGAACCTTGCGACATGTATCGACTCTTGTGTTGACCTTCGATCCAGGTGCCGCTGCCTATACCACATGTTAATGGCGAGGACACGGACATAGGATGGCCAAATCAGGGTCTCAAATGCACACGGAGATTCGCCAGCTTCCTCCTACCATCTACAGAGCTTGCGAAGGGGAAGAAAGCGGCAGGTAGGAGGTTTATGCTACTGTGAGAGGCTTTTTCGCCGTTCACACCTTTTTCGTTCAAACTGTATCCATCAGGCATATGCGTCTTCAACCGAAGGAATCGCTCAGTACACAAGATATGCCTCTGATAGCAGAGAAACTGTGATGTGGACATCAGTCACACAGACACCTCAACTGTCTTGGAGCATCGAATAAAGACGATTAGCTTTGTGCCAACGGACATCGATATTTAGGATCCTCGGGGACTACGGGTAGTTCGGCGTGCTATGTTCCTTTAAAACACTGCTCCCCTTGCGCAGCGAACCGGTCCACCGTAGCTCATGGTCGCTTTACGTCTCGTACTTCCAGGCCTTACTTCACTGGTACCACTTTGAATTGTGCCAAACATCTCACTGCCTATCTTATCTCCTGCCCAGTCCAATAATGCGATCAAGGTGATCCGGAATAGGACCAGTGAATAGTACGAGCCCTTGTCTTGAGCGTGCGAAGAGGTTTGGCGCCGAGTTCATCTTCGTATAATACAGTCGTATTGGTCAGAGAGGCTGTTCAGTGGAACCACACTACAATAACCTATACTGTACGTCCAACAGACACGAATCGTGAAATTTGCACTAATGGTAATTTTAGCGATGACATCGCTAAGCACACCGTCCCAAAAATACGTTGTCCATTCACAAACGGCGAACGAACAATGTATACGAGACGGCGAATTCCTTCTGCTTCTCCTACTCCAAAACTTCAGCTCACATCAATAGGACCTTCTTTGGCACCAAGGCCGGCCTATACACGTGCATAGTTCGATCGTCAAGCTCCTTGCCGTACCTACTTGCTGGTTCTCACCCCGAACTGACCGAAGATCCATGCCTCGGAGGACGTGTAAAGAAGAACTTTGCATCCAAAGCGACTGTCGTTCGGGTGGTATCTCCCAGAAATCGTCGAATTCAGGGATGGGACTGTTTGTCTGCATGAATCGTAAACATTGCCACGACATATATTTGACGCCTTGCATTGCCCCTACATCTAAGCTCGATATGATGCCTAGATACAGCTCCTGTGGGGTTTCTGAAGAACTTCGCGATTAGGAAGTTCAGTGGAATTGATATAGGGTTAGTGCGCGGACGGGGGCTTAGGTGTGCTCATTATCCTACCCTTTCCATGAGCCTGACAAACCAATAACTTCTTAGCTGCCCTTTTTTCGACTCTGTCCCTATCCAGTGCTTCTAGGATAAAGAGACCGACTTTCTTTATTGTCTCATGAGGAGTACCACGATTGATGATTCTGGAGAAGTCCCCGCTACTAAGTGAAAGGCTGGAGTCTCCCCAGTATTTTTTGCGTCCTCAGCTGCATAATACACATGCAGTGGAAGGATGCCTCAGGTATCGCTATATCATCAATGGCAGGAGACCAAGAAAGGGAAAAAAGCATATGTATCAACATGGCTTGTTGACCCCGCCTACCTCAAGCTTTGCGATACTTCTTTCTCTTCCATGACAGGGTGTGTTCCGTCTCTACCAGCTAGACCATCAAACCACTGAAAGACATGGAACGATAGAATTGAGGATCAAAGCTTAGGATAACTTTGAGTTCGCGTTTCCCCACCCCCATCTTGCACCACTGTCTACTTCTCTGGCTTTCCGAAGTGTCCCCAACTCGACGCGTCGTGTTCGGTGTGCTTGTGTCCTTTGTACCGAGCACGTCAGGCAAGTATAAAATCAACTACAGCTCGATACACGCGAACATACCGCCTCTCAGGTAAGGACCGCCACCACAACTTCCTGTTTGAGCTTTTCTACACAGATGATCCCGCATTTCTTCCTACTCTCCCTCTTTCTTCTCCGTTCCTCCGTCTATGGTCTCAGTGTCGATACCCCGCGGAAAGGTCCAGAGCTGTTTGACGAATAGATCCTCTTCGGTCCCACCGTGACAGGGGTGCTACGTATCTCGCCCAGTCGCTCCTCAATGTCGATGGTTGCCCAGACCGACACAACCTTGTTCTTCTCATGGCGCTGGTCCTGATAGTAGTCAACATTGTCGCGGTATCTTTTCTCCGTGTGACGTTCAAGCCACTCATCACAGCCTATCATTTATCCTGTACATGCATATACCCCTTCCGACTGGATCTACCCTTTATCAGAGATATGCGGTTGGTGTTTGGGCTCTATCAGCAGTACCGTCTTTACCTCCTGTTTCCCCTGTTGACGTCGGGCATGCTACCGCTACAACACACTGTTACTAGTAAAGCCCCATAGAGAAGAATATAACCAACATGATCCGGAACTAGTCCTGTTCGTAGTCCGAGTTCAGATTCAATCAGTTCTACTTTCTTGCCGGTGCTTAGTACGAATAAATACGTGGAGCCACCAGTGTGCGGACTGCCTCTCAGAACAATAACATCATCCTGTATGTAAGGTGCGCGCCGTAAGTAATGGCCGTTTGATGCTACTCCATCGGCCTTGCGGCATGCAACGAGAAGAGAAGATGTCATAGTCGTCGCTAAGATCACAATGTATTACCCATCTGTACATGTTGGAATAAACTATGCAAAGCGCACTGATCCGCATCCGACCAGTGGCAACTGTATCCGAAGCGACATGCCTCAAAGCGTATCAGTGTCTTATTGTCTACGCCAAAAAAGTGCGGTTGCACCTTGCAATGAAACAATAAGACCGGCCGCGCAATGTCCACGTATAAGAAGCTGCTATGAACTATTCTCGGTGTCTTCACCTACTCCTTACATCACAGCTGCACTGGTCTGCGCTCATAATCTTCTACGAACATCCTCATTAATATTCATGGACAACTTTGTCGAGTTCGTCCTTGACGTGCTCGGGCTAGCCCCGGATCACACTCCGCAGAATGAAGCATCTGAGTTGTGTACCACGGACGGGGGATGCGTTGTGACATGATAGCACGTATACCCCATGAGTGAGACCTTTGTCCTTTCTCTCGTTGACACCGAGTCGCTCACCGGTAGCCGTCAGCATTCTAGGACCAGAGTTTTCGGACGTGAAAGGGCTCTCAATCGGATGGCAGGACTCCAAACGAATATGTTGGCTCGCGCCCCTGTCACATGCATTTCCTTATTGTCTTATTTTCATCAACGGACGCTTCGACCATGAACGATATCATAGCATCAGTATAATCACATTTGGACCGGATATTTTTGTTTGGATTGGGGCCGAATTCAGGGTGATGAAAAACTCGAACATGGCTGAATAATCACTGTAAGTGACCCGAAGGCTAGTAGATGTTGACGACTAAGTCAACTGTTATTGAAGCTTGACCAGGACGAATATGTATTACTATGAGAGGAACCAGGGTCAAGAGGTAGAAGGAGATAACATAGTCGTTGCAGTTTATGAAGTAGACTGTAACACATGGCCTATCGCTAAGCTTTGACTTTGCTGTCCTTATCAGAGAGAACAGTTCATTTATCATCAAATCTCGACTAGCATTATATACAAACGACAAAGCAAGCTATTCATTCAATGTTACAAATTAACAAGTACCCAGAGCGAAATGAAGGACTAGAGCGTCGCAAGCAAAGATTGAAGCCAGGCGTTGCCCTCTATTTTTGGCTTGAAGTTATCGAAGCATCGCTTTAGCTCTTCTAGTTGGACTTCCGGAGAGACGCCATCGATACCTTCCATAACGACGTCATCATCATCTTGCGCCTGCGATGCAGCCCAAGTGGAAAGTAGTTCCTCGACAATGGCAATCCCTTCATTTGTCACTTCGACAGGCATGTCATTGTCGGTTGAATCATCCCCTAGAGAAAATGGTATCAGGGTCCCGTTCTTGAACGAAAACAAAAGGATGCTGACCACTACCAAAATCTTCCAGTTCCTCTGCCTTCCGACGTGCGAGCTTGGTTGACAGATCTTTGAGTCTGGTGCCTGTTGATAGGCATAAGAATGAAAGCATACCTTGACAACACTTTCGGGAAAATTGGCCAACTCGGCGACGTGTATACCAAAACTCTGGTCAGAAATACCTACGTGAAACATTTTCGATGAGTAGGAGATTTCGCTTGAACAAAGGTACTGACCCGGCTCGACCTTGTAAAGTAAGGTTATATCACGTCGCTGATTCTCGTCTGGAGTATCAGCAACATGGGCCACTACATGTAGGTTTTTTACATGGGGAATTTGCTGGTCTAGTGCAGTTAGCTCATGGAAATGTGTTGCGAAAAGGCAGAAGGCGTGTATCTTGGAAGCAATGTGCCTAACGTTTGACATCAGCAAGAAGAACCCAGCAAATAAGCAGGCTTACTCTGAGATCGCCCAAGCTAAGCCAAATCCATCATAGGTCGAGGTGCCTACTACAGGTGAATATTCATATTAAAGGTATCAGAAATGTCCTACCTCGTCCAAGTTCATCGATGATGATAAGAGAGTTCGTAGTCGCCGACTAAACTTAGGTGAACCTGCATGCACAACATATATCGAGACTCCACTTACACGCAGAATGATTGCCGTTTCCAACATTTCCGCCATGAAAGTGGAGACGCCCTTCAGTTGACTGTCCCCTGCTCCCACACGGCATAACACAGAGTCAAAGACAGGGAGTTTTGCTTCGGAACAAGGCACAAAGCACCCTGTCTGGGCCATAAGAGCAATCATACCCGTCTGACGATATGTCTTTAGGCTTTAGTTCAAAAAAGGGAAGGCAAGAAAACGAACTTGTCGAATGTACGTTGATTTTCCACCCATGTTAGGACCGGCTACAGGCCCTTGAGCAAGATGATCAACGTAGAAAAGGATAGACGCTTACTGATAATTTGGAACTCGCTTTCGCCTGAAGGTGATGTGAGACGATACATACGAGCGAAAGGGAAACGGCACACCTTTGATCATCTCAATATCATTTGCGATGAAATGAACGTCGTCTTGAACTTCAAGACAGGGATGCCGAGCATCTTTGAGGACTAGGCTTCCGGCACCTATGACATCGAATAAGCTGAGGATACATGGAGAGGGAAATAGTTGACGTACCCATTTCGAAGACTGTCGGCTTGACGTAAGGTTCAGGAGCATTAACAGACACATGGGCGAAACTTTAATATAAATGAGCTGTTTGTCCAAGCTTAATATCGCGCGGACGCACCTCAGAATTACGTCGAGATGCGCAATGATATTATCCAGTGACTCCAGGACTGGAGTGTAAGTGCCTACATCCAGGGGCATAAGGGGATGCAGAGAAAAAGCAAGATGGCTGTACTTACATGCTATGTTAACGACTTCTTTGACTAAACCACTCTGGGTCCGGGTGTACTTGTCTGAGATGTCCTTGAAATCTTCCGCGAGATTTTTTAACGTCTTCGTGGTGAAGTAAACACCGCTTTTATTAGTTCCTAGCTCGATATACTTCTTTGTTGACAGGCCCTTCGCATCCTATTATCCCATGTCAGCTGAAGTAGAAAATGACTGGATGATAACTATGAACGTTTTTTGTTAGACGAAAACAATATCCGTACACTTGACTATTCTCTAGGTGAAGTTTCTTGTCTAGCTCCATGTTGAGATCGTCCCCGACGGATTGGTGCTCTTCATCTAGGCCGTCTCGAATCTGAAGAAGAGTCATTGAAGGTACGGTCGCATGATTGCAGAAACAGAGGCAAACCTTGCCCAGCTCGTCAGCGAACTCTTTCAATCTCGGATCGAAGTCTGGCTTGATGACATAGCTATGATGGTCGAGCTGATCCAAGTCGAGCGTCTGTTCCACCATCTCGCTATATTTTGAAAGGTTAGCCTCGTGTTCCTGAAAGAACGTTAACACTAGTCGTGGATTAGACGCCAACCGCCTTACACGCAAAGCGGTGAGGTAAGCCTCATCTATTAAAGACGTGTGCTCCTCTTTGGTTTGAACATTGCTCAGTGTTTCAATCATGCCAGGGAGCTGCAGTCGTTCATTCAGCTCTAAATCACACCGCATGCAAAAATGCATTTACCTTCAAGACAACTTGATACACGCGAACGACATCTTCGAGGGACGCTAGGGACTTCTGAAATCGTTTCGACAGTCGGTGCAAATCGGGCATCACTTTCATGTAGTCGTCCTGTAACATCAATTCAGAATGAATCGACTCATTTAAGCAAATATTCTAACCTGAAGACTCCGACGCGAGTTTGAGTCATCGACAAATATCTCCACCAAGTTTTGGCGTCTCCCTGTTGACCACGGTTCATTTTATGGGACAGATGTGGTGCTAACGAACATACGAATCTCGTGGAGATTGACTAATGGCTGTTTGAGCCACGTAGCAAGAAGACGCGTGCCTTGAGCCGTTTTGCATTTGTTGAGAAGACCGAGAAGGGTCGTATTACGTGTTGTCGTGCCCTACATCCGAAGTTAATGCGAGTGTCAACACACAAGGGCTGAAACTCACAGCGTTTCCGGGAGCTTCTGTCAAGTTCAGTGCGCGCAGCGCACTTGCATCAAGTTTCATATACTGAGACAAATCATGGGTCCGGATGGTATATGCTTCGTGATTAGTCGGATCTGCGAGGAGCGAGAGATATGCTATCAATGCAGAGAGCGCAGCCGGTGCAACAGGAAGCGAAAGTTGGGCTAACTTATTGTCAGCTAACATAATTGTGCTATAACTTGCAGACATACGAATAGAAGCTGATGCGTCAGCAGATCCAATTGCCGGTGATGGAGTCTTTGACAAAAGACGTGGTAGATCGTCGGCTATGTTTTTGGCCATAAACTCGCCTGCATACCATAATTAGCATGTGTGAAGCAAAAGAACGCAGTGATCCTACTAGGTTTTCGCTCAGTGATCACTACACCGCAGCGATCAAGGACAGCTTTTAGTTTGTTAAGGTCAAGGTCCCGATCCGTATTTCCTGAGGAAGTTCCTGTCGGAAGGATGGCCTCCTTGACGGAGAGTTGGATGATAAGTGACTATAAGCCAATGAACACCTGGATACCACCATGACAGAAGGAATCGTACTTCAGTATTTGAGAATAGATCATTATCCACAAAGTCCGCTACACCCAACTGGCGTATACTCGTGTCTGCGAATGCAATGCCGACAGACTTGACTTTGTCTTTGCCTCCTCCAGCCGCCGAAGTAGTACTAACCTTGATGGCCATGACAATGGGCGCTGAGAGTAAATCAGACGAAACAAAAAGCAGATCCTCCACTGCCTGGAGATTCCCAGGAGATGCCTGTGGTATCTGTTAGGACACTTCTCTCCAAAAGAAATGGTCGAGCCCGCGCACGCACCTCCTTCTCTAGTCTGTACTTGGAGCACTTCTTCCCTTGACTTTCCGGTTCCCATATCTCAACACGGAGTTGCCTGGTCGTGAGGGCTTCCCTGAGCAGCATTTGGGCTATGCTGACTTTGAGAGAGACATAGGGAAGGCCGACTGTTCGTCCTCCAGCCCCGAGGTATTTGATCACCGAGTTGGTATGAAAGACGTTCGTGGCTGCATAGAGCGCGTCTGGTCCATAAGCAGAGTAGAACTCATCAGGCGCCGTCCGGTGGAACAGTCGCAAGGTCCCAGTCTCTGGGGATTTTGGAGGCAGCTTGCCGAAAAATGTAACGAAACCGGGGTCATTATCTAGCGAGAGTTAGGGAGAGGGTACGCATAATAGAACAAAATGAGTACCATTCGCGTCGTCATCCTTGTCCTTCCCATACATGGTGAATGTGGTGAAAGAAAAGACGAAGGAAGCGCGTCCTCGTTGTAACGCGTAGAAAGTCACATCATGTGATCTGCATCACAGCCCAATATGGCTAGGTTCGGCACAACCCGATCTCCTTCACTCCCTTCCATGGCATTACCTACCAAAGGACGCGTTATCATTGACACCACTGTCGGCGAAATTGACATCGAACTATGGTCCAAGGTATTTATTTGAGATTACTGATTCATTACCTTGAACTGAACAATCTGTGCAAGGAAACTCCCAAGACGTGCCGCAACTTTTTGACGCTGGCTATGGAGGGTCTGTGAGTTCTCTGTAGTCCGCGGACCCGTGGCATAATATCGTTCTTTGCACAGGATACTATGACGGGGTAATATTTCACCGGTGCGGCAGCCCTGTCATCTTTACCTGTGGTACGTTTTGACATGACCTGTTTCCAGCGTAGTACCCGGGTTCTTGGTGCAGACTGGTGATAAAACCGGTACCGGTGGTGGTGGAGAGTCAATATACGGCGGTACGCCCTATGGAAGTTGCTGCGTTGGCAAAAGTCTCACTGCCTTCCCGCTCCAGACGTCTTCGAGGATGAGATTCATCCACGGCTACGGTTCGCTCATCGTGGGCTCGTGGCCATGGCCAACAACGGGAGGAAGAACTCGAATGATTCGCAGTTTATAATCACTCTTGGTGAGTTTGGTGTGTCTTTATCGCTCTATCACTGAACGTGCAATAGACAGAGCGGATGAATTACATGGAAAACATACGTTGTTCGGACGACTCGTCGGGGACACAGTATATAGTGAGCGCTGAAATACTGTAGCAAGCATTCACCCTGACCCACGGGCTCGCAGATGTCATGAAAATAGGCGAAATGGGTATGGCCTACTTCCATGTGTGTTGCTAGGTGTTTACACCACTTTTAGAGCTCGATGGCGATGGGAGACCGCTATAGTGAGTAGCATGGTTATTTGTCGTCTTCTTCCCTCATCATTACTAGTCCACCCAAAATCAAAGGCATCCGCATAGTCGACAATCCTTTTGAAGATATCGTCCCTCGAATTACAGCAGAGGAGAGACGCGCTCAGGCTCGCGCAAGAGAGCAAGCACAGCGTGAGAGGGAAGAAATAGAGCGACGTAAGGGAGCAAAAAAGTCTGGTTTTCTGGTCTCATTCCTTCCTTCTTCTGAACTTAATTCGTAGGAACGTCAAACTACTGAGTTTTGACGACGATAATGCTGAAGAGGAAGTCGTCCCATTCAAAAAGAAAGGGATTGCCCGACCGGATTGTATGTTCGCATTCCTTAGCGTATCATCCACCTAACCGGAGAATGCAGTGACGGAGGATCCTCAGCCTTCAGTATCGATTCCTGACTTCGTGAGCAACCCTCCAAAGATAAGTGCGAAAGCACCTGAGGAGACAGCAGAACCGAAAGTACGTTGCACGCCGTTCAAAGTCATAGCCATCTTACAAAGTTTCAGGCCAGCAAGAAGAAAGATGCCTCCGATTTAACCAAGATCCGGGAACAACACGCTCAAGGGCAGGCTGCCGGAGAGAACGCCCGCAAAGCCGAGATTGAGAAGATGGAAGCAGAAATCCGGACACTCACGAAGCGGCGTGAAGGCAACGACAGCGATGATGAGCGTTCAGCGAAACGCACCAAGAAGTCGTTTCTCGAGGAAGAGCTATCTAAGTACTCTAAAGGTCGTGGTTTACACAAGAAGGGCAAACGGCGGGACGAAGGAGATATCCTTACTGCCTTGGATTCGTTCCGTGGTAAGCTGCAGAGTACAATGCTGGAGGAGGAGTCAGAACCTCTGGACGATGCCGCGGAGTCGAATGGGGAGAGCGTCCCAGCGCCCATTGAGGATGACCCTGGCATGGAAATTGACGACGATCGTGGATTTTTGGGACACGCGCTGCATTTCCCGAAGGACGATGGCGAGGAGAGTAGGAAGGCAGAGCGGGATTACGAGGTCATTGATCCACGGCAACGGAATGCCCGGGCGAAAGAAGAGGAACGGGAGAGGAAGAGAGCTATGAAGGCGAAAGGAGGGCGTGGAGGGAGGAGACGATAATGTGTGTACTCTGCCATTTCTTGTCTTCACTTGCTTATGCATCAATAGGTTGCTTCACTTCGCTTGGGACCAAACAATGCTATCACTTTTTGCTCTTCGTGTTGGCACCTAAGGTCGAACGTTCAGTTTGTATTGTTGTGGTTGTCAAAGAATCCGACTTAACCACCACTTCTGCCCCCTGAAAAGGTTTAAGAATATTTTCCAACTCCAAGGCGCCACCAGTGCATAACTTGATGAACCCTAGCTTTTGACCCTCGTCGCTTCGTGAAGCTGTCACACATCTTCCGCGCCTCATTGACGCATTGACAGGAATATGATGCCTCACCACTACTACATGCAGAATCTAGGATTATTGGTGAGCCGACGCTTCCAACATTACATACCGTCAGCTAAACGGCACGCCATTCCTTCCAGTTCTCCGTCGAGATCAATGAAACTGTTTTCAACCTATAATTGTTCTCAAACGCTGGCCCCAAGGTGTTTCCAGGTATGGGTCAGTAGTGTTGGACCAATCTGCCTAGCTGTCGCAAGCGAGGCCAAACCTCCCGCCCCCGCGGCGCCCTTTCCCCTGACAGCTACTTCGGCAGCGAGATCTGGGGAAGCTTGGCGGGACCCTAGTGGATCCATGATTCTGTTGAATATCATCAGGGATATCACCACTGTAGCTCCTCTCCACACCTTGCAAATGCTCTGAAGTTCGCAAGCATCGTCAACAGAATTGGCGAATCCTTTTGGTCAGTGTATGTGGTCTCGTGTCAGGTACTCTTCTTGTTGAATGTCTTACCATTTAGCTGGCGGACTGACACATCAACCAAAGGCTTGATCGAGCCTAAAGGTTAAACAAATGTTCAAGGTTCGCAAACTGCTGGCATGTCGTAATTCCAATTTTCCATTGATCATATAGCCACTAAAGCTCTTTATGAGGGTTCTCGTTGCTGTTCTTTTTCTCGCCGACTTCTTCGGCATCAGCATCTAGAAAGTTTCATAGGATAAGTATCACTACCACAGCTCCCCGTCGGGTACAATGGTCCGCTGTAACGCATATCCCGTACTTCATGAAGTGAGGCGTGTTTTTCTGGAACTCGCCGGGTTCCATTGAATCGACGTCCTCTGCTTCTTCCTAGGGTTGTAAGTTATGTGATTATTCGCCACCCAGTTTTTATATGGCTAGATGAGTGACTCGTTAACCACAATCATTACAGCAGAGGGGTATCAGAGTCATTATCGCTTACATAGGATCCAGGTGTTGATGGGCCGCATGGCAACAACGCCACAATGCAATGATATTTGTCCGAAATGTTGCTTTGAAGATTGCCTCCAATGAACCGCGTTAGAAAAAAGAGAAATAGCAGGCCTCTTTGCGGCTCTGGAGGCCGTCTTCGCGGAACCCGTAGATATTCTTGGGCCTCCGGTTTCGGGGCCGAAACGGGACGGCCGTTTCCTTGACCGAAAACAGAATGCGAGAACGGGCATTATTTTCTCACGGCGTTCATTACAAATAACCACAACCTGACTGTAACGCTCTCCTTTTCCATCTAGTCCTCAATGGCCACCAAAGCTGCCAGCAAGCGCGTACGTTTCCCGTTTTCTTCCGAACGCTGTCGCTTACCCTTGCCACAGCTATCCAAGGAATATGTGACCATGCAAAGAGAGCCACCACCATTTGTTTGGGCGGTACCCGACGAAAAGAACATCTTAACCTGTGAGCGCTTCTTCTTCCTGCTACCCAGCTTCTTCCTTACCGAACTAACGTTTCTTGGCAGGGAACTACATTATTGTTTGTGGCGCTGCTGTACTGTGTAGTGCACTTCTCACGGAATTGGTCTAGCGTGGCCCACCCGATTCACCCTTCGCCGGCGGAGAATACCATGGCCTCTTGCTCTTTCCTTCAGAGTATCCATTTAAGCCTCCCGGTATCAAGGTGCGTCTGCTATTCTTATCGGTCTATATCTCGTTCTGAAGTGCTGGCCCAGATGCTCACACCCTCCGGACGATTTCATCCCGACAAGAAGATATGCTTCTCGATGTCAGATTTTCATCCCGGATCTGTGCGTCTATCACTTGCTTTTACCTTATTGCCGCTCATATCGCACCAGTGGAATCCCGCTTGGAGTGTAGCGACAATGTGCGTTTGCCTTTTCTTCGGCCATCATTTATCTTTGTTTCCGGCCATCAAGTGCAAGCGAGCACCGTAATTCATTTTCATGAGTGACATCGTCTCTCCCGAGTGTTGCTATACCTGTTCCTACTTCTTTCTTACGCTTTTTTCCTAGTTTGACCGGCCTACTCTCTTTCATGCTATCAGATGAGATGACAACTGGTTCTGTGACATCTTCTGATACCCACAAGCGTACCTATGCTCAGCGAAGTCATGGCTGGAATCTTACTCAGGCGCGCTTCAAGGAAGCCTTCCCCGACGTAAGTCATCCGTGATGGAGACTTTCCATCACTGCCATCATGATACACTTACTGATCGCTATGACATCGCAGTATTGTACTCCGCAACCCCGAGACTTGCCAAATATGGGTGAGCGGGAACGAGGCATCATCAAGCCACCTGTGACTCTCTTCCCTTCGGTGCCTCAATCAACTGTACCAGCTCCCCAACCAGTTTTACCCAAACCTACCCCTTTACCCACTCTGGCGGTTACACCAACAGCGCCGACGGTATCAGCTGTTAGCGCGCCTCGCGGCTCAATAGGTAAACCCGACGAGACTGCTAATGCTGTGGGGTGGGCTAGTGGATGGAGTCAGTTGTTCTGGCAAAAGTGGCGCTGGGGTATTCTTATTGCCCTCGCTGTTATTGTCTCCAAGATATCCTCCAAAGATTAATTAATCTAGGGCCACGCTCATTCTTGTTCTTGTCTCACTGTATTCTTCATCTTTATCTTCCACCTAAGATTTCACGGACAGCATTGGATAGCTTTGTATAATGGCAAATATATATTTACGCGTCTCAAACCCAAAGTTTCGCAATCGCATGATCAATGCCGTCAACCAGTGGCTTAACGTGCGTCCAAATGTCAGCAGCAATCTGCTCTCTTTCCCTTCCCGCGTCAATTGTTGCCCATTGAACGACATCTTCCGATTCGATTCTTTTATACTGCTCTCGCACTATCTGCTGCATTTCCTCTTTTTCATACCGCTCCTTACCATACCCTCCACGCTCTCTCGCTTTTTCAGGAGTAATATCAAGAAACACAACGAGGTCTGGTGCTGGTAATCCAATATCTGGAGATCTACACCACTCATAAGGCAGGCCTTTTGACGCGCTGAACGCGATACCAGAGAAGGCATATCGATCGCATAGCACTATCGTCCCCGACTCAAGAAGGCCTTCGATAGTAGATCTAGGTTAGTTCGTATCCCAGTCCTCGTGCAACTATAGTCAAAGTTCCTCACGCAAGCTCCCATCGGTTAGCCGAGAATAATAAGTGAATCGCATGATCATCAAGCTCCGATTTGGACTGAAGATAAGAATCTATCATCTTGCCGACCGAGGTCGTCCTGTCTAGGGAAAGGGGGAAGGTTACGACGAGAGAAACGCATAAATTCGGACCAGATGCCTACCAGGAAATTTGTGCAGTTTCACTGCGTTCCCGGAAGCCTCCAATTTTTCTCGAAGATCCGCAGTCTGGGTCGTTTTTCCAGATCTGTCGAGGCCTTCAATCACGATGAACGCACCGCGGCCCATGGTGTACGGTAGCAAGAGTGATCGGAGAATGACTTCCTTTTTTGGCCAGATCCTTTCTCGACCTCGAACAGTCATCATCCGAGAATCGAATCTTGATTTCTTGCCCATCACCTCTTATGCTTGGACGGATCTGGATTTCGGTACGATTCTGGGGTGTTTTTCTTTCTGGGACATGGTGGTCGTGACCATCAAGTCCTGAGTCCAAAGCGGAGCATCGACAACGAACTGCGTCCATGTATATTGGAACAAATTTCGGGAAATGTATTTTCACTAGGCATATTTATATCGCTGGTGTCATCAAATCAGGCTTACGAAGATCTGAATGGCTTGCGGACGTCCTTGATCGCTCTCGTTGTGCGTACGCCGGCAATGTCTTTGACCGGACAGGTGAAGTTTGCTAGAGCATCGGCTCAAGAATCAATAATATCGCAACATCTCTCTGTTCTCTGCTCCCAATGCTATTCTCGCCGTGATATGGACTTGAGGTCTTACACATACTGGTCCTCTGCTACCGTTGTGCTGAATAGCAGAACAGTTTCATGGTTGTTCTTGACAACCTGCACTTTTTTTTGCATCCATCTGATCGCCTTATCATCATTACTGGCCAGGAACGGCGAAGCAGACATGATAAAGTGCACCAGGATCGATACGTTCAAAAATCATCGAAGGCTAGTAAAGTTGCGGGAAAATCTAGGACTTGTAAGATGTGCTCATTGGCATCTGTAGCAGTGCCGATACTGATCCAGTCTTAGAAACCTCGTATCTATGTGTTGAAAATCATCAAACCCGCGATGGTGGTTTCTTTTTGACATCCCGTACTGCGGTACTGCCGGTTTGCATTGCCTCCCGTCTTGAAAATAGTCTACAACTTCGAACATGCCACGAGACGCCCATAAAATTCAACCCCTATTCGGATTCAACGTCACTACAGAACTCACACACCAAGCCTAACATTATCGATCTCCTATCCCCCCTTTCTACTTCAATATTATCTCTTGAACGTAGGCTGGAAGTTACCTCGTCATCCCTTTGAAGAACCGGTGTGCGCAGGCTATCTTTCTAGTCCCTGATTAATCTATCACGATATAGTGAACAAAGGTGCGGCTTTTAGCCAGTCTGTATGATTCAACTTTCTCCCTCGATAGCTTCCAATTTTGTCCGTGCTCAATTGGGATACTGTTTCCAAAGAAATTCCTTATTGCGAGCCACTCATAACCGACACATGCCATTCAATCGCTCGCTACTATGTAACAAAGATGTTGGCTAGCCTATACAAGGCAGCATGACCTCGGAGTCGCGGTTCTTGTTTCATTCCTCGATGAACTTTTGACGGGCGATGCGCTCTTTATAATTAAAGGGGATGGTATGCGATTGCCCCCATAAACGATTTTGCTGTTCACTCATACCTTCATTCAGATGTCCTTAAAGTCTAATGGGATAGATTCTTTCACGGACCTAGCAGACTTCCAAGGTGGGAAATTGAACGAAACTATTGAACTCGCTCTGTTGCACAGTGGGCGTGTATTTCGGGACATTGATCCTAGCTCTACTGATCCTAGCTAGGTGTCATAGGCATATATACTGGCATCCTTTCCGTCACATTGTGGAATATATGTAGGTCGAATACAACTCTCGTTGTATTTTCAATATACTCAAGGCGACTGTCTCACATAGTTATCAACAAACCTCCGTCTATCAGACGAGTCATGGTATAACCATCATCATCATCACCCTCTATATTAACGCAACCATCAATTTCTCCTTTAATTGGGCTTATGTTCGTTCGGTACTCCTCGAAAGAACTTACTATCCCAATGTTATTTACCTGTGGCCGCTGCACGACATAGGATTGGTATCACAGCCGCTATGAGCACTGCCATTGCAGACTCCGCTATAGCATGTGCAACTCTTGCGGCGAATATTGATATCAATTGAGTGTTAAGCAAACTCTGGATTTGGCGTTGCTGGATGGTCTGGGGACGGCGTTGGCTCATAGTTATGTTTCCTGTCCTTTATCTTGTTTCTGGATTTGATGAGATGCCCTATATCTCCTGCCCTCACACATCCACTGATAGCCGGTAAATTTGTACAGCTTTTCAAAATCAAACCAAAGCATATTTCTCGGAGGTTGAATATGTGATCCCCCTGGTGGTTTACATATCCTGCATCCTTGCTACGACTCTAAGGTGCACCGTTCTCATTGTTCTTCGTATCCTAACCGTTATACGGGCAAAAAATGGAGCGGATGGTAAGCTTGGAGATTATCGTCATGCTATCGAAGTCCTCGTTGAGTCCTCGGCTCTCCATTCTGCGACTTTGATCATATACGTTGTTCTGGAGGCGAGACATAGCTCGGCGAGCAGTTATTTTGACACCTTGGCAGCAATCACAATGTTACGTAGTAATCTACTCTTTCCTGAATATATATATATCTGACGGATACCGTATGCAGAGAATTGTTCTGATTCTTCTCGCCGGACGTGTAGCAGCAGGTCACGCTCGTCCAGATGATTCCTGGCAGGGCAGCATCATATCGTCGCCTCGCTTCGAAGCGCACCCGCGGGCTGATGATCAGACAAGCTCCCAAGAGAATTCCATAGCGAAAGATACTCTCGACAATGACCTAGAAGCTCAGCCAGAACCAGTAGAGATCGGTACTAAAAAGAGTATTTAATGGGCATGACAAATTTTTCTCCTCCCTGGTTTCCTAGTCTCTCTTAGACGGATGACGGTACCGACCTATTGATCGGAGGGAGGGACGACGGTCTGTGTGTACTGGTTTCCCAACTTTTTCAAGCTCAATGATTTTTTCTCCTTTTCTGATAAGTGAACCCCATCTGTACCTGGACGGTTTTTGATAAATTCTATTATCATGCGTTCGTGTTTCGCGGGAGCCAATGTCAAAATGGAGGTGGAGTGAGTTAGAATGTATGGTTTTGGCCTTAACCGGGGATGATCGAACTACACTCTCTGGCTATTCGGCAAAACCTATTCCAAGGTACGCCGGGACATATTGCACCCAGTCAGGTACCTCCAAGGACGCAAACGTGTACCTTCTGGTAGTTTACATACCCGGTTCCTGCATCCTTGCTACGACTCTCCGTGCACTGTGGTCATTATTATCCGTATACCGACTGTTATACGAGCAAGCAACGGAGCGGGCGGTGGGCTTGGAGAGTATCTCCATGCCATTGAAGTCCTCTTTGAGTCTTCAGCCCTTCGTTCTATGACGTTGATCATGTATGGGACTTGCACAACCCTGCGAGCAATTACTTTGGTACCCCGGCGGGAATTACAGCGGTACAAAGTGATACAACACACTCCTGAGTACATGATAGATACCGTATGCACGGAACCGCTTCAGCTCCCCGCCCAGGGCGTGTAGCAGCAGGTCACGTCCGCCCAGAAGAGGCATGGTATAGGGAAAGGTGCTACTGTCGCTTCGCCTCCAGATGCACAAGCGGGCTTGCACACAGGCAGGGTCCCAAGAGGACACCCTCAATAATAACCTCGAAGCTCAGTCGGACAGAGTAAATGAACCTGAGAACGTCATAAAATATTGATTGATGGTCGTCGGGAATTATGCCCATTGTTTTGAGTTTCATTGCTCAGGTCCTTGTCCTGACTATTCTCCAAGTTGTCAGGGTTGTTATTCGCCATCTTCGGACTAGTTTGAAAATTCGATTCCATGATACGCAGGAATTAAGGTCAGAAGTATAGCTGCTTTTGACATTAACTTCCTGGAGTCTTAGGTGGGGTCTAGTCTCGACCAGCATGGAAGGTAGCAGCCAGAATCCCAGTCCCTTCGTCCGGCGACAAGTCAATATCGTTTTCACCCCACGACAAACTCGGAATTTGCGTCAGCACAAATGCTGGTTCGACGGCTGGCAGTGTCTCGGAACCCTGAAACTCCTCCAGGTCGAAGCATACGCAAGGCGCCACATTCTCTTCTAATCCAAGGCTTCTGCCTTCTTCTCCGCCGCCAGTCTCTCCGTAGCCGCTGAATCAGGCGATCTCAAGCACAGAATTATCGGCGCGCAAAGACCAGCGGGTTGGAGTGAATTGAGACGCATATTTTTAGCTCTGAAACCAAAAATAAAGACGACCACTTCGCTGACCTAATTTAGTATTCGACCATGACTATCTTCTCAAGTACGCCGAGATGCATCGTACCCAGTCGGGCTTTTTGACTGATAACAGGCCTGTGTGGACGTGCGAGAATGTTTGACTCACCGGAAATGATGGGAATAGATTCATTTAGTTGCCACATCGCTAATTTTATTTCGGCGATTATCCTGCCTGACCGCGGAGAGGCCCATCGTTCTATCTAACAAGCTTAGGGTTCTGAGAAGAAGTCGGCAAGACCGACTGTAGACATCAAGTGTCGGGGACTTGCTAAGGGTATATTGAGCCCTTCAGGATCCGAGGTTTTACGGGGTACACATCTTTTCGAAAATAATTTCTCCTACACCAAATGAGACTTTTGAATCAGAAGCTTCAAGAAAGAAAAGTTTGACTAATACTTTTTTTCCGTAGCCAGTGGAAATTGTGTCAGCTTCAGGAAAGTACTCCATCCCTGAGTTGCCGCCGTGGGTATCGGGCACTTGCAGTAAGGTGCCAATAGCCACTCATCAGCAACCTGTTGATTGACTCTCAGGTCAGGCGGAGAGGTTGCCTGAAAAAAACATACGGCTGTTATCTAAGTCCGTCTCCCTCGTGAGTAGCGCCGCCAGTTTTCCCTTCCCATGATTCAATGTCGATACATATGACGAACCTGAATGGTTTATGTATCATTGTATGTATTCTTTAACGCCGGCACACTATCCGCTTTCTCACCCATGAGTGATTCGTGCTCTAAACCAAGATACATGTCAAAAATCAGGTTCAGGTCCGAGAAAACACTGGTTAAAAGGGTTAGCACGTTGTCAATCAACGTGAAAATCAAAACTGTGATCAATGTCACGCCGGTTTTGGCAATGACCGCCTACTCCATGACAGTGTCACCGCCGTAACCGGCGGCGAACCTGTAAGCACACCAAGCAAGCTTCAAATCCCGTTCAGCAGTAAAAAAAAACAGGAACGCATTGATATAGTCTATAATATGTACAAGATATGATAGCAGGAAGGGAAAAGCACTGCGACAATACATAATGTTAAGAGTCATGTTCTAATAACAAAGTCTCTTTGGAACCTTTAGCATTCAAGCAAGAGGAACCAGTACCGGGCTCGTCCGCGGGCTCGGAGACCTGCGCCATGACGACGAGAGCGATACGAGATTACTTGGATTCGTATTGTCCCTCGTGGCCCGAACGACCTTTATAGGCGCGAACGAGTTCGTCGTAGGCGGTGAGCGGACAGATGGACGTGATTGTGTAGGGGAAGAAGAGTGAATCTTGAGGGGTGGTAACGATATGGGCGAGCTCGAGGGCGATGGAACCTTCTGCGATATGGGTATGGGGGCTACAATGGGTATAGGTAATGAAGGCGAAGACTTCTCTTGTTTCAATGAAGCCTCGGATATCGATCGCGAGCGGCGGGAGCGAAAGGAACAAGTGACTAATTCTGGACGGATAGTCTCTTCGGCAGCAGTTGTCTGCGGCTGCTCATCTTCCTCTTCGTCCAAATCGATTTCCTGGCCATTAATGTACATGACATTCCGCCGACGAATAGGCTTAGCGGAACTAAGCAGGTTATTGATTGCTGGTGCATTTCTCGAGCTCGAGGCATGAGGAGAGCCTAGGAATAGTGGGGAAGGTTGAGGAAGCCCGGGTGAAGCTACGGCCTCTAGCTTAGAGGCCTTCATGGCAGCGTTTCGGCCCGGGGATGCATTATTTCGATTCGACGACGGCGCATGGCCAGTATTGGTGTTAGGCGTTGGAGATGGCGGTGAATGTGAAGATGTAGGCGGAGTTTCTAGTAAAGGCAGAAAAGCAAATTTCTTTGCCTTGTTGGAGGGAGGAGCTGGCGGGGGAAAATACGAAGTCCGTTCTTCAGATGGCTGCCGTGTATATGCTGGAGATGAAGAGCTAGTGTGCGGTGGTTCACTGGTTGGAAGTAGAGGTAAAAGGCCTATTGGGACTTTTGACAGGAATTGCGACGCGGGTTTTCCGGTGTACATATCAGGCAATTGATTTGCTCTTGGCAGTGTCCGTTGAATGGCCTTGAGCTCAAGCATGTCCCTTGGTAAAAAGTCAGTACGAGGCGCCAACAATGAGCGGCATAGCGATGAACGGTATTGTTGGCCGTCCACGACATGTCGTACGACCACTCACTGGTATGACAGACTGCGAGCAGGCTCCGAAGGCGTCCTATCCCATTCATCCGCTATATGCACTTCTTCACTCCCAGCATCACAGAAGGCTACACATTTCCGCGAATGACCGACATCTAGGCCTGGGCTCGTCGTAGGCGACTTCAGACATCCTCGTCTGCAGCGATTCGACATTTGTAATAGTGATGGTGGGTGATAGTGGTGAAAGGCAACGGTGGCGGCGATTCTTCAGGTGAAACAGAGGACGAGACAGTGAGTCTGGAAACGGCTGTGGATGCACAGGAGTAAAACAAAATGACTGAGTGTTCTGCTATCCTATTGGGCGTCATCCCGATCTCGCCCGTCCCTTCCCGTTTTAGGAGCTCCGGCGTCACTCCTGTTCCTCGTGCTAACACTGGCGGTCCGGGATGGCGGTGTCTACGCATAGCATGTATTTTCCGTTGCAGTCTCCATCATACATGTAGCTATTCCTGAGACTACTATTTCGGATCGTTCAGTGGCTAAAATGTCTCGTCCAGATCCGCAAATAATGAATACTTATAGAATCGTGCGGAGAAGATTCCGTACGGTCAGAACAGAGACGCGCATGACCTCCAAGACGGCCACTTTGAGCGCCGGACAGTCCTCGTGAAATAAACACAAGTCGTCATTTTTAAATCCAGTTCTGAGGCCAAGATGGACCTGGACGTCGTTTTGGACATTCACATTATTACTAATCAGCAACTGGTCGTGTATATCCTGCCACAAAGCGAGAGGGGAAATTCTACCCTTTCATTCTCGCCAAGGTAACCTGTTGGGACATACATTAGCCCGACACAGACTTCAGTCTAATTGGCATCATACACCTCGAGTACGTTCACGGTACGACAATTACTGACAAAATCGAAATTCGACACCTAGATTCGGCTCGGCCCACCCCAGCTGCACAATTGATCTTGTGTCCATCCAACATGCGGCTTGTGGGGTGGGAATCTGTTCCTCAACCAAATACAAATTGATCCAGGTATCTCCCGCCCTTTTACCAAAACCGGTGTAGGCTCGGCGCGACTCAAGAGAAAGCCAAGAAAATGGGAGTATTTAAAACCAGAGTACAGATAAGGGCTGTATAATATTACTTGAGCTCGGCGACGGTGGTGTCGGGCTGAACCAACGCGGAAGAGTGTACGTAGCGGTTGCATGAGGCTTATGACAAAACATTTTTAATGAACCGTACAAAGGCCATGCCGCTAGAGATAACCAACTTGAACCTTCGAAGCACTCAATATCGGCGATCCTATGCCCACTGCATCGTGTGCGGCTTCCGTTGAGTATCTAGAACAGAAGAAACGCGAGGACCAGACCACTGCTTGCATGGATAAGTCTCGAAATTATGTAGTAACCAACAATAAATAGAGGATTTGGAACGCTCATGAGAATATATTTGGCGTGAGATTCTGATCGTCATCAAGGCGAAAAGTGACGCAAAGCTACGTACTTGCCTTCGGTTCAGATGACTGGCATTCAGACCCCCATGAGAAGAGCTCGGGTAGCTTCCCCGTGGGGGCTTGAGATTGAGCCTAGACCTAAGCTGGATGCCAACGTACGTTCACGCGTTCAAATAAACTAGTGAGAAATTGCAGCGATTAGGTTGGATGGGCCGGTACCTATTCTAGACCATACATGTATTGCTTGATTGATAGAATGGTGGGGAATAGCCCACCTCGACGAAACTTCGCAACGACCTGACAACATGGTTGAACCAGGACATACTAATCAGTGGCTGTGTCGATGGCTGTGCCTCCGCAAACCCTTGCACAGTTTGTAATTCATTTCTTTTTCTCTTCTCAACAGCTGACTCTGCCAATTCGTCTTAGCTCATGCCGTCAAACTCACGGGTGAATACCGCTATCTTAGACCTAGGCCGGACCCTGTCTGGTTCTGTTTCCGTCGAGTTTCCGGTGAATGCGACCTACCTTGAGGAATCTAGTATGATCAGCTTATCATTTCTATTTAGTTGATGCAGTCCTCCAGTCGGCAATCATCGGATCTTAAGCTCGATATCATGATGATGCGTTGGCAGGTAGCATTCATTTGTAGGCAATTAAGAGGGAGCTAGTTGATGTCAAGAGGTCTGTTATGAAACCTTAATGAATGAGATCTCGGCGTTGCAAAGGCTAAGTATCCCTGGATGGCACCGTTCTTGACTCCAACAGGACGTCTGGACTTGGTCCCAAAAGTTATCGCTCACATCTATGGGGAATTCATGATTCCCAAACAGCATTGCATCACTGGACGATGGTCATCTGGGTGACTGCGGATGCAGTCTATAGGATACATTTATCCTATCGCCACATCTCTGTGTCCACGTCCTACCGGATCTAACAACAGCTCGGAATTTAGGATTCCAATCTGCGTGGCTTCTAGCGGAGGCACCGGTCCAGACCTACGGAGCAGCTTCGTCATATGTCCTTTGGAAAAGATTTTCCTCCGGCTTTTCATGGACGTTCCGACATCACGTTCTGTGTTAGATAACCGGCGCACGCTAAGCTTCCCTAACGTCGCAGCCAACCTGGTTGCGTATGAATACATGTGTCGTACCTCATGTTGGCTTTGTGTGTGTCAGATGGTCATTGGTTATCATCTTTCCTCGATCGAGGTGATAGTCTCAGGTGCCCCATCAATTTCTAGCTCAACTTCATCGATAGAACTCGCTTCATGATATGTGGAGAGAGATATGACTCGATACCTTCCTTCTCACAGATGACTTGGGGTTAGCTATTCTGCATTCTGCTAGAAGGATAACCTTATTGCATATCCCTTGCAACTTTGGATATTCAAAGTATCCTAACGTTCTGGGGCATCTCCCACGACTACTCGGACCTGGTGCCCGTGCTCCACTCGCTATGTATAACAATACCTAGTATCCGGTTGTGAGGAGGCCGTTGTGAGAAATCGTCACGCAACTCGAAACATACGTAGTATCCAGTAACCTGATGTCCTGACATCATTTTTGTCAATCATCAGAGACAGGGACAGAGAGTCGAGGGATTCAGGTGGTTTCTAGGTGTCCTGTGGGACAGCGGCAAGCCGCTGGGCTTCAACGATGGTACTTGGTTGTTCCCTCTGTATCTCCTTTGGGGAGATGATGCGGGTCATCGTGGTCGTACGCGTTGTAAATTGTAAACCGATGATTAAACCAGATTTCCCCTTACGACTGTTGCCTGACCTTAACGATGAGAGCTCATTCAAGGCACGAAGATCGACACAAAGTACTGAGTGTGTTGGGTTCAACTGACCCTCGACAGGACACTTGATCAACGACTAGTAAGTAGTCCGATAAGCGATCACTTCTAAACTATGATATCGCTATTTGAGAGCTGTCATGCGTCATTTCATTTCAGCATCTCCGCATGAGCACAGTTGTACACTTCGTCAGGCCGCCGATGGTCCGCTGGAGTATCGCAACCGACACCTACCCATGCTAACAGGTTCAAGGATGCATACGGTCCAGGCATGCCCTTATTCATAATCTGCTGCGCAGAAAATCATGAGGTACAAGGGGCTACAAGTAGTGAACCTGGTTCATCCCCAAAGTCTTCAATTCCCCTCGACAATCTCGAGTACCTCCAGCCATCGGATCAATGATAACCGTTGGTCTTGCCTTCCAACTCCAGACATGTGATCTTGGAGCCGACCCGTCTAAAAGATACGACCGCGCGAGAACTATGGAGGATCAATGTGGGATAACTAGACCTTGCGGGGAAGTAGCGTCGATATCGGGATCTGTGGACGAGGAATAGTCGGAGATTCCGGGAGGTAGGCAAGGGGTTGAGCGGAAAATTGGTATATAGGCTGTAATGGTGGTGCAATCTGCTAGTGGTGTGGGAGCCCAAGGACTGAAGGGGGGGCTTGGCGAGATTGAGCCGGATATACGCAAACGCCACATAGGTCACTATCACATAAGTATGGCAGCTCTGGGGCTTCCACCTAATCTTCACCTGTGTAATATTGCGCCCGATCTTGTGAGAGCCCAGCGAAGCAGATTAGGAGTGATAAGTCAGCATAGAAATAGACGTCCAAGATAATCGAAGGAGATCCGATGAAAGGGGAAGGGTAACATACTCGTATGGCTGGGAGTCTGGTCATAATAGTTAGGGTCGATGGCACGGCTTGTACGTTGCTGCCATGGAGAGTGAACAACGGTGGATCAGCGCCATGTCCGCACTGAGGACCTGCGACCATCGCTTGGACGAGCTTTCATCTAACTCTGCTTCATCGATGATCATCGGCGGATGCAAGGAACTCATATTATGAATACATCTATTAGCAAAGAAGCGTGGCTTCAGGGAAGAGTTGTCTTACATTGAGATCCCTCATCTGCCGAGAAGAGCAGACATTCAGTAGCCCGATATTCACACATTATCGAGTTCATGAGCGAGTTCATCATAGGAACATCTGCCAGTACCTATAACCATGAGGTCTGACATTCGTGACGGCGTGTTGGATACATAGGGGAATAATCAGACTCCCGCTAAAACGTGAGAGTTCAGACAATAAATCAATGCATATGGAGGCCTCAATCTTTTGATGGAAGATATTCAACGCATTAATGGACGCATGATGGATTCCATGAGAGGTATGACAGTGAGAAGGCGGTCGATAATACCAACCGGCCATCAGGAAACCTGTGAAAACCGAACAGACTGTTGCAAACCAAAAAAATATTGTCGAAAATACCACCACTGGGGCACTAAGCCACTTGGGCGCTGTGAAGTAAACGAACATGAACCCTAACCCCACTTCCGATCAGTCTTACATAAGCAATCTGGAAGGTCTGGTGGAAATATTGTTTCCGTTGTTGTCCCCGTCGTTGTCGACGTTGCCAACGAGCTTCACGTCTTTTTCGTCTGTACTGACGAGACCAAGTCAAGAGATCTGTCCTCAATGCCTATCAAGCACTTCGACAGTGAGTCTTTTCGGAGAAATTGAGCGTCGTGTGAACTGATATTTTCTCCTGAAGCATACCTACCCGAGCGAAAACAATTGACAACACTCCAGCTTTCAGCCCTTTCCGATTCGCGCCTAGGCATTGATGCATCTTACTATCTTCAGCAGCTCACCGACAATCCCCCGTCGAGAGAGCCTCTTCTCGCAGCGACGGGCGGCTTACCTTTAGCGCTCACACAGCGCATCGAGTCCGACCTCCGTATTCTCGAAAAATTACATATCAAGCCCGTTTTCGTGTTTCCAGGACTTCTTCCCAACAGGAAATGGAAGCCTCAGCAACTTTTAGAGAACAATGAAGCCTGTAAGGACCGACGCGATGCATGGGAAAAATACGAAGCAGGTCTTGAAGACCAAGCGACAAAGCTGTTTGCTGGACGGAGTAGTTTTCAACAGTGGGATCTCTGGAGAATGGTGCTGAGAATTTTCAGGCATCGGAATGTCGAGTTCATCATTGCACCATATCTCGCATGGCCTCAGGTATGAGCATTTCTAGTTTCTGTGTTACGTCCAATAATTACTAACCGCGTCAACGATGCCTTCTAGTTAATTTATCTTCAGCGCCATCCAAAATCCTACATTCACGCGATATATGGTCCCACCGACACGCTTCTGTATCCAGGGGTTGACAAGGTTATCACATCCTTGGACTTGCTCTCGGCCACGCCAACGTTCACGTTTGTTTCTAAACGTGCAATTATGGCGGATCTTGGTGTAACCGAAGAACAGTTTCTCGACATCGGCATTCTCGTTGGTTTTGACCATTCCGCGCCGTTCCCACCAACCATTCATGAGCAAGGACTAAAAGCTACTGTCGATATGATCAAGTATTACAAGACTGGACATACTGCCGTACTCGCCTTTGTGGAGCATCCTGTTGCTAAGCCTATCCAATATCCCGAACATTATGCCCGCACACGTTCCATGATCAAATTTTCGTTGATTCTGTCTTCTGAAGGAACTGTCCAACCACTTCCCCTTGCTATCACCGCTCCTCCCAATCATGGTCATCCCAGTCAACCTCACCACCCTACGGCTGCGGATATCCCACAGGATCTTCATGAAATATTCACAAATCGGCTCCCAGACGAAATCTATTTTTACCTCTCTCGTGGACTCCTTGGGCCACAGGCGCTCGTCTGGCTTACAAGTGGACAAATTATTGAGAGCCCGCCACTAGATAACGGCGAAACGACCGAGTATAAGCGATTTGTGAAAGAGGTTATCACCGACGGTCAGACCGGTCCCCGTGCTACCGCCTTGGCACTGGTCAGCAATGTCGCACACTCTTTCTGGTCCAACCGAAAAGTACACGGTTACTTCTGGTTCGAACAGCCTGGACCTAACCACACCCAAAAAGCTGTGCAGCACAATTCTCCACAGACGGCCCAGCTGGCAGATCGCGTCTCAGGTTGGAACGTCCCGTATGCCATTGTGGAAGAAGAGCTGAGACGACAGAATGTAAGGTTTTCATTTTTGGTTCTAGGGAAAGTACGACCATTCTTGGCTAAAGCGCGGTTTCTGTTTTCTTCCTCGTGTCTTTAGTCCTCCACGATTGATTTCGCCTTGTGTCTGGGTGCGACGGCTTCAGAACGTCTCGCCCTGCGTACGAAGCCCAAGACGAATTCTTCCGGTGGTCCCCTTGAGAAAAAAGATGAAGTTGTCGCCAACGTAATCTGGCGATTCCTTGAGTTGCGAGGGTAAGAATAATTTTGTCTAATGTCTTCATTTCTCACCGATTGCCAAACACATGCAGGTTCTTAATGAATTCACACACGCATTCCCCATTGGCGCGCGCCATGTACACCGCCATCAAACAAGCCAAGGTAAATGACAAATTTCAAGACCCGCTCTACTTGTTTTTGGAGCTAGTACGCGCGGGTGTAATGCACGGTCATCTATGGTCCAGCCGGGCATTCAGCGGCGGACCAAGTTTCGGCACAGGTTCGTTGATTCCTATCAAGACTATGTTCTTATTTTCCTGACCGTGTGCGCCACCAGATGACGAGAAGACGTGTATGTTGCTGGTGATGCGGGTCCTGAGTATTGTTCCCTTGAACTTTAAGGTGAAGCGTCAGCGTGACTTTCTGCCTTTTGATATATGTCTCAACGCGCCGATTTCGTCTAGCCCCAGCCCTGGTCTGCCCCTCTATCACGAGAGCTTCTTGTATTCAATTCGTTTGTACGGTCTCTCACACGAGCCCTACGGACCCTCCTTGAGGTGGCATCGCTGAATATGCTTCTCCGTGCGGATGCTCGACGCGCCCGGGATGACCTGTTGGACATAACGCTATCTTTGCCGTTCCAGACGGAGGTGAACACCGGATTTGGAGTTCTTGCCAAGGTATACCTTGACGCACTTACACACATTAACAATGGCACCAGGGTTCGAGACCCCCAGGCTGAGGGCGTCAAGGAGGCGAAAATGCTAGCACTCGAAATCTGCGAGGAAACGTTCCCTGGCGTCAAATATCCCAAGTCGGAAGTTGAGCGCGGATTCCGGTTTTGGGATGTGGTAGGTCATTTCTGGATCGTGATAGAGAACGATCGCTGATTATTCCATGGGATAGGCGCTGACAGCGATGCGACAATTGCATTCAGAAGGCGCAGTTCTAAGGGAGCTAATTGACCAATTTGAGGCAGCCGAGGCATGGCTAGCACCGATGCGACCATGAACAATTTCTCACGGAGGGGCTGAGATAGCCATGGAGACCATCGCGAGGTGAAATGTAGCTGGGGTCGTCGATGTTATATGATGGGGTACATTGCTTTCGAAAGATTGTTTTCCTTTCTCCCCATAATTTGCAACGATGTAAGGGTCAAAAGTGGTGCAGCCGGCGTCTGAGAAGAAGCCGTGCAGCGATAAATGCAGCGGGTCTAAATTGGGATGAGAAAATCGATGCGAGGTATTTGATGGTGGGAAAGGCTGGGAGTCTGGTGGAAAAGGAATCCGAATCATCCGATAAGCGGAGTTTCAAAATCACGTGTATTCCAAACAAGGAACGATAGATCGGGTCACAGATCTTCTTTTGATCCAGCAGGAATTGTATGCGTGATCGAATCCGCAAATCTGTTTCTGCCCAAATCTGTCGAGTACAAAATGGCCCATCCGCCAAGTCGCGTGGCGCACGCTGTCCCCCTTCAATTTAAACCACCCCCATATCCTTAACATCATGTTCGATTTTGCCCGCACAATGCTTGCCTCCTCCCCCAACGAGCTCGCTGTCCTTGACGACGTCAACAGCAAATCCCGCATATGTTGTCGCCAACAGTACAGCGTCCAGATCATCCAGCTCGTCGAGGGGCCTCCACCGCCTCGACAAACCGTCACCGATGATAGCTATGCCTCTTCATCATCGTCCTATGCATCCACTTCCGAGTCCGAGGGTTCCTCCATCGGCGACGAAGGCGACGAAGAGTCAATAGGATCATCTTACTGTTCATCCGATGACTATCAGGAGGATGCATCTAGCCGTGAACTGAGCGAGCCTGGACATCAACGGAGCGGGAGCCCAGGTGATATGCGGATGAAACGAATCCTGGCCTGGAGGGAAAACTTTTCAACGCATTATCGCACGACGATGGCTGGTATGCTTCAATAATTTTACGTCCATTGACTTCAAATTGAGGACTTCTTTGCAGATTCAGCTCTTTCTTCACCGCTCAAGCGGAAATCCGACTCCGCGCTGTATAACAATGAGCATACAGTAAGTGTTTGCGTAATTCCTTTGATCTTTTACATCAATGCTCATTTTCATTTAATTAGTTGTCGCATACATCTAAGCGATCTCGCTCTTCATCTCGCAGCGAGATGAGTACCAGCGCCATCTCATGCGCCGCATGCGATTCTTTTTTCGACACTCAACAGAGTTTACGGCGGCACGGGCAAGCTAAAGGAGCTAGCGAAGCATGCTCGGTCGCCGTTCAATATGCATTTGAATAATTTCGCCCATCGCATTCACGACCTGCATCATTATCAGCTGCACCTGTACAACCATCCATCTTGTTTCTTGATTTCAGCATCCGACGGCTGCCGTTCCCGGTCCTTCGCATATTCTTTCGACACCCGCAATTTGCCATTTACTATTTTCCCCGATACTTTGTCTCACACCACCGTTACCTTGCCGCATCATGCACCCAAGATAGTAAATATTCTCATCTTCGATGACCCCGTCGTTGTGCATCACCATAATGATTCTCCTTGTATTATAATCGAACCAACCGTCACACGTGTATTCCCACCATCAATCGTGCTACTAGTCCTACCACTTATACCTACTGCCTTGCTTATAGTATAGCTAATGACCGCTGTTTATAATTCACATATACACCACGAGCTTCCTCCGATTAACTTGTCCATTGGTTGATTCTTTGACTGACGTCCGCCACGTTCAAGGGCGTCTTCCTTCCTGCCAGCATAATTGGTGTCATCTGGGCGGACGAAGCGCGGTACTACCGGTTCTGGATCCGTAAAAGAAGAGCGGTAGGGGCGCTGAGACGAAACAATTGGCACGCGGCGCAAAAGCACCTTAAGTTCCGTTGACAACCCAATTTCACGATATGCAACTGACCCAAGTAAGGATCCGATGGGAAAATACGATAGACGAGGTAAATGTCGTGAGAACTGCTCCACTCGAGGTATGGGAATTTCCTTCCATTTGACGCCACGCTTTTAGCGGAACGGTTGTTCCTTCGCGTGGAGTTTCCTATTCATCTCCGTGATGCCAGCGACACCATCGCTGATTCCATAGATACGCGACCGACCGAACCCGCCTGGACCTGTACGGCGGCGTCTGTGGGATATGTTACAGACTTTGATTTTCTGATATTGGTTGTAGGAGACTCCCACAGCGACATCTGTGGGTGAAACCTCCATATGACGGGGGAAATGAAATGTTGATCAGCGGTAATAGTCATACATTGTGAGTACGGGTCAACATGTCACCAAAGTGTCACTAAGTATGTACTCCGGAGGATCCAATTATATTTGAAGCAGGGGTTTGAAGGGCCGACGTAAGGCGTCCATGGGAACAACACGAAAACAAGTTCGTAAAGAATGACGCTAGGGATCCTTCATGAGGATATGTCATCATGATGTATGGGGTTTTATGAAAGTCTTGTCGGTGGGAAGTAGCGGGCAACGGTCACTAAAAAAAACCAAGGGTAGTACGGTCCGAGTTGATCATGATCCACAAAAATAGTCCTCTAGGAAGACTGAAATTACGGGTATCGGAGGTCGACATGAGAGCGTGAAATCCTTGGACAAACTACGGTGGAATATCTTACAGTAACGTCCGGTCCAGAGGTAAATATACACTACCGTCGACATCGCGGACGCAAACTCTCGGAGGAGACGCTGATTCTCCGACCGTGGGGGCAAGCCTTGAGTCGTACCCACGACTATCAAGGAGGCGGTGAATGGAGGGATGGCTGTTGCGAAGACCTGATGGCATGGGACTATTCCATTCGTCCGAATGAACGCGCCCACATTGAAGTGTCGAGGCTTGAGTGCACGGGAGAAGCAGCCTTGGAGGTCATTCGGATAATATGCCGAACATGCACTCGCTCAGCATTGCGAATTCACCCACGACTTTACTCGTTCTAGTGCCCCCAACAGAACGATCACAAGAAGGAACCTGTAAATAACAAATTCTCTTATTCCCAAACGTTGAGTAACCACCTTGTAGCTGGGAAAAGCAGAGGGATTCTCACCGCAAACTTCGAATCAGTTCGTGTCTCCATTTATCGTTGCTGTGATATCTACCTTGTTCGTATCCATCGGTCCGTATTTATATGGGGTAAGCTGCGTGTATACAAGGCTGTAACGTGCGCTGATGAAAGAGACTATCTCACGAATACCCAAGCGCCCTTGGAGATCGCAGTATATATGTTCTGTAAGAGGTCTAGCGCAGGGTAACGGGCCATGACGCTGCCCTGATGCCATTCCGCTGGATGTGGTCTGTTTGCGTGGGTAAGACCAGCGGACGTGGACGTCCGAACGGAAGGAACAACCAAAGATTACTGATCAGAGTAGCCAAAAGCAAAATCCTAGGGTTACCCCGTATACCGCCGAGGTTCCCAGTCGTAGAAGACTCCAAGCATTTTTGAGCCACAAGAGAAGAAAAAAGAGTTGTAGATTGCCGGGGCAACCCGGAGGAGTATCACGGACTATGTTCGGTAATATAGCACTCACTTCTTGGGACCGGAAGCAATCAGAAATAACCTTCATCTTAATCCGTTACGGCTGAGTCTAAAACATATCCCGAGGGGAAGGCACCGAACTATCGCTCGCTACGCGCCGAGCTGCGGCTCACGCAATAATTCTCAGCCGCCGTTATTTATTTATTTATTGCCAGTATTTGATCACTGCGCAGCTGGAGAGTTGTGTTTTACCTGATAACCACTATACATCGAGAACCTTCAAACCCGATTCCACCTAATTCATTGCTAGTGGATCAGCTGTCCCCGCATTTATTGGGTGATTTGATCACATTGTCCCGACCCTATCCCGCTCTGGCTCGGAACTCAATATTCAGCCTCCCAAGACCAGTTTCTTCGTCCCAGCTTTCTTCACCCTGCAGGGGCACTCACTCGGTTCAAATACGGACAATATACCTTTTGCAATTATACCAAGTATATAGCCCCCTCGTGCCTTCCTTCCGTGAGAAGAGGGCGTTAGCGTAGAACCTTTTTTCAAGTTTTATCTCCGCTACTAGTCGTACATGTTGCGTGACTTCAAGGGCCTCGCTCGCTCTAATACCACCAAAAGGTTCCACAGCTGGGTGGTGACTATTTTGCGAGTCAAAACAGAATCAAAATCCTAGCTGCTTCTATATTAGGAAGGTGCCAGGATTTTGCCTCGACAAAATACTCCGGCATTTCTCTATTAGGGAGGTGCCAGGATTTTGATACTATTTTGACCCGCGCAAATTAGTTGCTACCCAGCTGTATTAATGACCACACTTGCTTAGACAAAAACTCTGCGTGTATTACAAGCTATGAATATTGCTTGATGCTCCTTTACAGTACTTGTGGGGTATCTTCATAGTTATTCGTCAATGTCGTAAATAAATTAGAAAAAGAGATACACAGAAGCCGCAAGCCCACAAGAAACGAAGGAGAAGAAACCCATCTAACTTTGACCAGTGCCAAATCACCAGAAGCGTGTATTTTGAGGATCTACGTTGTTTGCCATACGAAGTGTCACCACGTTGGACGTTAAACTCGAGAACTGATGGCCAAGTCAGCGCCACACGCACAGGAAAAAAAAAATGAAACGTACCCCATTACCAACGAAGACTTCCGCCCGCTGTCCAATATACATGTCAAGCGATTGAGCAACGTACTTCTGCTCCCGAGTATACGTCAGGTCCCTGCTCGTCGTGATGCTATCCCATTCGCCTATCTGTCTCAAGGCCGCCTTGAGCTCTTTCAGCCAGCCGCGGTCCCCATTCGACATGATGTATACCCGATTGAGATGTTTGGTTTGTCGCTCATGTCTGACTTTCTCGACGATCTGCTCAATTGTGGGATAACAGCGGTCAAGGTATACAGATACTTTCTCCTCTTCCGATGCATCGTACGGTGGTACGAACTTATCCGGAAGCTCGGGGAAGGAGTTTAGTCCGTTGTAGTGTGTATTCCAGCCGGCGAGGTTGGTACAATGTTCCTTAAAGTCACCGCGGCGGATGTGGAGAGCGATCAGACCCGGTAAAGGTGGATAAGGGGGAGTCTGTTCGATAGCGGGAGGCGTTGGAGACAAAAGCGATGGTATGTTAAAACCGAGCAAGGATGTTGAAGTTTTGCCTTCAAAGAACTCGCGATTGGTGTCATATGCGGATAGGATGAGTGGAGACCACCCAAAGTCCGTAATGATTGGGGTGTCTTTTATGTATGGGAATATAGAGAGTAGAAGCTTGTCTGAGAATAGCCTGTATGGACGAGGTCAGAACCGAAAAGTATTAAAGATACACCAATATGCATACCAGACGTCGAAAACATGCGGTGTGTCCCTCTCAAACTCGATGCATCGATCTGGTATGGCGTTAATCTCCTGTATCCATGTCTCCAGGATCTCTGACGCTTCTACGTTCCCCAACCTCTCCTTGACAGCATTTGTCGTTAATACGAGAGGTTCAGGACATTGCTCTCGAAAGAATTCTAGTGATACTGCGCGGGGCACATCACTTTCGGGGCCAAATGGAGCGCCTATTATAGGGCCTTTGGGGTGGACCGGTGAGCGGGTGGGGTGTAAACTACGAAAATCAGGCATTTACCTGATATTATAGCCGACAGTGGTATCCGGGATGGAATGATATTTCCATTGAAGTCTGCGTAGTCAGAAGGCTGTCGCGACCAAGTATAATTATCGAACACAAAGCTGTATAAAATCTCAGAAGACAGTGGAAGTTCGATGACGCCGTCACGCACGCTCTTTTCGTCGAGTATGCGAGAAGCGCGTTCATTAGCAGCTCCTGCATTATATTGCCCCATCCTGAGGCTGTTGGGAGTTAGCAATGACGCCATAAGAGATATTTTAAATATGCACCATGCGCGTGATTCCCAAAAAACAGATATTTGGCATGTTTCCCTTCTGGTGGCGGCAATGATGCGTCGTGCTGCGGTAACCGTCGTTCGTATTCGTGGTATTGTTTGTATAGAGGCGGTAGGTCCGACTCAAAAGGCAGTGGTAAGGGGAAATAAGAGGTCGAATTCTCTGGTCTCTCTACACGGAAAACGAAGAGAAGTATTGACACAGAGACGATCCCTGCTATGAGCACGCGTGCATATCGCTTCGTTAGCAGGTTGTGGGAGCGATTTCGCCAGGAATCCGTTGCAGAGGGTGCTTTCGTTGGTAAAATGGAAGATTCAGAGGTCCACATAAGCTGTTGGTGGTGGAAGAGGTGGTGCAACAGTAGAATGAGCCAAGGTGATTTTGGTGATGGGTGCTTCATACGACCTTTCGGCAATTCCCAGGCTCAGATTCTTGCCTGCAAAACTTCCTTTTTAGGACAGGAATCGTCATCAATTTCATCACGCCTTGAATGAGATGACGGTTACCCACGTCCTGATGACGGAAAAAATGAGGCAATGGAAAACATTTGATAGATAAATAATTATCGGGAAAACAGCTTTTTTCTTGATTTGATTCCTACAGGTTTGAGCTTGGTCAGATCTTTTGAGGTAGTCGTACAGTTCGTATTAGGCCCCATAAACAAACCCCTTTTGTCTGAATGCCCATTTATAGATGATAGATCCCGCCCTCCTCATGAACTCCGACCTTCAGTATAAAAGAGGATGACTTGTACCGATTTTTATGCGGCGTAAATCTGTGGAGCCAGTTATCGGCACTTCAAATATTCTAAAAAAAACAGATAGTCTCCTCCCCTTCTCTTTCGGATTGCTTGAACGTACACGCCGGCCGATGCCAGCGGGGACCCCTTGTATTGGACATGGGGAGTTACCGGGATCACTTTTCTTACTAGTAGCCTGTGGGAGCATACATTTATATAAGTACACCTGCAGCTAAAGGCTACGATCCATGGAACGCCTTTCTGTATTTTCCAGTGCAACAAGTGCCAGCAAGTCGAAGTGTACCCAAGTCAATGCAGGATTTGTCTTCAAGCGTACTCAAGTGCCATGCCAAAGAACATCTTCTGTGTGTATGAATATGGAGCTACTTACTAATGGTTAATGCATGGGAAGAAATGCGTACTTACAGAGTGATTTGGAAGTTCGCAAATCTGGCAGGGATACCGAGCAACATGTACAAAATGTATAGCAGAAGAATCACTAGAATACATTCTGATAGACTGTAGACTGATACCAGCACAAGATATTATCTGGAAACTCTCTTAGCAGCTATGGGAAAGCACTGGAAATAAATGGCCAAAAATCTCACATGGGAAAATTCTCGCCTGTGGCCTTGCACAATTCCGAAATAAAAATAACTATTAATTGGCAAAAATAGATTATATCGTATCCTAGTATCAAGCTGCTGCCCTGATATGGAAAATCCGCTGTGAACGCCGAATTACCAAACAAGATGAAGAAACAAAGTGGCACTCCAAAACAGAAATCCACACCTGCTAGGCCTCCTGTATCAACCAACGGCTAACACTCGACTGTCAAACGGCAAGACCATATAAAAATGGAAAGGGGAACTTAAGCCCTAAGCTGGTACTTCATACATGGAGTGGCTGCTTAAAAGAAGAGAAGCTGCCTGACAACTGGATAAGGCAGCCCGGGGTTTTAGTGGGTATTCCATATCACAAAAGTTATGGGAGTCCCACACGGAGTGTGTAATGTATTTTCCCAGGGTGGCTCACTAGAGGTGAAACTCCTCAAAAAACCAGCATGGGCCTCAGGCTAACATTGTTATCTGTGAGGACCCGTTCCACTTCCCCCCCCCCCCCCCCCCCCCAAAATAAAAATCGCAGGGATGTATGTTCGTGTGAGGAGTCATCATAAAAATAGTATGTACATCCCTTAGACTCCGGAAATTAGGAAACCCGTGCTACCGCTGAAGGAACGCCGATGGGAGTAGTAGAAAAACACTAAACGTATGATTCATACTTAGTAGTAGTATTTATATGTGCAACAGTAAAGGCCACGGGTGCCGCGGATTTAACTGCTAATATTGTCAACGGATGCCATGGATAACGCGCGCACATCCTCGGTGACCAGCCTGTGTAAGTCGGTACTGTTGACATATCTATGACGCGTTCCGATCAACACGCGCAGATCTCCCGCCCTCCTCCCGACGAGTATAAAAAGGCAGACCCCATCGTTTCTTTCCTTTCTTCCCCCACCTTGCCTTCTTTCCTGTCCAGCATACACAGCGACCCTTCTGCTGTATATCTCAGCCTGGTATACTAACCTACCTATGACTACTACACCTGCTCTTGCCAAGTTGCAAAGTCAAGACGTTATGTTCTCATTATCATGATGCAGGCATGTTCCGCCGCCGAGACAAGAGATTTGCAGGTCCACAGGGACCTTGGTGGAAATGAAAGGCAAACATGTGAAAGGCAAGAGATTGACAGAACGCGTCAACTCCCGGATCGGCATAGTGATGAAAATCGGCATCGAGGAATTGACCGGTATCGCCGTTCCAGATGGTGCTCCGGCTGTTTACTTCTACCATCTCGGAAGTCCAGCTATCCTCCACGAAGTCGCTTGTGCAAGCGGCCTACCGAAATCGCATATCTTTTATTTTTCTTTTGCGGAAAAAAAAGTACGTCAACAACGGCGATCGAGCACTTTGGCGCAGAATTCCAAATTAGGAGGGAAAGTATTTGACCAGTCGATCACGCTGTTGGACGGGGATGTTTTCAGGGGCAGACAACTGACGTCGACGACGGAGTAGTAATATCAAAGCTTTACCGGTACCACCACTTTCCTTTCCTTTCCCGCTCTAGTCAAGACATTGTTTCCCATCAATGCATTCCGGTAAGTCACGCTGCTCCTGGCAAGACATTGCACTAACCCTTTACGTATAAACAGAGCAGCCGTCGAGTGTGGCCTTTCCTTTGTCCGAATCGCCAGTCAAGACCCAGCCGCAACCGCGCCCTACCCATCTACCTTTTCGACGGATATCGCTACCAACTGCATCAACATTGGGTCACAGAGAATCCGTGGTCAGCGTAGCGTCGTTCGACTCGCTACCAGAAGACGGGTCATTACCGATACCTGCTATGATGCGCAACGTCAACTCTGGAAAGAGGCCCAATGGCAAGCCAATATCTACTGACGGAATGAGGAAGGGAAACAGGAGGAGCCTACGTCCTGTTGACGACGTCTTGGAGTCGAAACGGCGGAAGGTCATCCAGGAGTTTTATGAGACGGAGCGCGCCTACGTTGATGGTCTCGAGCTAATTTATTCCGTGCGTGCTAAAACAAATTCCTATTCGTTCTATTCCTGACGGATTTGCAGCATTTCCTTACTCCCATCATTGCATCTCTCGAGACTTCTCAGCCACTGCTCGACCGGTCCGGACTGACTTCTGTGTTCTCGAATTTCATCGACATTTGGAACTTTCATCGCTCGTTCTTCTCTGCGCTAACGTCCCACCTTTTCCCGAGCTCGGGTCCCGCTTCCACCTCTTCCTTCCCCCTCTCCGCTAACCTGCCGCTTTCCCCGATCCTACTTTCTCACTTTCCTTATTTGTCTCTATACACACCATTTGTTACCGCGTTTCCGACCACTATTGCCTCCATTACCAATCTCATCTCCCCGCCTTCGGCAAATAGCTGTAATCCTCAGTATAGTGCTTCTTTCGCGACATTTCTAGCTACGCAAGAGTCGGATCCTCGCTGTGGCAGGCTGAAGCTACGAGATTGGCTCTTGACCATAGTTCAGCGCTGCCCGCGATATCTTCTTCTATTAAAGGATTTGATTGAACGCACAGCACCAGATGATCCCGAACACGCGCAATTGACGGCAGTTCATACACTTGTTTCCAAAAGTATGTCATTTTGCATTTTTTCTGACCCCCTATACTTACATCCGATTGTCCTAGTTACCCAGTCGCTTAACTCCTCGCTCCACACTCATGCACAAACTCTCTCCCTTCTCGCTTTGCAAAAGACCACACCAAATCTTCCATTTCAGCTTATAAGTCCCGGCCGTACACTCCTCAAACGCGGCAGTCTCCTCCAAATTGAACGGAGCGAGCCGCCACGCGAACGTGAATTTCTCCTGTTTTCCGATTGTCTCATATGGCTTGCGAGCGAAGACTCGGAACGTGGATGGATGAAGACTGACTGGTCTATTCCCGGTTGGGCGCCGCAGGAGCCCATCTCCCCGTTGCGACCGCTTATGATACGAACAAGGAGCAAGAGCGAGGCAGAACTGCCTAGTCTGCTTCGATCCCGTATAGGCGGGTCCCCGATGAAGAACCGCAGCATGATTCCGCCACCGACGAGAAAGTCACAGTTGCCTGGGGGTGGCGTCCGGCGGCAAGCGAGTAGCGGAGATGAGAGATGGGTGTACAAGGCTAGAGCGGGGCTGGTGGACCTCGAGGTGGTGGTTACGTCCCCTCGGGAGGCTGGGGAAGAGAGGAGGTTTGAAGTTCTGAGCCCCGAGGGAAGCTTTGTGCTGTATGCGGACACGGAGGATGAGCGAAATGAGTGGTGTTCGACGATAAGACAGGCCAAGGCGCAGCTTTTGATGTCGCTGAATATCACAAATCCGAATTCGACGCTTACGTCTTCGTCGTCGACGAACCACATACGGTTGTCGTTACAGGCACTACCATTTGCGCCTTCGGACCATCATTCGAAGTCTCCAGGTAAAGGGAAGAAGAACGTAAAGCAGCGAAGGGGATGGGTGGAGCATTGGGTTCCAGCTATTTGGATTCCAGACGAGAAAGCAGAAGGCTGTATGAGATGTGGCAGATCATTTGGATGGAGGCGGCGAAGACATCATTGCAGGATATGCGGGCGGTGCGTTTGTGCTACATGTTCAGATAGAGTAGGTGTTCCTCCAAGCGCACTTTCCATTTATTCATATCTTTTCACAGACATTCTTCATCACGGATCCTAATTCCAAAGAAGACACAAGCAAGCCGGCTCGAGCTTGCAACGCATGTTATGAAACTGTCTTCCCGCTTCTCGATCCGCCGGAAGAAGTAGAGGAAGAAAGAAACCACGTACCGCCCGAAGCCAGCAACAATACGATAACCTCCCTTACCAACTTCCCGTCTTGGCTGTCAATGCCGTCACTTCCTTTAAGCTCGACACCTGAAGCACTGATGGCCCTCCATAGGGACACGCCCAAACGAGGCTACACGGCTACGACCGTCGACGACGACGAGCTCTCCCGCGATTGCCTCCGCATCAAGTCGTCCCCTTCACGGCCGCGGAGCTATCACCAAATCCTGGAGGATTTCCAGGGCCACGATCATTCACGGTTTGACTTGACGTCTCCCGTGGAGGAGGAAGGTACGACGGAGGAGGATTCTCTCGATACGGAATCGTTTGCGTCAAGCAAGAGGCATACGGTGAATTTGACGGAGGAGCCTATACTAAGGAGGGAGGATACGGCGAGGAGGAATAAAAGGTTTTCTTTACCTGCTGTTGCATTACAGACAACGAGTGTTACAACGAGGACGATGGTTGGGGGCGGGGTAGTCGAGGGGAGTAAGTTGACGCATGTGCAGAAGTCGACGAGGACACATAGGTTTTCGTTGGTCCTTGGTGGGAAAGGGAGTCATCTACTCCATGGTCATGGGAGTCGGCTTTCGAACGCTCAGCGTAGTGAGTTTTCTGGCAAGTCGAGGGTGCAGGTGCAGGGTGATGAGGGATTGGGAAAGGGTGTAGCTGCGGGCAGGTTGAGCGAACTCTTGGGGAAGGTCTACACGTAGATCGTGGAAATAATGCCAATAATGGACTTCATTGGGACTGCGAATGGTCTTTTTTTGATACCTTTCACTACCCATTTACGAATTATTGATTTTTAAAGTTGACGGATCCGTGTGATGATAGTATCCATTGTGTATACCAGTAATAATTTAATTTTTTGACGTTCGAAGGCTACCCGGACGCACATGTCATCTTGAGCTCAGGACCAAATGAGTTTGACGCCGACAACAATTAAAATGATTGCTACTGGAGCAAGAAGACATATGGAGGTATATGTAAAAAGAATGCAGGTAACCCATTAAGAAGGTGAAAGGCGGGTTGAATGAGAGGATCATACAATATGCTAAAACTAACCACGGACCACAGTACAATACGAACAAGAAAGCAAAAGAGCGTGTAAAAAGCGATACGGTGAAGCGAACGATTCAAGACCTCAGCTTGTCCCATCCTTCAAGGATGGCTGTGGTGGCGACAATCCATGATTCCATCCACAAGCCTCGTTCGGCAATGTAGATAGGGTATGTTTCGTCCTGAAAATGGAACATCAGAGCGACAACCAGCTGTTTCCATTTACGCCGCTTACGTTGTATTCACCATCCCTTTGGACGAACCGCGCTGTTGTGGCAATGGGATGCTTAGAGTCTTTGCAGTACAGCACACGGAAAGACGAGTCTGGGAAGACCGGGTTTGACCCTTCCAATATTACTTTCCATTTGTACTCCAAGCCGTCGGGGCCTATGAAGATACGGCTCGGTGTTCTAAGTTGATGAAGGTTCAGTCAGATGATCCGAAGTACGAGCGCCATTGGAGACTTACGCCGAGGCACTAGGGCCTGGAAGTCAGCATACCGTTATACGATGGAAAACAATAAGAAATAACGTACAACGACCCGCCCTTTTTGAGCATCTCCTTGAACATGCCAGACTTGGTACCGATGGACATCCTGGTTTTTGTGGGTCACTCGAATGATAGTAGCGTAAAGATACAAAGCGTACCTGCTCTTATCCACATTTCGACCGGATTCCCAGAGGACGCGAGCGACCTCCTCCGCGCCCTTATTGACGGATCCATTCCTGACGAGGAGTGCGCTCCCACGTTCTGTAACTGTGTAGAGGATAGCACGGTCTACTGAGTCCTTGTTGATGAATTGGACCTACACGGTTTTTACTCAGCAATGAAAGGAAGACAGGAAAAACAGTATGACTCACTGTTCGACCTTCAGGACCAGGAAGAGCACGCGTCCTCCACAGGCGTTTCACATAGTGATCTGGCATGATATTCGAGTCGGATTCCAGGTCGTATTCTGTACCGTTGCCAAATTCCCTAGAGCGGATAACAAAGCTGCTGGGAGGAGTGAAAACCATCGTGGTAAGGTATTGACGTTGGTGGAAGGTGGTGGTGGGTGGTGAAATGGAGAAGAAGAAGAATAATATGCACCAGGGTCAGTCATCACGTAACATATTGCAAATTTGCGAGTCGACAGGAGGCAGCAGGCGGATGATGGCCGGAAGCGGTACAGGAGGCGGCGGACGTTTGCCCTGTGCGGCCTGATGCCCACGTTACATATCATTGCTATAGAATACCGAGTACTCGGTACTTGAACTCTCTGGTAGGTAAGTTTTATAAAGGGTCCGTTATGTTCTCACAGTTTCTCAGTGGAAGTCAGATATCTCACGCACCTCCATACAATCGGAACCCTGAAATCTAAGTGGAGTGGTGGAATGAAGACTCGACAAAAACGGCACTTAACCTGCCACGGCAATTGTCTTAATGAAGACCATATGCAGCAAAACTATGACTCGTGAATACCGTCGCAGATTGAAAAATGTGGAGTTCGTGTATCTTCCTGTGCTTCGTCTCCGACCCGAGGCCAATCCGAGAATGCGGCGAAGTTTATCATGTTGCATTCGTTTTGACACACGTAGGCGGCCTAGGACACGCAAGTCAACCAACAGACAGTAACTGCCAGTTGCGGCAGCTCACCGCGTCAAATTCTGGTCCGAAGAACACTGCGTCCACCAACACGTGCAGGTGATGGTGAGTATCCCGCCCTCCTGGTTGCCAGAAGGACGCACAATCCACGTAAAAACCGACGTCGGTCAAGGAATATTGATCACCCTGAGGAGAGAACAGGGTCATTTTAGACACGAGTTTGGCGCAGCCTGACAGAAGCGCGGAAATCTGGACGGCATGTCAGGTTTGAGGCCTCGGTGACAAGGCGCATAGCCCCGCTTCCGCGCTGGCATGGCAACTTTATAGAGTACTGAAAACCGTGGTGAGAAATGGAAACGCACAGAAAATTTCTTTCTTCAGGGTGTGCGACTGCCGGGTGTCGCCCCCGTCTAGATTGGCATGAGACCGTCGATGACAGTACGCGGACGTTTTCTTTTAAGTTGAACGTCGGGAAAAGAGAGCTTCTTGCGCAGCAAATTGAACACCGAAAGGCAAAATGAGTAAAAATGACAGGAAAATCTATTTTTCGATTGTTAACGGACAAGTCCTGCACATGAATACTGTTAGCCAGACCTATTACGAAGTAAATCAGTTGAGGATTGCTCACGGAAATAACAAGCTCGATACAGGCTTGAGGTTGAATCCTATGCCCATCCAGATTAGGCCAAGACTACATTTCAACTGAGCAACATCCTTGTCACGACCCACTTATGCCGAGCAGTAAGGCCCTGAGAAAAGCATGCGTCGATGTAAGTTAGCATCCACTGATTGTCGTGCACCTGATGAAGCTTTCGCGACTTTTCGCAATTTGTTTGCCAAGTCCCAAATGAGCAGCGGCTTTAGTGTCGGTCAGATATTAGCCTTGTAGCACTTGATCATACTACGTGTCCTGTAAGCGGTGATTGCTGAATTTGGCTGGGCCTAGTGAGGCGCAGCTGACACGTGGCATAATTTTGACCACGATGAGTATACGACTCCTCCCCACTACTTACTTAAACCATCAGCTCCAGTTTTTTTTTTTAGGTCGCGCTGGCTTCTGCGATAAGAACTCAGAAAATATTGTGCTACTGACTGCCAAGCTGTGAAAATGGGTAACTGACAATCGGCTCTTTCGACTATGCGAGGATCTCAGGCTGAACTTAGCGGAAAGTGAGCCGTCATTAGGGGAGGACTTTCATGGGAATGTGGAGGAGTGCCTCGGACAAGAAGACTGTTCGTTCTTCCTCTTAGTTTCCCTTGTTGTATTGAAGCCAGCGTTTGCTCCCCACGGTAAATCTTGCCACTGTCGATGGATTCACTGCTAACGAAGATGATGACGTTGTCTTCAGTATCGCTTGTCAATTGCTGAAGCGACTACATATGACACCCCTACAGCGGAAGGCTCGTCTTACAGTGTTCGACTCTGTTTCAGATGTATTTTGGGACGACGGCGACACATATCAGCAAACACTGCTTAGAGATTTGTATCTCGATTTCGGTCTATATTCGTTTCGCTTACAGTAATGCGTACGCTGAGAGCTGTGACTGTACACTCGTTAAATATGTATCATTTGTGCCTTTCGTTTCGCAACTTGTTCCGAGCCGCCCCTGTACATTGAATCGATATCACCGATGCATGTGGACGATTCAAGTAAGACATGTGAGCCATGGTTACCCTTCGAACTCTCACCTTTATTGAATACTATGCCCAGAGCTCACTTGAATACATGCTGATAGATACGGCAACCATGTAATAGTGCAGCAACATTCAAGTGTTCTGACACTGAAATCGCCATGTCGTTTCTGTCGCCCGGTTAAATATCGAGTTGTTATGCAGCCAGCGAGAAAATGGCACGACTCAGATCTTGCTTTTATGAGCACTCGCCTGTTGGAATAGGAAATATCTGACAACTTAAAAGGAAGCTGCCGTCATGGTCGCCATCAGTTACCCCTGTGGTCTTGTCGTTGAGTGATGTCGTCCTTGTTCAACGTTTCCGGGAGCCGTATAGAATTAATCACCGTCGTTAGATCCTAGAAACTCTTACCCTCACTACTACTCGTAGTTGGTTTGTTTCATGCTTCATTATAATTGTAACGCTTGTTGATCTTTTCGCAGCACGACAGTACCTATTTTCTTATTGCGATGCTTCAGAATATCATGTATCTCAGCGTTGCACTGGCCATGGTTCAAGCCCAGGACTTGGGCGTGCCGCTGTCATGGAAGGTACGTGCCAATCCGTGATAACGGTTACTGGCTCTTAACCTGCTCACAGAACTTTAGTAACTCACGGCCGTACGACGAACGCGTAGCTATTGCGCAAACTGCAATTGATACGATTTTACCTCAGCTGAACAGTGCCACAGGGGAGTTCAGTGGTTAGTGATCTTGGGCATCTGTCTCATGATATCCAGCTCGATTTTGATCATCTTGACGTGATCCAGGTAGTAGTGGTGTGCCAGGTATCGGGTACTGGCAATCCGGGAATGTCTTTTCTGTAATGGCCATTCAAGACTGGCTCGCGAAAACGACTACGAAGAAAGCTCTCGTTGAGGACAACTTGGAGCTGGTCTGGGGTTTATGGGAGAATTACGATCAGTATGGGTGAGCTTCGCATTGATGTTAGTCGAGCTAATTGACTCTAACTTTTATGCTCTTAGGGTGAGTGCGGTATCGTGGATGTAGACTGCTCCGCTGACTGTTTGACTCAAGTACAATGACGATGCGATGTAAGTCTTCGAGCATTCGACGTTAGTGAGACGCCTAAGGATATGTGCTAGGTGGTGGGCGCAAGCAGCAATATACGCGCATAGAGCTTACGGCGTATGCGACTTTTCTATCCTCTCCAACAAAACGCTGTTAAGTACCGGAATCTAGAACGACGCGCTGCTTCAACATGCAATTGACACTTGGACTCACGTCACAAATTAGTGGGTGATCCTGATGCCGTTCCGCCTTCCGCTGTTACAGGACCTGATAATTCGACCAGCGTTCTGACCGCTGATCAGGCAAGCACTGGTACTAGTCCTTACAAGAGTGTTTCGTTAGTCGCGACCTGCGAGGGAAGTGCGTACTCGACTTTCGCTATATTCCTTTACTGCAATTTAACGTACTCGTGTCCTAGAGCCCATGGTAGGAGGCGTCTTCTGGGTAAGATATATCCGGTATCTATTTTGATGTCAGTCCTTTATGCCTTCCCCCGCTAGCGACCGGCCGAGGACGATCCAGGCATGAATTCAATCACAACTGGGTACGCTTTGTCCTTCAACCTATAGTCTTTTTGCTGATCTGTTGTAGGCTCTACATAACGTATGTTTCGTCTGTATCCAGCAGTAGTAGGGCTCAGTAGCTTTCTAGTCTCTCTGCCTTCCTTGCTGACATAACAGGAGACTCCAAGTATACCAATGCAGCCATCCAGAGTGCTAAGTGGATACAAGCGCTCCAGATCAACGGAGATGGTATCCTGTTGGACAGCTTAAATGCACACGACTGTTCACGGAGCCCGGCAACATGGCTGTTCACTTACAATAGCGGTAAATTTATCGAAGGACTGAGCGTCCTGGCAAATGTGACGAACGACGACACCTGGAGTAATTTGTGAGCGTTGCTGTGATTCGTTATGGAATGACTAGGATTCATCTTGGTGCAGATTGGTGAACGTTTTGGCTAGTGCAGTGAAGTCGTCGGCGTGGCAAGGAAGCGATGGTATTATTACTGAAGGTACAAGCCCATCATCGAACAATGATGGTGTTGGATTCAAAGGTTCGGATATTGATCCAGTGATTCGTCCCTGGCTGACAGCACATGCCTCCGTAGCGATTTTCATACGAGGACTGCTTGAAGCATGGAAGCGTAACCCTCTCTACGATGACTTGCGCATCTTAATACATAGCTATGTTGATGTGCAGGTAAGAGAACGGCCGACCTTTCTGCTTAAGATGTTCTTTGACAAAATTTGTTTTAGTACAATGCCCTTCTGACACAGGTCGAAAATGGAGGCTCGTATTCGTCAGACTGGCACGGTGCCGCGCAAAACTTTACAACTTGGGGCCAGATGGCCGCGTTGGATCCCCTGACAGTTGCGATTGCGAGTAACTAAAGCATTTGCCTATACTCAGAGAAGGGAACCCATTTTGTACGAAAAAAAATAAAGATTTTTTCGAGTTCCGTAAATATATTCTTCATTGGCTGACAGTTTGTGGCGATATTTTGCGGATTTACGCACTTCTGAATATTCATGTGGGAGCCGTGATAAACTACCATCTGGAATTTTAACCTCATCCAAGATATCACTACTTCAAGTTGGACCTCAGAGTTAACGTTAGCAGCAGACTGTCATAGTGCCGAATCCAATCTTATATTGACTAATGCCAAATTCACAGCTGTTGAATCATGCGTGCAATAGTAGGCAAGTATCTTGGATCCAAAACATTATCGAGTCAATGAGCCTTCGACTGGGTCCTTGATTTCTACTTCTGAGTCGGCTGCCTTGACACGGTCACGTGATCATCAACAATCACTTCGCCGGGTTCGGACTTTGATTGTTTTAAAAAAATTAAATCCTCTGAGGGGCTGAGTACTGGAAAATAAGGTTATCGTGGCTCATGAAATCTGTATCTTTCCCCCAAGCCGCCCTCACTGAACGGTGCCTGAATCTCATCAAAAACTCGATTTACACCTTTAATTGGAAAGGAAATATTTTGGCTGTAGAGTACATTCTCAGTCAATAAGACATTGAAATTGTCATTTGTGCCCAATTAGAAGGTAAGAAGCACTGTATTGTCAGAGTGGTTCATCGAATTCTTTCTGATATTTTGGTTATTTTCAGATCCTCTTTCATTTTCCTGTCCTCAAAATGCCTGTTTCTATCAGCACAGCCTCCCACTCTGAAGTCGATGTCTACAAAAAGTTCAGACCTATCTTGTGCATCGTCGTGCCTCAGTCTCTTGGCAGTTTCAGAACTATGAGGCTCATCTATCCTTCGGATTGTCGTACACCAGAAGAAGAGCGACTTTATGGTAACCAAAAGGCGATCATGCTCCAATGTCTTGACGGTGAGATTCTCACACCGCATAATTTCATACCAGAGTTCGGGGAGAGCACACTTTTATGGGCTTAAGCGTCTTCAAGAATTGTCAATCTGCCATGGGGACTTGCAAAATAACTATTGGGTTAAGAACGTGATGGTTTCAAAGGATGACTCGTTCAAATAATCTGATTTCCAACATTCGTTGGTAGATGGTCAGGTTCCGGAAGGCTTGATAGAGGTAATGAGATTTCACCATGCAAAGCCTGGAGCCAGACGCGTACATGAACAGACCTCGTATCTCACCTTTTGACAAGCCTTATAGCATCGACGAAGAACACACGGAAGAGGACGAAGAGGACGCGGTTGAACTTATATTAACTCCTATAGACGCCACATTTTGATCTTGATTTCAGTTTATTTCAGGATATTTATATACACGGTATACTTGTTTAACACGCATGACCTATTGTGGGTGTGGTAATCATGCATTACTCTTTCGTTGACTACAATCGGACTAAACACTGGATGACTAGGAACAATACAGTACGTACGGGAAATACAAGAGGTAGAGGCGATACCAGAGGTATGACGACAGCGCCTAAATAACCACAACAAAAAGCAAATATACTCCCATGATGCGTCGATACGGGGACCAGGAATGGACGCGTTGAGAAGAGAAAGTGATAATACTGAGAAGTCTGTTGAGTGCCGTAGAGAAGCTCAAACAAGAGGCCATGGAGGCCATTCTCGCTCAAGAGGTGGCACTAAGCTGTGGTAGATAGCCTTCCATCCACGCACCAATCATAGGTCAATCTCAATATTAAGCCCGGCCAGCACAATTGATCTTAGTTGCGAAGTTCTTCATGGTAACGTGCAACCATACCGATACCGCATCTAGGCGTCATAGTAAGCCTGGAGGTGCCGGTAAAGGGTCGAATATAAAGGGCGGCAGCGCTTACCATTCACGTAGACAAACAGTTCCATTCCCGAATCCAGTGATTTCTGGGAACCATGCGAATGACGGTCGCTTTTGGATGTAACAGCCCTCTTCACACGTACTCAGAGACATGTATCTTGGTCATTTCGAGATGAGAGCTAGAGATGCTGAGAAATTTGACGGGTTATACGCATATATAGGGCAATTGTGATGCCAGAAAACAATTAATGTCCTGTTAACGATGATGTGAGTTGAAGGTTTGGGGCAGGAATAGTAAAAATATTCACAGTTTCGTGCACCCTTGCAGAATTCAGACCATTCAGCGAATTATTGAACTGTACATGATTTTACAATGTCAAAGAGGTAATAGATAGGGAATCATGGTGGCTGTGTACATAACGGGTCTGCACTTTGTTGCCACCATCGTCCAGCTTAATCTTATCGGTTGCTTTCTTCACTGCGACGACTTTCAATATTTCTTAGGCCACAATCTGTTGTGAATTATTGCAACTGTTTTACACCGGAGCGACGACGAGGGCGACGAACAGCGACACAATAGAGGTTTTGAAGTTCTAGTATTGCAGGTCAGTATTCCGTTTTCATTTCCTTGACCATTGGGTATCCTCAATTTACTCTTGGGATACTTGTATCATTATACGTCACGCTTGAGTAAACGTATGACCACAAGAACGAACTGAAGTCGCGAGCTGTGCAGTGTTCCGTATGCGTACCGCTGTCCTCTCAGTGAGACTACAAACCTCGTGTCACAGCGTTCAAAGCTGCTTTGCAACACGTTGCCCTTACGATGAAACAGCGGCGTGCATAAATGACACAAGAATGCAGGATTTCGCAGGACTTGTCACCCCCAAATATCTTGCGCAGGCTATCCCTAATACCGCCATCCTTGCAATCAGCGTACTTTAATTCACCCGATAGCTCCACTATTTTGCGGGTCAAGAAATGCTAGTCGTGTTTCATTGAAGTCATACATCAACTTGGGAAACGGATAATGAGAGCTGTTATCAGTGGTCGTGCATGTGTTGCATCGAATGAAGCTATTGCATGGCTTTAAGGAAGCGGGAACAACTGGGGATATCGTTCAGCGGCTAACTGGCTACAACATCGTTGAAATCCCAAACAGGAAGATGAACACTGACTTCTCATGGTCTCTATCAGCATCAGCCTGACTCAGTTCGAAGGCCGGTCAGAGTGAGCTGTAACGGCTCATTTCGACTAGGGTCATTCCTGGGTCCGAACCCTGGTGCGACATGCGTAAAAATTTACCGCGCTGGTTTTTTTTTTTGATGAGCATCTCTCCAAGTGCGTACCAAATCAGTGTCTCTATTCTCCGTTGACCCCTGATTCTGCTCCAGTAGATGACACTTGACTGCGGTGTCAATTCAACATCAGTTGGCTGATTCCATCCTGCCCGTCTTCTGAATACCGATACGTCGAGATTATGGTCTTCTTGGTCTAGTAACTACCTTCAGGCTGCCACTGCAGTGACGATTACTGAGTCAAAGCACAGATAACAGGGCATCTCAGTCCACAGCATTTGCTACCGAGGGTACTGATCTTATCAGGGAATCCTGTCGTTCTATTGATGAGTGATGCCAGTGTCGGTCCCAAGGTTGTTCTTAAATCCGATACTAAAGACACTTTTAGTTGCACCTCGCGGGCGGGCAAAAATCGATGCCGCCTCCATTTTGGCTTCATTTGTGCCGAAGAGGCGGCATTCTCTTTCACTCGAGTTGATCGGCGTCCTAGCATGTTACACACTGCAACTACGTCGTCATCTTCAATGGCGTGTAATTTACCTCGTGAGTCATGCTCGAGGATCTGTTGGTTCCTTCTCTTATCTATATAACCTCGCTTTTTTAGCTCATTGTGTCTGTCACGCAGGAATCTTACGGAATTGTGACGGCCCTGGCATTCTTTCTCGCACAAAACCGAACGCCGTCAAAAGCCTCGCTGGCGCTTGATAAGGCTCCTCGTCCTATTGGCGGCCTATAATATGCTAAGTATTTCTTATCAAATTCCCGTTCTTGATCCCTTTATTGATGCTGTGTTTTTTTTCCCTTGTCCGCCTCCTTGGACATACACGGTTCTTACTTCAAGTCAATCTAGAGTATGGTCAGCGTCTCATAGCCCAACTTTGTTTTGCCCGAGACTAAAAGGCGTAGCTGTGTTTGGTGCGCCCCTCCAGTAAATGTGTTTGTTGAACAGCCTCTCCGTCTGTCGTGGATCAGCAGGGCGATCTCATCACCGCTGTCTTCTGATTTCATTTTGTGATAACGCACTGGAATGATAAGCCCTTCGGTAAAACATTAAAATCCATTGGGCGCCATTCTGGTCGACAAATACACGGATAACCAGTAAGCGCCCATGCTCCCAAGTAAAGGATTTACAATCATTTAACTTATTGTCGCGTCCCAAGAACGACCACTTGAACCCGCAACTTGCTACGCACCTCTCAGAGTATCAGTTTCTGTTACAGTACGTCTTTTCCTTGAGCTCTGGGCACATGTTTAGGCATTAGCCGTTGTATATTAGATGTCATCCAGAGCGGCTTCGGGGCGGAAGCGATTACCAGCGAAAAAGACCTCTGCACAGCAAATTCTAAACAACCTGCGTAGACCACCGGTGAGTTACCTTTTATCTTTTTCTTCTTCTTTTCTTTTCTTAACATTGTTGGTCTCTTGTTCAGGTCGATCTGACAGTCTCGCCTTTCCATATGTCTGAAGCAAGTTATCAGCCAGGACATGAGTCTGATACAACTTACCCCACTTTGCCTCTCAACGCAGATAGGCCAAATCCATGCTTAGGAACGATATTGCCCTTCCCAGCCTACGTTTCACCGTTTCAAACGGACTCAATTGACCTCACATCGGCTGTTTTGCCCCCACTCCTCCAACGTCAATCTAAACGCGATACTTTCTATGCCTTGTCCCCTCCGAACAGTAGGGAATCGACCCCAGTACCTGCTCCATGCTTTGCGTGGTCTCGCTCAGGCTCCGCTTCTAGTATTGAATCCTTCTCTTCTTTGGACGTTAATGCGCCTGCCTCTTTGTTCGCTCGTTCCTCCGAATCACTTCCGCCATCACCATCCGTATTCATATTCCCCTCATCCAGATCCAGGGCACGACCAAGCGCGACTCCTGCTATGGCGAAGGTCAAAATAAAATCGAAGACAAACAAGGCGCCGACGTCTGAATCTGCTGCTGAACGGACGATGAAGCAGCTTGAACCCGTCTATCAGGCTGAGGACTTTGTGTTCCCTTTATCGAGGTCTCGAGCGCACCCCAGGGCCCCACGCCCAAGGCTCAGAAAGCAGTTGAAGAAATCAAGATCTCTGCAAGCGCCTGCGAATGCGAACAACGCTGTCACTCGAAACTTGCCATCTTCGTCGCGCATGGGCGACCCGTATCCTTTGGATCCTTATGATCCAATACTTCTAGAGCAGTAAGTTTCTTATGTCCTGCCATTACGTCATTGTAATGATCTTCTGTATCCAGGGATCGTCTAACGACGGATCTGCTGCAAGAATTGATTGGCGGTCCTTCATTTCATAAGTATGACGCTCATCCACCAGCCACTGTTCTTGACTTGGGCTGTGGTCAAGGCTATTGGATGCTCCATGCGGCGATTGCTTGGAAGGGCTACGGTACCAAGGTCACCGGGTTTGATATGGTCGATCTTACACAGCCATTACATGCCCTGGCAGTCCAGCACGGGGTCGTCGATAACACAACGTTCGTCGAGGGGAATTTGTATGTCATGAATCTTGGTCTCCTCGGATCCGCACTGATGGCTTTCATGATCGTAGTATAACAAGCAAACTGCCATTTCCCAACAACTCTTTCGGCCTCGTCCGGATGGCAAATTTGACGTATGCAATACCCTTTGAAAAATGGGAATTCGTCCTCAACGAAGTCTGCCGTGTACTGACTGTCGGAGGCCGACTGGAGATCATTGACGACCATGTATTCTTTCCGTATGGCAAACTTCCAGCAATACAAGGCGCCTCCACTGACCCAAATAGTGATTTGGAGTCATCTCAGGAGACTACCGCCGCTACCGACGAGGAGTCGCAAAACACTGAGGAATGCGCTTCAGATTCAACTATACCAAACGGCGGATCCCAAACTGCAGTCACTTCTACCAGCTCTGATCTTTGGACGGAACAAGTTGCCGCCACAAAAGAACTTGAGTCCGTATTCGATCAGTTAAATAACAGTCAATTTGGGATCCACCTCTCTCCTAGCCAGTTCATCGCGGATATAGCACAAAGAATATTTGGGCACGCGAGAGAACTTCGGACGATGCATCTTATGCTGGCTCCACCGCAGCTGGGTTTCACCGATGAGAGCCAGCAACTGACGCACTCTTCCGGGCTTGTACTCTGGCCATCTACCTTCATCCCGCTCCCTCGGACGGAGATCGAAGTCCATGCGCTGAAATACCCAAGAGTACTGTTATCGCTCAAGTATACACTGATGGATTTCGCAGGAGAAGAGGTGGAAGAAGCATTGTGGGATTATGAAGGGTTTCTACATGAACGCTTCAACCCGCGTGAAGTCTCTTCTTGCGTACCCGAGAGTTCAGACACCGGAAGTACGCTCGATTCGGTTTTCTCCGTTGCGTCTGTTTCTTCGGAAAGCTGGAGTGACATCCCAGACTATCAATGGTGAGTCGAGCCTTTCTCCGTTCTCACTTCTTCTCACTTCTCACAGCATTTCCCGCAGCGAGCGTCAGCACCATCGATCACTTTCGGTAGATGACACATCAGATTCAATGTCGTTTATACCATCAGTAGTAGAGACGGGGGCTCCGAGCATTGTGTCGTTGCCCAGTTTTACGACTCTTCCTCCAGCAGGCTCAGCAGTTCCGCCAGAATACTCAAGATTCGAGCCAGCTCATGTCCGAACGTTTCATATCTACGAGGCGATAAAGATGGACGAGGCGATGTCTGCCGTTGCGAGATGAGGAGGAAGGAATATAGGAATATCAGAACATGCATTCCGAAGCGAATATGTACCATTTGTTTAACAGATGCCTATGATCCATAATTTACAGTAGCTTCTCTTGGCCATCGTGAGTCAGGCTCGTATGATAACAATATGAGAGCCTAATATAATGATGCAGAAGTGGAATAAGTTCGGAGTAAAAGACTGGCATTATGACAGAGTCGGTACTTGCGGAACGCTTAATGGATGCTAAACCTTTCAAGTTTCCACATGTATGATGACGGGCGTCGAGGACGTAAGTTTACAAGCAACGAATTTGCCAAACAACGCGCCGCGTAGTAAATTATATAAGACAGCTACCCCTGTCCTCAGTGCTAAATCTTGATTTTCACAAAGTTTCTGCTGTGTCGGTGGATATTTGATATATAGAAGTTAATTTTTGGCCCCAGGACCTTGCAAAATACGAAATTTGTACCCTTTCTGCTGAGTTATGTGGTCTTAATCCAGCGGCACTGTAAAAAAGGGAACGTCTCACGAAGATGAATAACTCGGCTGCGACTCGGGAAAGCCAGACTGCTGCTGTATATAGTGCCCCTTCAATCTTGCAGTGTAGAGCTGCTTTAAAATCTATAGAAAGGTCCTGTAGAAATTTCTTGAATTCCCTTGGGCCATGTATTTAGAGTCCTGAAAGCCCTTATCGGCAGTGACATTGTTCCCTCTTCGTCGGAAGATAAATTCACCAACTCTAAAATCCAAAAACCAATCGCTCTACCTTCCCTTAAGGGCTATTACCTCAAATTGGTTGCCACTCGGCTGCACAGTTGGCTTTATAGGGAAAAAACGAACACTGGGTCGCCCCACCAATTCATCCACGCGACTCGTGGAGTGGTTAAAAAGGGCTGCATGTTTATCTCCCCCCACCATCCAACCTAGGGTGCTTGTCCCCAATCTCCAGGTCTCTCTGTTTGCCTCCCCGCTCTCTGCTGGCGTCGCACTTAGACATGGCTAATTGTAACCGTCGCGTTGCATGCAGCATTCATGGATGCACGGTGACCGTTTCGAGGAGAGACGACCTCATTAGGCATACACTAACGCACACGAAGGGTAAAAAGTGGGGCGCTTGCTATCCTCTTAGTGGTGCAACATATGTTCATCGTTTGACAGGATGTTCTGTTGCACATTCTTGCAAAAATCCAACCTCGCCCGTCACCTACTAGCACATCAGTGCGCCCATTCGATATGTTCTACTCGCGTGTAAGGCAGCTCATACAATGTCGGGCTCATAGTTCTGGAAACAAGAAGTTCCAATGCCCTGACCCAGGCTGCGATTGGGCCTCGAAGACAAAGGGAGTTCTCACCCGCCATTTCAACCGGTATCATGTAGATACGACAACATCTTCTGCGATAAAAACCACAATGGAAGTCATATCCCATTCGACCACCTTCTCTACACGGAAGAGCAGGACTGAATCCCAGGTACCAGCAAGCTCTTTGCAGCATTCAAACACCGCCAAACCTCCTGCTACTCTCCCTCATCCCGAGTCCACGGCATTTCCAAACCATTTCATCGCTTCTGCTCTTTCGCAGATGACATACGACGAGGTCATATGGGAAGAAGAGTGTGCAGTTCATCCCTCAAGCCCGTGGAGCTCATATCCGATGGTCCCTCCTGCTACTGTATCCTCCACTGCCATTTCCATCCTCCCGTCCGTAGCGCCGACGTGCTACTTCGACGTACCGTCATCATCGTCGAACATACCCCATCATCCCAATACATATTCCGATGGTATCCAGGCCCAATCACCACCTACGCCCATGCCTGTTGCAACGAGAAACAATGAGCTCCTAATTTGGGCTCCCTCCTTGGCGCTGGCAGATTTCCAACAGGGTAATCCGAACTACACGCCAGTGGCTGAACATCAGCCTCTCACTACACATCCAGTACAGTTTCCTGGCGATAATTTTGGTGCTGTTCCACCTCAGAAAGAAGGCGGAGAAATCATGCTAGGCCCCCACAATTCCTTCGGTACGGCGCCCCATTCCAGTTGGGTCTACATCTTGGATTCCAGCCCATACTCAGTGACATACACCAACGCATTCAACGCGTCACATGATGCTAGCCAACCCATCGGTTACCAATATGCGTTCCAGTATGTCGACCCCGTCCAGCAAGCCCTGTGTTTCGCTCCTGTCGACGCTGGGCACAATGACTCCTACCAAGCCCAACCTACGGCCCAGGCACACTACCAGTACGAGGGGATCATATGTCATCGCAGGAGACGGAGAACGGGTCGTTCGTAGCTGGCGAGCGAGGATCATGGGATAGAGACGGTGCATATTGAAACGCAGGAAATATGTAGACGCAAGCAACGTCCAAGTGGCAAAGGGGGGCGGGAACACTGCACATATGAATACTGGAGCTCGTTCTACCAAATTTCCTCAACGATGACATGTCAGCGTGATGCTTGGACGAGAAAATCCGTGCGGACCGACCCTGCTTCTTGCAGAGGTACGTCAATAGCATTCATAAAGACGCAAAGGGAAACAAATATGACCATGAGATGATATCAATCTTGTTTCGATGTCTTTGACGTCGACGACTGGGCCTGTTAGTCTCTGAATATTCGAGTATTCCTATTTGGCATTTAACAATACTATAGGCGCCAAAAGCAATAATCGTTTGTTCATTCGTGAGCATCTTGAAGGGGAAGGCAGATGCCTGAGAAGATAAACGTCGAACCACAAAACAGTGACTATGTCATATGGCGCATCCCTCCGAGGATCTTCGGAGAACGATAGTAGTCAATCAACGACATCACTTGATGAAGAGCCCTCGTCTCCCAATGCAAAAGAAGTCGAGAACGGTCTGGTCTTAGACCTCCGGCAAAAATCGTCTCCCTTCTTCCTGTTGTGATGAATATTACTGATGGTGCTGTTGAAACGACATAAATATCTGAAAAGTCAAGTATGAGAAAGATAAATTAATGCAAAAATGGGGAAAGAGTTCACCCAACAGTTAGAGGAAAGACCATTTGAGAACCATATGTCGCGGCGTCGATTAGACAGCCTTGAGGCCACGGAAAGTCAGACGAACCGACGTGTTGATCAAGTTGATTATCCCTTGGTTATTCGATCACCAATACTCCCGATGTTGACAGTCGTCGGTGGCAAGGTTATTGACAACATCTGTCGTTACTACCTCTCAGACTTGAGCTCTTGCTCTCCCCATGACGCTACGATGGTTCGAACCTAATCGTCCCACTCCACATCTACAGTGGCCCATGTAAGGGTTGCAACTAGAGGAGAACACCCAAATGTTCACTCTGAAAAGCCGTACCAGACGCCACTGGATGCCTAGTACCCATTTGGTCCGCTCCCTATTCTGGTCACAGCTATCCCGTTGCCGCACAGAGCTCGCGAGTTTGGACCATGTTTATCGATACATCGGGTGGAGACCGTAATACATATAATAGCTCAATTCTTGGGAGTGTGATGGTGAAGATCAGTGAGTATGATTTTCATTTGATGCTTGATAACGAATCATTGTGGTCTACAGCGTCGTTGCGGTAGACTTTTGATACCCCTGCATCCAACTGACCCACAGTTGACGGGAGAGAGAATGTGTTTCAATTCCGGATATGAGAGTCAGGAGGGGTGCCGTTGAATTGTTTCTGTTCCTTTAGGATGGCGACGAGGATAGATGGCATTTGCAAGGTTCGGCTAGATGCAGCTGCCGAGAGTAATGAGTCGGTTGAAGGGAAGGAGGGCGGTAGTTTCAAACGTATCGCTGTTATGAGGGTTTCGCTTGGGTAGAGATCTCTCGAAGGTCGGTTTGAGGTAGGAGAGAGAAGACGGACGAACGGTGAAGGCTCGCTCAAATGCTGAAGCCGTACTTGAAGCCTTGGGTGCTTCTACAATCAACCGCCATCAATAAGAGCTCCTCTGATGGTCGTTTAGCATGTCGAAAATGATTTCCCCATCCTTGAATCGCAACGCCATAGTACAACAGGACTTGCTGCGAAACAGATTACTCATAGTGATACTATGAGTAGAACGAGTATCACTCACCGGTACCAAGCGTTGAAATTCTTCAAAGGCCACACGGCACCTTGGGAAGAAAAAAATGGGTTTCTACCCAAACAAGGAAGCCAAAATCACTCACCGGTACTCTGCTCAAATCTTAAAATGCTCTATGTTCAGCTCACGAGTCGTGATTCTGAGACATGCACTTCCATCCTTGAATCATTTTCTCGCTCGGACCAGACAACACTGGTTTATTAAGGAATCTAACACGGCGACCGATATGCTTTAACTTGAAGTTGAACGCGTGGCCTGATGTGCCGGATCTGGTGTAGATTTTACGACAATATGCGCCAGCAGTAAGCGAAGAGACTGATTATATGCGAGCCTTTGGCACATATTTTCTCGTCAGCTGGTCTGCACATCATCAAATGCTACTTGGCACTCACCATCTATCCCTCAGATTCAATAGGATACGTCCTTTTGAAGTAAGTTTCTTCGGACATGTCAAATCTGACAGCCTTGTTGAATGTAGGATGCTTTGCGAGCTACGGTGCAAATTTCGGAGCGCCAACCTTGTGTATGCTCGTTGAAAACACGGTTCAAAAACTAGCAAAAGATACGCGTACTTGTGCTGCAGTTTTAAATGAATATCGGACCGCCTTTACGCGCCAATCGACCTGTTTTGAAAACCTTTGCCAGACGTCGCTTCTACCCGTGATTGGTTGAGAATCTTCGGCTTCGCGTTAGGAGATAGCAGCTGTTTCCATATTCGTGGACAAGTAGTGCACTAGCCACATATTGAAGGTTGTGTGTTGATGGTGAGGAGGGCAGTACAACGTCGGACGAAGACTCGCGTGGCAACCTAAATATGGGCATCACCTTCACGTACTTTCAATTGTGTCTCTGTTGGTTTTACATATACAAAGCTGATTATATAGACACGTACTTGGTCCTAGCTCTCCTTCCCAAATGCGACCTCCCAGAACCCCGGTACCTTGCCTACCCTCCACGAAAACTCAGTCTCCCACTCATCTAGCCACACTTCACACGCCGTACACCTCAGCCCTAGCGTCTCCCGAGCCCTTCTCCACATGTTTCCTCCACCGACAAGCTTCTCAGGGTGTCCTTCAAGATCGAACGCGACGGTAGCCCAGAGCTCTGTCCACACTTCACAGGGATTCGCCATGGGTTTGGCGCCGACTTGATCTTTCGTGCCCTCCCAATGACGAGAGACGGGGTCGCGGTACCGCAGAGCAACGGAGAGAGTGGACATCCAAGATCGATGGTATAGAATCTGTAGCCAGTGAGTAATAATTGTTGATCAGAAAGGACTAAACGTCTTACCCAGGGTGCCAGATATGCGGCATCTAGCGACCGTACGACTTCGTCGGCAGAGAGAGCAATTGTATGTTTAGCTGCTTCGTCCACGAGTGAGCGGTCCTTCCATCTGAGCGCTGCATCGAGAATTGGAAGCGAGTGGTCAGGTATTAAAGGACGAAGCGCGTTCTTGCAGGAGCTGATGGCAGCATAGATTCGATATTTGTGAGCCGCCTCGGCAAGCGGGAGAAGGACAGCAAACGCAAGCTCGGCAAGATCCGGCTGCGGCTCGTTATACAGGAACTGGAATAAAAGTTCGAGTGTCCTGGATGATTCAGGAAGGGGGTCGTTTTGGAGTGGGATGTGAGAATTGAGGGTGATATTGATGCGATGTAGCCGGAAGTGGATGCCGTCGGACGAGTATATGGAAGTGTCTGCGTCTGGGTACGAGACTATCGGCGAATTAGACTCTGTCGACGCGACAAGAGGTCGGCATACTCACATCTGGACGAGCTCATCGAGGTGGTGGTCAGTGTAGGACTGGGCATCAAATTTTGAAGTTGCCGGACTGCAACACAGCCACTGTGTGTTTTTGACCTCTGCTTGCAACTTCATCCATTTCAACGACTTGTGGAAGAGGCTGGCAGTGTTATGCACAAAATAAACTCTTTTCTTCTCCTCCTGGATCTATGATTACCAAAGACTCTGCCTTTGTCTGACAATCGGACCGCTTGTCCTTTTCTTTTTGCAGGCGGCGCCTACGTGTACACTGCGTTATAAATGCTCAGTGGTTTCACTAATGCTACAGGAAGAGACTTTTCAGGGCACCATTTGCATCTCTCTGTGGCATATCTAGGAATCGAATATGCCTCTGCATCCTTTGCTGAACCCACTAATCGTCTCTTTTGAGGTCTTAACGTCCCAGAAATTCTGCAGAATTTGATACTAGTAGAATGATGTTAATGGTAAATGTGGGGGAACTTCTTATTAAGGTGGGTACTGCGATATGCATACGAACGTTCTTACTCACTGCATTCCTTGCGCAGGTGGTTAGACTACAAAGGATAGCATGCACAAGAAATTCTTTCCTTGGACCAAGTAAAGGAATCTATCTCTAACAATTATTGGAGATATTTGATAAGGTAAACGCATCTCTAATATTTATAATGCCTTTTTCACGCGACTGATTCGCTGGTCGAACGCACAGTTGTATCAGAATAGTTGCCACGGCTTGAATATTCTGAACGAAGAATGGCCTCATGGCTTTGGACACGAGTAGTGCCTCGAAGGAGTCATGAGCCTCATGTACCTTTACACTTCAGCACGGCATCAATGCGACGCCAGTCTCCTTCCCAATACACAACAGACGCGCCGCCTGTCGATATTCGGCTCATCGACCAGATGCTCAGGAAAACATTCTTCAAGTTTAAACTTTAATGGAGACGCCCTTGCCCAAATTCAGGATACGATTGTGCTGTCACCAAATCGGAATCTCGTCAATTACACGAGCGACACGTTCGACGCGTGTCTATCTTTCAACAGTTCAAATTCCATCTACTCTTCCACCACCCGCCTTTCATCATATTACTACTCTGCTCACTAGGACGCGTGGTATCCCTCGACGCGTCGGTCACGCAAGCATTCAACGATCGAGGCAAGATCGGTAGGTATAAAACCAGCCATGGATCGGGAAAGCCAACAGTATACTTCTTTACTTGGAACCGCCACCATGGTCTTCTGCTCAGCCCTCTTGCTCAGCACATTTTTCTTCGTGTTCTCCGCGTCCATGTACAGGGCGTCCATTCTCACCACTGACGTCAGTTGGAGGTGGGAAGCACCACCTGTCATGGCGGATATCCTCGCCTTTGGCGTACTTCGCCGCACCGAGGAGCTTAATTCTACCCTGGAATTATTGGGCGATACCCCCGCCCAAAGCGTCGTAATCGACGTTGTGGATCAAATCGTCGTCGAGACCATCGCCCCGGTCACCGTTCCTGAGCTTTCCTCGACGCCAACTTCCACGACGCCCATCGACTGCCCGCCTAACCAGACATCCCTCCGACTCCACCCTACCCGTTACACCCCAACGGTCACACGGGCTCTGTCGAACTTGAGGACGCTCAGGGCGTTCATACTATCGGCGTTCCTCCTGGTGGTCTCTGCCATTATCGTAGTCCTCAAGCGGGCGTCCAAGCCAACGCAGCATCGCCCTGTCTCTACTCCGGTATATCGCCCACTGCCCCCTCCCGTTACTGGTTCAAGTGCACGAACGTTGTTCTTCACCCTCGTCTTCGCCATCACGATAGCCATCGCTTCCGGTCTTTTCATCATTCAGAACCTTCTCTCTGAGAAACCTTCCGCGGCTTTCGATGTCCGACCATTCTTGGGCCACTTGTGTGAACACTTTGGAATAACGGCATTCTACGCCATGGTTTCTGCTGTGTTGGACACATTGGAGAGAGGTCAGGAGATTCAAGAAAGCGGAACTGGACAAGGCGAGGTTGCCGTAGAGGATATGCCGGTAGCAGATCAAGTGAGCATCAATAAAGCAGGTCCGCTGCCAGTTTTGAACGTTGAGGTAAGTGTCAATATATCATCTTCTGTTCCATATTTTCTCACTGATATACTTTCAGGCATTGAGGAATACGGCGTCCCTCCCATCTGGAAACCTCGCGCGCAGTGATATCATATACCTGTCAATAAGGTCAGCTGATGCTGAGTTTGCCCTGGACATACCTCAAGCCCAGGTAAGCGCGACCGTTTAATGCTTTTCATGCACCACCTAATAACACACGTCTCATAGGACACCTCTGTGACCCACGAGTCGATTTCGGCACAGTCGGTTCTCAGTCTGTACGCCACGGTCCCAGAGCAGAACTCGGTATCACGCGCGATAATTGAGGACATGGCCGTAGAGTATGGTGTTGTAGAATATGACGCTACCGAGTCCATCGCTTCTGCCATTCGCTCAGTGGCGAGCTTGGATGTGAGTACCCCACAGATTACATGTATAACGGTCACTCACTTTTGTATTTGCAGGATTTACGGGCGATGACATCCACAATGTCGTTTCCGTCTGTCGACGATCTCGCGATGGTGGACACCCATTTTGAGAGATTACGCCAAGCCGTCTTTGATGAAATCACGGAAAGTACTGAGGTGAGCTTCTTGCTATCTTTTATGCTGGACATGCTAATGCGCTATGGGTTGTAGACAACAGTGCCCTCATCGTCGGCGTTATTGTCGGTGACTGATCTCCGGCCTACCGATTCTGTATGGTATTCGGTTTCGAGCTGGCCTGGAGACCTTGAGAGTACCGGAGGATTCATAAGATATAATGCTGATTGGTCTTCAAACACCAAGGTGAGTTCCGATATAAACCATGTCCATATCCATAATTGCTCATTATCACATTCAGGAATTATGGGCAATAGACTTCCTACGTCGTTTCGTATCGGACGAAAACTTAATGAAGGACGCCTATCTCGCCCTACTATCAGCTATCTCCACCGAGACTGCTGGTGTCGAATACCTGTCTGATGTGGATGAGGGATTGGTGAGCATTGTCGATTACGTATTGTGATGCACCTATTGATGGTTGATGTTGCGTAGGATATGTCTATGGTTCGCTCTTCGTTCGAACGGCCGTCGAATCCAGTCCTGCGGTTTTCTTCCTCAGATTCATCCTTTGATGATGCTGAGGTCGAGGATTCGTTTGAGAGGTCGACGGCCATGCCTATTCGCAAGGGTGTGCTTTCGCCGTCCCGCATTCCAGTCGGCTCTTGGCGTAGGAGGATATTGTTTGTCCCCCTGGTCCAGACCACTGGACTTGCTCATACCGGCACACCATCCCCATCCCACATACCGATATGGTCTGGAAGGGTGCAGCGACCCGGAAAGGATGTAGCCTCATCCATCCCCTCGTTGCAGCCCAACCAGCGAAACTCTAAGCATCGCCGTTCCCCTCGTGTTGCGCCAACAATGCGCCAGCAGGAAGAAAGCGGCTCCCCTGCGCGTCGAGCACGTCGCTGCGTGAGCTTTCATTCCATTCGTTGTACTTTTATGATTCTAACTTGATTATCAGCTGTCTTGTTCCAAAAGCCCTTGATGAACTGGCCAGCATGAAACACCGACGAGTGCATGGAGATGACGAGGATGTCGACTACACAAACTACTACGTTGCCGCGTTGGATTTTTAGGGATGATCAGCGGTGCATCAGGGTCGACGGGCTCTGGTGCACGCGGCCGGTCACCGGAGGAGGGCTGGTTCGCTGACGAGCTTGCCAGTCCTTCTATCCCTGGCAGATGAGGAACCTTGGAGACGGGGGTGGTCGACGGGCCATCACTGTTCTCTGAGGGACCTCGGAGGGACGGTTGACTGCCGACGGGTAGTTGACAAGTTCTGTGCCACCATACCCCATCCCTTGCGTGCACGACAAACTATTTATATCCTTCGGCATCCTCATCGTCTCCTGCATTTCCTCGGTTTTCGGTCTCACCGTCATCATTGGACCCCCGTTCAGGACATCTATCTGCGTGCTCATCGCTTCCGAATCTCTTCAGCATCTTTCATTATCGACGTGCATATCTCTCTATCGACATTCTATGCTCCTTCAGCCTATCATTCTATTCCAACCCAGCCTATATCATTATTCCTATTTATCACTTTTATACCCCGTATACTCTTTTCTCTTTGGTCTTTTTGGGTTTTGTCTTTTTGTCTTTTATCAAATACATAACAGCCTATACTTGCACATTTTTCCTTTGAGGTCAGCCTATCATTATTACATTCCTATTCATATATTTCTTCGCGATCTTTGGATTTTCTTTCGGTGTTTATACATAAGTATCTTGGGAAATTTATCCTTTTGTTAAGTTCAATTGGATTCAAGCTCAGCACTCAGCCTCGAGTAAGTAGGGACATTTCGACATTTATTTGGGACGTCGTCTTCTAGCACAACCACCATCTCTGACTATTATTTCACCTGTTTCAATGAGCTGTAGCAGTGTCAAAGAGGTTTTCGATGACGCCCGAGTTTTGTTGACAGTCAACACGTGAGGTTTTTATTTTTTATTTTTTATTTTTGGATTCAGCACTTAATTAACCGCCACAAGTAAACTATCTACGAGGACGCGGTGGAGGTACAGGTCCTCATGCTCTCTCCTTCCCTTTTGTTCCGGCCCCTCCGGTCCTTCCTATGACTTCCTCTGGTGTTTTTACGTGTGGCGTGGAGTATAGTAACGGTATTTTTGTGCCCTGTAATAAAGTTGATTCTACATGAGGACGTTACTACGCGCAAGGATGACGCGGAAGCCGCAAAGTCCGAACCAAGTCCAGCAGCATCCAGGCTGGACGCTTGCAATTATGTAGGTTAAAATGAGGGCTGGCTGGGGAGAAGGTGATTCTCTAGGACCGATGTTTCATTCATTTGTTTTTGGGCTTGACAGCGCGTCCAACTTGTAGGATAAAATCTGGTCTCAGCTTTTTCTCTCGACGACGGCTGTTTTTGCTCGCAGCTAGGGTTCCTGACCTATTTAGCTTTCCTGCCAGGTAGAGATCTTCAATACTAGGCCCGTATTCGGTTCTTTTGTGTTGTCATCAACATGACGACTCACTACAATGGAGGTTGTCCTAGGGATTCTGTAGTGGGACTGATATCATGTACGTTTTTGAACTTCTCCTTTGTGGCGACACTCTGACTAGAGTTTTCTCGGAAATACTGGTAAAAAAATTAATCTCCCTGGTGCCTTGGTCTAAATGAACCGGGTTCGAATCGTCAGCCAGTATTCGTAAGGTACGAGCTCGTATCCGACATCGTTCGGGATCAAATCCTCTGGACTTTAAGTGTTTCCGGCCGACTGACACGATCAGGCCTTCAGGCCGTAAACCACCTGTCAAGACTTCCAAATTCTACAGATACGAAGTAAGAGCATTGGAAAAGGAGGTACATATATAGTGATAGTCAGTACCAAAGCCGTAAAACATTGATATATGTACAGTAGTGAGTATATAGCAAAGCAAGATCATTGACCGAAAGCAATAACATGATAGCAAACATTGACGGATAGCGATGGATAACATGAGAGCAAATGACAGCAGGAATCAAGAGGGAAAAAAGAACACAAAACAAAATGACTTAGACAGCATTAGCGGAACCTGTAGGGCGCTGGAAACTTTCCAACCTCTTCTCAAGCTCACGCACACGAGCTTCTGCCTGCCGTAAAGCGGATTCTGCCTCACGACGAGCTTCTTCTGGAGCATGAAGTGCCTGGATGTACCATCAGAAAGACGTGTTTGTTCGAAGAGATGCAATTATCACCTGTTTCAATTCAATCCACTCCTGGTCCTCCATAACTTTGTCCGTCTCCCACTGGGCCTTGATTGTTTCTGGGGACCTCACCGCATTCACTGATTTGCCTCTCCCTAGAACCAGCCTGTTCCCATACCCCGTTAATCGATGTGAGCATTGACGTTTAGCCAACTCGGAGTCATACACGTGCACCTGCGGCTGTGTCGCCATCTCAAGGACCCTCCAGATGGTGTAGGCGTACCAATAACACTGAGCGAAAATTAAGTGGTACTGTGGCGTGTTCCTCGAAGTAGTCCGGAGGAGGTGCGCAAAACGCTCGAGGGTGACATTTTGTGAGTGGGTGAGGTCCATTGTCATGAGAACGTCGAATTCTCCTCCATAGGCTACAACATCACCTCTCTTGGGCAAGATGATGAGCCTGTCGAGAGCGTCGGGAGGATCGCCCTTGGTGGTTATCTTGACTTTAGCAATAGAACGATGGGCACGACTCGGAGTCTCCCACGTTGGAGGAGCGGATAAGGCTCTGAGAAATGGCGCCGTCGTTGAGGACTCGGTGGAAGATGATGCAGATGAATTTGAATCGATCCCTTCCATGCCAGTCATTTCCTGGGCCTGATGCCTAGCCAAATCAGCCCTCAGCTCATCCTCTCCTCTGTACTTCTTCGTATCGTCATGCAACCGGTCCACCATCAGATACGCCGGCCGCCGAGCTCCCACGGATTCTTTCAATGTCACAAGCAAGAATTCATGCTCTCCAGGACTATCCTGGCTGAAGTGACATTTACAGTACTCGACTTGGGTGATAACTATGTTTCCGAGGCCGTGGTCGAGAAAATGGTAATTCTCTTTGAGAGAACTGAGAAGCGACGAGGCGTTGGTTACGTCCTTGGTCCTTGAAAAGACACGCATCTCGTCGCTGCGTCGGGGTGGCATAACGAAGCGCAGAATGGAATAGAAGAACTGGGAGAGCCACGGAAATGTCATCCTGTCGTTGTGTCGTTCTTAAGGCAGAGGCAGAAGCAGCGAGCGCTACTATGGGTGCTGGTAGTCAGCATGAGGCTTCAAGCCAAGATTGGTTCCCACGGGTTGATCCACAAGGCTTGTTTACAAAAGCTTATACTAACTCTTGAAGTGGAGAATTTGAACCCTTCATTTGGTTCATCGACAAAACGTACCAGCACAAGTTAATTCGAAGGTTGCTGTCCTACCTCTATTGGCAGCACCGTTTACGCGCACGCGCTTAAATGATCCAGCAGTGTGAAGCTGAAAGGGTATTCAATACATGGACCTGCAGCTAATTCGCTACCAGTACTTACTTTCATAGAATCATCTCGGTTCCCTTGATTCCTGGGCAGAGGGGCTTGCCTTCGATATGATATGAACGGTGGTCAAGTGGCCCCGGTGTACGCAAGATTGAGCAAGTCAAGGCGCAGAATCAGAACAGTTAGCCCCTGTGTGCTGGAGAAGCAGTGTATATTTTCGCCTGAGCCAGCTGACTCTTCCACCCCGTCGGATTGATTATGTGGGGCCAAACTGTGTGCCAAAGACAGACTTTTTCGTGAGACGGGGACCTGAGCCATACCAAGCGCCGAGGACGACTCGGAGGACGAGCGCCTATGACAGAAAATTCAAAGGATGGAAAAGCGGCATATGTGAGTCATCTGAGTAGCTAATATTGGGCCATCTCCTCGATATTAGTGAAGGGAAATCGACGAAAGAGTCCCGAAGATGCACTGAACGGAGACAAGTGGTTTTTCGGAGTACAATACGCAATCCCCATCTAGGGCTTCCTATTTCAAACCATGTTCCAGATCCCTGCGTGAAGACCAGCGAAACCTTGCAACACATACTCGACAGAATAGAAGAAAGACCATCAGTATATTAGCTTAAGATGGTGATCAGAGCGATCGAGAAGGCTACTGCAAAAATACGTGCAACCGTAGCGGCCAACCAGATCCTTAGAGATTCAGGCGTATATTAAATAGATAATGCTTAGATGAGTACAAACAATTTCTGTGTGACTCAACAAGGTAATTTTAGCTGTATAGAGAATATGAGTTCAGTGTTTTCTATTGCGAAGACAAGTGATTGGATAGATCAAGCAGAATTAGCTTGTACTATTCGATAGTACGTTGCCGACTGCGTCAAGTCAGGTGGACAGTGAACAGACAAAGAAAGCACGTTCTCAGTGATATGGGTGAAGTGCCAGGATTAGTGAGAAGACCCAACATTAGAGTATGCAAAGGGACGTGACACGAATCTGAGCGTGCAATCAATAAAAAGCACTCACCTCATTGTGGCGACAGCTTGATAGGCACACCGCACTATAGCAGCACTTATCAAAGATGGGTAAGCGCCCACCGAAGCACATCCCTTGTGCATCCGATTGCCAAACACCTACCTACGTCCAGGCGATTTTTGCCTTGGGGGACGGAGGACGGGGGAAATTCTTGAGGTACGAATCAGAAGACCGGAGTGGCGGTGAGACTCTGAGGGTAGTGCAGGAGGAAGCGAACGCACTGTACTGTCGCTGCGTACGAACGGCTCGAGCAGCTCTAGTTTTGAATGGCGGTGGTTCGGGTACACAAAAGGGGACTTGATTGTACTGCAAGAGTAATGTGATGATTTCGGGTCCTAGATGTTGCGCAGCGTCATGGATGAGAAACCGTTACCAAAGAGTCATGGCCAGACTACGAAGGTATCGTTAAATGAGATCTATATCAAGCTAGAATGTCGTGATAACAAAGACGGAAGCGCACGCTGATAAACTGGCGTATGTTGGCCGTCTCTTTGGTTCCAATCAACGAGAGAGGAGAGTGAAATGCACACCGTGCGTCTGGCGCTGAGAAGAGTAGATACAGGAGTTTCTCTGACCCTTGGACCACGGATCTGTCAGGACTTAGTCGGTACAGGTCTATGACGGCAGTCTGCTCAACGACACGCAGAGCGCTGTCGAAGAAAAAGAGTTGGCTAGCGGTCGACTTATCAGTTGCAACAACTATCGTCGTATTTCCTATTTCCTGGACTAGAATGGAATAGAAGATGAAATGAAGTGCCTTATTGGACTGACAGATACTTTCCACCTCGGTAACATAATTGCCATTAGTATAAGGAACAGGCGAATCTGCGGGCACAATACATCAATAATTGTCGTGCTCAGCTGTTCTATGCTGTTATTAATCAAACTTTGAAAAGACCATAAGACAATGTGGCGTCAATTGAATAAATCTTTTCACTGTCGAAGCAGAGAAACAGCACGTGAACTAATAATCATCATCGTTGCAGAACTTTGGCGATATCGACGAGCCGGAGTATCAGACAATACTGATTGCCTAAGGCATCGAAGTTGGTCGCTGCGCAGGCCATGTGTATTAGAGTGGTGCTCACCAGAATATCCTTATACGAGTCGAATGCGTCCCCAGTAGGGAAGATGATGTAAACTGTTTTCGTCTGGTGATTTTTATAACGTCATAGGCGCATGAATATCCATCAGACACTCTCTGACCTTGCACGGAAGTGGCGCAGGTTCATCTAGTACACCTGATATCAGGAAACTCAATCCACATAGTAGGTGCAGCACAACTCCGCAGCAAAGAACAGTGCTCACCGCGGACCGGATATCCTTGTTCCTAGGAGCAGATGAAACAAGACTGTGTGCACGGACGCGATGGTCTGATTTACATGCAGTAGCACAGACATCAATGAGGCTCGAACCGTATAGCAGGTGCAGCCAAAACACTCACCCTAGGCTTGAACGGACTAGCGCCTTGAGCGACTCTGTACATACAGATAAGCCTTGCTAATACGTAGTCATGATTCGTCATAGCAAGCTGCATCTCTATCCCGTAGAGACTCAAATTCCAGATGCGCTTAGGCAGCGACAGTGTCCACAGCTGAGATCGCGGTTTCAGGATCAAGCACGTCAAAGCCAGCCGTATTAACGGCAAGAATTCAACCGTTGTGAACCTTGTGTGGTATAGTCAATTAATTGAGATGGTGAGGAATCGAGCAGGTGGTTGGAGGAAATTTCGGGCTTCGTCTGCTTCTACTTCCGTCCGAATCCTTGATCCACACCCAAAAACGAATGGAATAGCGGAAAAGTTGGTTTAAAGACCAGCAAGAGATACACGTTTTTGTGCTGGAATTTTAACGAATCTCAGTCCGCCTTGAGGTGCAAGTCGGTGCTTTGGGAAAACTGCTGACGCTGCCACATTTGATAGGACGTCGTCGTTGCACACGAAGCTTTGAGGATCTTCGGTTCCGCGTTAGGAGACAGCATTTGGTTCCGTGTCGGTGGATAGGTAGCGCACCGGCCACAGTTTTAAGGTTGTATGTTGATGGCGAGGTGGAGGTACGAAGAAAACTCGCGTGGCAACCCAAATATGGGCATCACCTTCATGTACTTTTCAACTAAGGATTGTCGATCAGAAAGGACTGGGTGACTTATGCAAGGCACCAGATATGCGGCATCTAGTAACCGTACGATGTCTTCGGCAGCAATGGTATGCTTATCTGCCTTGTCCACGAGTGAGCGATCCTCCAATCGGAGCGCGGCGCTGAGAATTGGAAGCGAGTGGTCAGGTATCAAAGGACGAAGCGCGTTCTTGCAGGAGCTGATGGCAGCATAGATTCGATATTTGTGAGCCGCCTCGGCAAGCGGGAGAAGGACAGCAAACGTGAGCTCGGCAAGGTCCGGCTGTGGCTCGTTATACAGGAACTGGAATAAAAGTTCGAGTGTCCTGGATGATTCAGGAAGGGGGTCGTCTTGGAGTGGGATGTGAGAATTGAGGGTGATATTGATGCGATGTAGCCGGAAGTGGATGCCGTCGGACGAGTATATGGAAGTGTCTGCGTCTGGGTACGAGACTATCGGCGCATTAGACTTTGTGGTGTTGGCGGGGAACCGGGCATCAAGACTTTGAAGGTTCGGATTTGCCGGATTTGTAAAACAGCCACTTTGTCTTTTTACGGACTGCTCGCCTGGATCCGCTTTCAGCTTCACCCATTTCAACGGATAGAGGAACATGCTAACAATGTTATTCACAAATAAACTCCACTTTTTTTGCACCTGGGCTTATGACTACTGAAGACTCTGCCTTAGCCTGACTTATCCTTTGTTTTTGCAGGCGGTGCCTACGTGTACTACACTCAGAAATGCTCCATCATTTCATGAGTGTTACAGGAAGATATTCTGCTAGGCATCATTCGTGTCTCTCTGTGGCATCAGTCCCTGGGAATCTAACCGACCTGCGGCCATCCTTGGCCTACTTTGCAGTCTTAGCCTGAGAATATATGCAGAGTTTAACGTCAATAGTGTAAAGCTGAGAGTAAATTTGGGAAATTTTCTACAAAGGTGAGCATTGCAATATGCCTACCCAAATCATCTTGCTTACCATATTCTTTGCGCAGGTGGTCTACCAAGGATAGCATGCGCAAGGAAGTCCTTGCTTGGCCTAGAAAGAGAGCCATCCTTGACAAAGATTACAGATATTGCACAGGGTAAGTGCATCTCTAATATTTATAATGCCTTTTTGACGCGACTGATTGGCTTGTTAAATGTCCAAATGTATCAGAACAGTTATAGCTCGAACGGTCTGAACAAGGATGTCTTACCGGCTTCGAACATGAGCAGTCCTTCTTCGAATGGACTGTGACATATATACACCGCTACACGTTCGTACAATGTCAATGTGATGTCGGGCACCATCCCCATAGACAACGAAGTTCGAACGCGCTGCCCGATGATTTGAAGCTCATCGTCCAAGCCTCTAGGAAAACATCCTTCCAGTCTTACTAGCACGCCTTCGCCCGAGTCCAGGGCATGATTGTGCGGTCACCAAATCTGAATCTTCTCAATTACACGAACGACACGTTTGATGCCTGTCTATCTTTCGAGAGTCCAAATTCGGCCTGCTCTAAGCTCTTCCACCACCCGCCTTTCATTACACTACTTCTCTACTTTCTAGGATGCATGATATCCCTCGACGCATCAGTCACGCAGCAGTCAAGGTCAAAGCAAGATCGGTACGTATAAACCAGCTATGGATCGTGACACCCGACATATCACCTCTTGACTTGGAACCACTACCATTGTTTCTTGCTCGGTGCTCTCGCTCAGCACCCTCTTGTATGTTCTCTCAGCTTCAGTATACAGGGTGTCCATGCCCGCCACTGACGTCAGTCGGAGGTCGGAAGCACCTATCATGGCGGACATCCTCACATTTGGCGTACCTCGCAATATTAGCGAGCTGAATACTACGTTGGAATCACTCAGCGATACTTTCACCTGAAGCGTAGTCATCGACGTCGTGGAGCAAAACGCCGTCGAGACAGTCACCCTGGTCACAGTTCCTGCGCCTTCTTGACGCCGGCTTCGACAACGCCGGTCGATCATCCGCCTAACCAGGCATTTATCCGAACCCGCCCTGGTCGCTTAGTGCCTATGGTCACGCGATCTCTGTCGAACCGAAAGATGCTAACGGCGTTCTTGCTGTCGGCCTTCGTCATGTTGTTCTCTGCGACTGCCGTGGTCCTCAAGCGGTCGTCCAGGTCATCCCAGCGCCACTCCGTCCCTGCCCCTGCATATCTCCCATTACCTTCTCCCGACGCTGGCTCAAGGGCACGGGGGTTCTTCACCCTCGTCCTCACCATCATGATAGTCATCGCTATAGGTCTCTTCGTCGTCCAGAGCGTTGTCTCTGAGAAACCTTCCGCGGCTCTCGACATCCTTCGTTCTCTCTTGTGTGATTTGTGTGACCACTTTGGAACGGTGGCCTTCCACCATTGTTTCTACTCTGTCAAGCAGATTTAAGGCGAGTAGGAAGATTTAAGGCGAGTAGGAAGATTTAAGGCGAGTAGGAAGTGGAATTGGACAAGGCGAGGTTGTTGCCGTGGAGGATATGCTCAATATGCTCATAGCAGATCAGGCGGAGCAGGGCGCAAGTTCACTGCCAGTCTCAAACCTTGAGGTGAGTGTCATATATCATGTTCTAGTCCACGTTTTCTCACTGTTATACTTTCAAGTAATGAGAAATACGGCGTCTCCCTTATCCGGGAACCTTGCGCGCAGCAATGCCCTTTACCTTTCAAGGAGATCGGCTGATGCAAACTTCAATTTGGACATACTCAAAGCCCGGGTAAGCACGGCAATTAATGTTTTTAGTGCACAGACTAATATTACAGATCTTATAGAACACCTCTGTCACTCGCGAGTCGATTTCCGCCCAGGCAATCCATAGTCTGTACGCCACGGTCCCAGAGCAGAACTCGGCATCACGAATGATGGTTGAGGACATGGCCGTAGAGTATGACGCTTCGGATTCCATCGCTTCCGCAATCCTCTCGGTGGCGAGCCTGGATGTGAGTACCCCACAGTATAACATGTACGACGGTCACTCACCTTTGTGGTTCCAGGATTTACGGGCGATGACATTCACGATGTCGTTCCCATCTATGGATGACCCGGCGCGTCAGGATACCCGTTTTGAGAGATTGCGACAAACCGTATTTGATGAACTCACAGAGGATACTGAGGTGAGTTTTACAACTGCTTTCTATGATGCACGTGCTAATGCACTATGGCTTGCAGACAATGGTGCCGTCATCGTCGCTATTGTCCATAATAGATTTTCGGTCAGTTTCCCTTGAATGGCATTTGGCTTCGAGCTCACCTGAAGCCCTCTACCCGAGCACCGGAGGATTCAGGCGGTTTGATACGGCTTGGTCCCCAAACACCGGGGTGAGTACCTATGTAAAGCACCTGGGTATCCACGAATGCTCATTATCATATTCGGCAATTGTGGGCTAGGGACTTCTGGCATCGTAGTGTACGGAGCAGGCGAATCTGCGAGGAAAATCCGTCGATAACTGTCCAGCTTAGCTGCTGCTGATATCGATTGAACTGTGAAACGTGTTTAACTGCTACCTGTTGGGCTCCGAGTCGCCATCGTTCCGATCTCCTTGGAGCGAGGTGGCAGTGATCCCCTAGTTTCCCCGACCTCTCCGAAACACGCCAAAATGGATGCTTCTTTCATTACCTCTGTTTCTGTTCATGAACCTGACCTAGGTGCTTGCGTCGCAGTGGAGGTTCGTCAAATCATCAACAATAGCGGCTTACTCTGCCATTCTGTGCCATTCTTCAGAAATAAGCCGGAAAAGAACCACTGTTGAGGATCATGGCCGAAATTCTGGAACGAATAGCTATTCAGTACAAGGAACGCAACTTTGCACGGCTATGCAAACCCATCAAAGATCTCAACTTGTTAGGTGACCCTTCGAATATAGAGAAGGCTTACGAAACTACGATTGACATGGGTACTTCTGAGGATTCAGGACGGTCTGTTCAAGCCTGTGTTTTGCTGTATGGCCCATTTCTCATGCCTATCTAAACTCGGAGAATCAGCTGTGTGGGTGTGGTTGTTGGGACTCTCTTTAGAACTCTCACACTGATCATTCTGTAGATACCGTAGAGAAAAAACCGGGTCACCTCTTTTTGAGCAGCAGGACGATGAAATTGTTAGAGCACTCTCTAGCACTCTCAAGCTACTCATTCCCAGACGCCGTAGAAAAAACGTGTTCGCCTCTTCTTAAGCATAGGACGATGCAATGTCAGCAAAGCCCACTGACTGATGCTTGTCTTAAAAGCGGGTTCTTTGTAGTATCGGCACTGGAGATGTTCCCAGTGCAAACACAGTGGACAGGAACCAGGCCTTTACTTAATAAGTGTGGCGTGCTTCAGCCCCTTTGGACGGTGCTACAAATTCCTTCATTGTTTTTTCTGGACGAGTGATTCGTGGAATAACGCTCCTGTTTGTTTGATATTTGAGTCTTACTTTCTCGGAACCGCAGTGTATTCCGCGCCGATGTCACGATGTCATCCTTCTGTTTTTACTTATTTGCCAGTCCCCTTCGTCATTCTTTCCCCTTGTCGTATAAGGATATTGTCAAAGAAGTCCCCCCCGGAAGTTAATGATCTTATTGCCGCAACAGTTTGCACGGTAAATTAGACCCTCAGCATCGACCTCATGGAGACCATAAATTTCTACGCCACCAACGTCCGGAATTTCGCGAACCAGGCCTTCACGTTCTCTAGATGATAAATTTGTACGTGATCACGCACTGAAAGGCGACTCGATGTAATTCTACATTCTCTTTCATTTTCGCATCGGCACTGTCTGATGCTTGCCGCTATCCTAGTACCTATCGATATTATCTGGTTCTTGCTTTTTGTTCAGTTCAGGCGTACTCTAATAGACGGTTTAACGCTTCATGGAATAAGTGTCCAACTGGCAAGCGCCCGGTCCGACTCACGTCAGGAACGGACGCCACCAAATTTTTGTTAGGCTCGGAGACGCTCCGTTGGCATCGTGGATTTGTCCACTTGGGAAGGCGGTTTTCTTCGGACGTCGGGAGTTGGCGAGCACAGGGGAACTAGTCGGACCGAGTTATGACGCTGCAGTAGCGCGGGTTAATTTACGAGTGCATCCGGTGATTGCCGTTGTCGCTGTAAGGATGGGACGTAGGACATGATTTGATCAGTACATATGGAGAAGTCAGCATCCATTGGCACGCCACCTTGGACATGAAGGTAAGGATGTTATATTTACCTTAAGCAATTCAGTATATTAGCGGGGATTCTAGCTGTATCGTCATTTCTGGTGAGGAAGCTGGTAATCTACTCCGATACGGGCTGGTCAAGGTATCATGGTAATTATCTACAGGACAGAGTATTATATGAGGTATAGGTAAAAGAGAGACATATGCTAGCAGGGGCAGATAAAAGATGTCGATATATACATTTTCTACTTAAACGTTGGGGATTCCTGGTTAAGGCTGTCAGATTATACAAAATTAGTGGAGAAACTATATCAAGGTACTCCAAAAGAGCTTTACGAAAGACAAAAACCCACCGGTGGAACTCAAAGTCCCAAATCACTGTACGAAGGGGAATACTGTTCACCATATCCAGAAGCCAGTATGTGTCCCTGCAGCGAATAATGCGCATCCGTGTCATTCAAAACCAGCTTACGATGATCCACATCCCAAGCCGACGCGTGAGGCTGAGACACACATGCAGTTGGCCAATGGGAAAAGTTCCGATCAGAACACGCGCTAAGAGATGGCGGTATCACCCCGTTACACGCTGGTGTCTCCGCAAAATGAGATGGTAGGGCAGGTCCGGTCGACGAATGAGAGTAGGGGATGGGCGAGGGTGCTGCATATGTATGTGAAAATTCGTATACAAGAGACAAAAGCACCACTTCATCCGACGGTCTGGGCTCGATGATGTTTTGGGTGACGGTACATTGCGCTAAATCTGGGCGCACTGTTAGAGAAGAACGTTACATAAAAGAAGAGTGTAACAACGTACCATATCTTTCACAAAGATGTGCCCAATACTCGGGTAGGAACCTGGCTCGGTAGGCATAACAGAAGGTAGGGTTCGTTTGCTCCACGTGCGGGAGTAAAGGGGATACTTCCGAGTGCACCAGCACATTGTTGACGTAGACAGTGAAGGAGGAAAAGGTAGAAGCCGACGTAGGCCTCGAAGAGGTGAAGGTTACGGTCGGGGTAAGGGTCCAAAGAGGACGGTCCGCCGAGAGAATGATTCGGCGATGATAAAAAGGCTCAGACGGCACTGGTTCAAAAGAATGTTGTAAAAGAGAGTGACCACGCCAGGTGGATTCTTGGTGACAGATCTCGATGCGAACGGCGACGTTGCGAGGTATGGCGGGTAGCACTTGATACCCAATTTCGTCAGAGGAGACGCTGCTGAGCGGGGTCAAACGAGACGATTCGGAAGAAACCTCTGACGATGACGACGCAGTACACTCTGATAACGGCGAGGACAGAGTACATTCATTCGTTTCTGAGGCCGGAGAATCGGCAGTGTCCGTCGAGGATGAATCTGGTTCGGGAGAATACTCCCTCCGTGTGAGCAACTCAAGGACTAAGCGTTGTCATCGTAAACGGAAAGGAATATTCAGAGTGCTCAGATTACTCACCTCTTTCGTCTTCGCATGTATCCCGAAGTTGCTGCAGGCGACTCCCCACTTGCTTTGCCGTTCTCCTTTTGCCCGTCTTCCTTAGAATTTCGTTGGATATGAAGATATTCCGTTTGGGAAATCGACGAAGCTCTTTGGGATTCTTGATATTCGCAGAATGCGGACGATATTTTTCCAAAGCTAGGGATCTCAAAGCGTGGGTCGCAAGGGATAAAAATTATCACGATTAAGATACCTTCAAGCAAGGCCGCTTCAATGTACGGTGGCCAGACAGCTTCGTTCTGTTGATCTTTCATCGTCTTCCATGACTTCCTGCCCGTGATTATGGTATCTGAACGAACTTGAGAAGAGCGAGGAGGGCGTCGACCGGGAATAAGACGAAGATTCCCTTCCATCGTCGGGTATAGGCTGTTGGAGACAGGAGAGAACTGAAGTTCATTGCCCATGGGTAGGTGAAAGGAATGAGTCTCGGAGGCCGGGCCATATAAACCGCCCAGTTAAAGTGGCAGAGTTCCCACAATAGGTCCGGTGAGATCCAGATTACCTGCCAAGTACCCGTCTTTAGCAGGTGGATCGAATGCAGACGGCGACTTTATGTTCAACAAAGCCATTATGCCGTCACTTCGATACCATGGCGCCCTATACGTTGCAGAAAAGCACAGCCTTAAATAAGAATGATCGGTGAACAAAAACAGTAAGGCAAAAGAAGTTCCTGGAACCTGATACTACGCGCACAACTGGTCCAGTTTAACCGGATGCAGAAAAAAGACATCGCGACATTTTTTGTTGGAGACCGCCATTCACGTACAGACCGTCAAAAGGGCCGTGAAATGTCGGCAGAATGGAAAACCGTAGTACGGACACAATGTCAATCGGACCCTTTGGAGCGATTTTCTCGCTTCTTGAGCGAAAAGACAGGGCGGGCAAGGCAACAGACCCACAAGGGGAAGCTCGCCAGGTTCTAAAGTGACCGTCAAAAAAAAACGACGCGAGAAAGAGATCTAATAGATTAAACATAGAGATCCGACGCATTCTATCTCCGGGGAAGATGATCAAAGCGCAGATTTGTTGAGGGCCGGCAGACCTGATGGTCCAAGTTCCGAGTCCGCTGTTGAACTTGGTTCGAAATTGAAATATCAAATTCAACCTAGCCGATGATTGGCTTTGTTTGCTTTTAAGGGGTTTGCGGCACCGAAAATCTGAGCGGTGACTTTGTCTTTGCTTCCACCATCGTGCCCAATGGATCCCCATGCATCAGACGACTCGTCGACGGAAGACGATGCCGCGTCACAGACGACCGAAGATGATCCACAAGTCCCGGAACTCAATGGGCAATCTGCTCCACCACCGCCCACGCGAATTGCTCCCGTAGCATCTTCAACAGCGAGAGAAAGACCGCACTACGAGCTACGACATACGATGAGAGGTCATACAAAGTCAATTTCAGCTGTAAAATTTAGCCCAGATGGGACACTCTTAGCTTCATGTGGTAAGTTCAAGGCGTTTCTTTTATTACCGGTGTCGGTTGAAAACTTTCTTTGTCAGGTGCAGAAAATATGGTCAAGATCTGGTCCCCCTTTACCGGAGAACTTATCCGAAATCTAAATGGACATACCGCTGGGCTCTCTGATATCTCCTGGTCCACAGATAGCGTCTACTTGGCCTCGGCATCGGACGATAAAACTATTCGAATATGGGAGGTCGATACCGTATGTACTGATAGTGTTAGAATGATTTCAATACATCCTGATGGCTTTGAAACCAAGGGTATGGCTGCAAAAGTCCTGAAAGGCCACACCAAAGAAGTGTTCTGCCTCAACTACAACGCCACGTCCAATCTTCTCGTGTCCGGATGCTGTGATGGAGATGTGAAGATCTGGAATACGGCCAGAGGTTTTATGCGTTGCTATACCTGCCCTCCTGACCTTGATTGAACTTCGGTACCGCAGGCAAATGCATGAAGACGCTCCATGCACACTTGGATTATGTGACCGCAGTACATTTTAATCGGGATGCGTCTCTGATCGTGTCTTGTTCCTTGGATGGCCTAATGTGCGTTCAGGAGTTTCCCGTGATCAAGGCTAACTCGTCCCTTGATGCCAGACGTATATGGAATACAAGCGATGGGCAGTGTCTAAAAACCCTTGCCGAGTCGCAGGATGCAATCTGGTCGGTCATGTCATATCGGGTTTTTCCAGTATTCTGACACCACCGTTAGCCAACACGTGCAGTTTTCTCCCAATTCAAAGTATATTCTTTCCACGGCGCACGACAGTGCGATACGACTCTGGGATTACCAGACGAATCGCTGTCTAAAAACATACATTGGCCATTCTAATTCTAAGTACTGTATATCGGCTTGCTTCAGCGTTACTGGCGGGAAATGGATTGTAGCAGGCAGTGAGGATCATAAAACTTACATTTGGGACCTGCAAACACGGGAGATCGTTCAAATTCTCGAAGGACATAGCGGTATGTTTCTCATTCACCTGACGTGGCTAGCACCAACATTGTACTGTTTCAGACGTCGTTGTGGCAGTCGCAGTGAGTATTGGGTCGTCTATACTTTTTCTTGCCCAGGAACTAGCATACCCCTTCCAGACACACCCCTCTCAGAATATGATTGCAACGGGCTCCATTGATAGCGACCTTACCATCCGGATATGGTCTGATCGCACTGGCGAAGCCTGACGCCGACTTTGTACTTTTTTTAACGGTTTTCATGGCGACAGTGTGAGATATACTTCCAGATCATCAATGGCATGTACAACTTGGTGTAGAAGAGGGGTTACGCTGGAAGGTTGATGATACTAATACAAGGTCCATTAAATGCGACAGGAAATCGTTGTGAGCATAAAAAGAAAGCATTGTCGACAATCGTAACGTTTATGATGCGCGTGGCTTACTTGACAGGTTCGGCATTCAACAAATCTACCGCAGCGAGGAGTTAATTAACATCTGACAGGTAAGTGATAACCTCACCTTTAGCCACCTCTTTATCCGCATCAGTTAATCCGGAATCATGCGCTTCCAGGAAAGCGTCAACCTATACGCTGTTTCAGCCGGCAGCTATACAATGCGAGGCAAAAGCCGACCAACCTCGTCCATGACGTTGTCGCCTCCGTCTAGTGTATCATCGCCAGAACCTTCATCGTCGTCATCGTCCTTGGCGTCGTCAATGGCGAATGCAGTGCGCTCCATGAGCGCAGCATTTGCTGCTTGTACCATAGGCATCGGCGAGAACACAGAATTTGTCGTAGTGCTACTTGCTGTATCCACACTGAGCGAAGAGGATGAAGTCGCGAGCGTCGAGGAACTCTCGCTCGACTTGAGACTTCCTTTTGACGGGGAGTGCCGCATAGATGGCGTGAGAAGTGATTCCCGAGCCTTGGGTTCCTCGAGTTTCGTGTAACGTCCAATAGATGGCCGATGGATCACCTTCGGGGATGTCATGGTCAACAAACCGGCTTCCCCACTCAGCTCCGCCGCGACTTACTTGATGTTTTCCAATCGTTTTTCCAATCTCATCTGTGAACATGTTGAATATCTTCTTATTACTATCCGTTGCAATCGTGGACCAGATATCGCCTAATAGGCCGCTGTTAGATGTCGGCAATTCCATGTCAGGCAAAGGGTCTAGTCTGAACGACGCTGACAGGTCGGTCTCGAAGAAGGACTCAAGCACCTCATCGGCTAGTACCACCATTCGGAATCTAGGCCATAAGAGTGAGCATTGCATAAAGTTAGGAGGACGGTTCAATGCATACGTCGCCAAGTTCAGATACGGTTGATTAGACGCAATAGGCGGCGGAGACGATGGCTCGCTATCCTCTCCTGTTTCGACTTCTGGTCGGGGTAAGAGAGCATCTCCATATTCGAATGCATTAGTCATGAATCGACTGACGGCTCCGAGGTACGCATCCCCAATCTCATATCGAAATATAAACTAAGCAGCAATACTTCAGAGGGCAAAAAGACTGTTAACGGGAACTGGACATACCAGGAATGATTCCGAAAGGGTCAGTACCTCGTCCTTTGTGAGATAGCCGTCTTTGTTCTTGTCGTGAAGATTAAAGAACCATTCGATATTCTCCATTAGATCATTGAACATGACGCCATCTAATCCAGAGACAAGATCCTGTTAATGCCGATTCAGTCATGATCTAAAGATAAAACCAAGGGGCAAAAGTACCTGGAACGACAGGGCGCCGCGGCACGACGTATCCCAAAAGAAGAAAAGGCGATCAATGAATTCGTGCTCTGCCATTTCACGATCAATACGTTGCTGAAACAATTAGTGAGAAAAAAGGCCAGGAAGAATGGTACTAGAGCAAACCTGGAAGCCATTGCGTACAATTCGCTCGTCCCGTGCCCACGTCGCGATTTCACTAAGGAAATATTGGAATGTCTTCAAGCCAATCCTGGTCTCGGGTTTCTCTTCTGTCCCGTCGGCAGGTGCCAAAAGACTGGGTGGAGGAGGTACAGCTGGAGGCGGTGGGTAGATGCACATTGACCTATACAGCGAATCATAAACGAGCCCGGCCTGTTCTTTGTTGAATCTGCCAAGACTTTTGAGGTTCCGCACAGCAGAACGCTTAGAAAAGGACTCTATGCTGTGGATGATCTCGCTCCTGAACCGCTTGCGCTCAGAAAGGATCATGTCGTCGGTTATGACTGAGAATTCACGGAATGAGACCAGAAGGAGCTCTTGGAAACGTGTTATTGCTCGTGCACGAGGATCAGTCGAGTCTGGGTGAGCAGAATCTCCCAAAGATGCGAAATAATCTCGCATGAGACTGAGATACAAAGATTAGATCATAAGCGACAAGAGGAAGGACGGAATGTACTTGAGGAATTGGCCGTCATCTTGGATCTGGAGAAGCTTCTCCCCATTGATCTTGAGAATAGCTATTGACAGAATATGAGTCGACATTCAGTAAGTCAGCCATCGTACTAACCCAGTCTAAAATAAAGAGGAAATTTGAGTCTCTAAGTCAGGTACATTTATGGCGATCGCTTACCCCACTTGGAATAGTACTTTCGGGCCCATGCAGAAGAAGCAATCCACAACCCGAAAAGCGAAAATCATGGGCATACTGTTAATATACCTGTGGCGAACTGACATAAACCAGAGAACACAACAGCAGACATGCACCCACAGACTCAAGAACCAGGGCAACGACGCAACCGAAAGTTGAACATCTACCTCTTGGAAATGATCGTGAATCATCGGCAAACACCGTTGGACTAAGGACTCGAAGACACGTTGATCTAATAGCGTTCCGTGCATGGAGGGCCTGGAAAGGGCTTAAAATCAATAATTTCCGAAGTCATCAAGACAGCGTACGCGTAGTAACCAGGAAGTAGGCGGTCACATAAAACTTCTAACAGCCAAAATGCTTGTTCTTCCGACATATATCTAAAGCAATTCGGATGGGTGAAACACATTGAAAACTTGGCCACTCACATAAGAATGGCTGCAGCCAAGATATTCATTGCCTATTGGTTTCCAAGTCAGGGTCTGGGTATGACTGCGAACGAGCTACGGACCTGACAATAACCAAGTTCGGGATTTTTGAACGAATAAGCTTGCAACACGCGTCGGAGGGCACCGATTCCTTCTTCAGACTGGTAACCTACGTACTCTGGCAAACTCCTGTGAAGATCCTTCTCAATATCCTCCGTACTGGTACTTGTCCGTCCCTTGTTCTCCTCCAATATCCGATCATAGCGGCCGGGGTTGGAAAAGCGCAGAAATATGGAGCCGGATAAGGTTTCCCACATCTCCCCACGAAGTCGATTGGGTAATCCAACTTGTACGAGCCGGGTACATTGAGGGTACCGTAAAAGGGTAAGATTACGCCCATGTGCTTCCGAGACCAGTCAGTCAAACACGTTGAACGTGCACCAGCGTTTAACACATACTTCGCAAGTAATTTGTCCATAGTTTAATCTTGGAAGCTTCTCGGAGCCTAAGTTTCTTTGTATTAGTAGACCATTTATGCAAAGATAAAGATACGCACTTCTTTGGATCCCCGGGAAACTTGAAACGTAGCCCCAAACCGCCATGGTAAGTCGTCTCCCGAGGCTCGGGGTGTTCCTTCTCCTGGCTAATAAGGCTTCCATCCTCCCTCTCCTGATCTGCGACTGACGACGTCGCGGACACGAGCGCTTCCGAATAACATGTCTTCACAAACCCCTTGACGGCCTTCATCTGCCCACGCTGCAGCTCAATCTTCAATGCGTCACGCAGTAACGAACAGAACTGGTCTGCCGTCGGTCGAAGGGACGTCAATTGGACGATCTACAGCCATTAAAGTGTACTGCCACCACGAGAAGTAGCAACTTACTATTTTGCCCCCGTGAAAGAGAGCGAGACTCAATGCATAGATGCCCGCTCGAGCATTGAGTCGTTCCACGCGCCGTATCGTCGATAGCGGGATGGTGAAGCGCACAGACTTGCGGTCGAGCGAGGTAAAGGCCAAGTATGGAGCGATGAGGTGTAATTTGCCCGCCTAAGACGCCATTGGTCAAGGGTCTCGACGCTGCAATACTGTCGCTGTACTCACATACGAATCCTCTTCTTCTTGTACCCCAAGGCTCAACACAGCATTGATATCCATCTTTTCTACCTCTTCCTCAGACACCTTCTCGGGCGGTGAGTCATTAGGCACCGGTGTCGCAGGCAAGGAGAAGAATATCTGTGTCAGCTGTTCCTTTGTGGGCTCTTTGAAGTTCCGCAGCGCGGTGGAAATCGTCGACATCGCTACCCGTCACTAGGAGCTGGAGAGAACGAGGACAAGGTCGGTGATCACCCCAGTTCCTAGGCGTTGAAGAGTGACGGAACTGAGCAAGACTAGCAAGAGCGATGGTGGCTGTGTAATATGATCGCTTTGTTCATACATATCTCTGGCGGCGCAGATTCTCTGCGCTTTTAATTATTTAACTATTATAGCCGGCGATATGTACCGTAACTTGTTTCTTCCGAATCCCAGGAATATTGCTTAATTTATTTACCTGTGCTCTCCAGTGCCCCTTGGATTTTGGCTGCGTTAAATCTTTCCTTGCGCCTTTCCTGCTGGCGACGCTCGCTTCCTGTTCTCGTTCCCTTTCCATCTGCAACTTCTGGCTCCTCGTAAAATTTGTGAGCTCTCCAAGTATCTTTTTTCTCCGGTGGAATGTTCCCGGAACTGTATGGGCCGTCGTCGTGTCTACGATCAATTTGACCATTACCTCTGACAGCGTCCGGCGCTACACTGCACTGCTGGAGAAAGGTTTTACAATCATCCTTGCCTTCCTTGCTTCTTACTCCAAGTCGATTACTGCTTCCTTAAATCTACTACTTCACGTCTGGCTGATACCGCGCTGCTCTGCAGTGAAATGATTGAAATCTTTGACTACAGGCTGATTCTCTGCCTGATCGCGGCGTGAAGGCCCTGCCCTTCGTAAACTTCCAACCTCTATCATCTCTAGCACTCGCTTTTGTTGCAGCATCCATACCAGCCCCTTCCTCATTTCAACTTGACTATGGCTTTTCTGCATTTGCTAAGATCTGTCTGGCTGTCGTTGTGCTGCTCCACAGTGAAATTCTAACAAAAAATGAATCACAGACTGGTGCATTGCCTGATTACTACGTGAGCTTTTGCTTTCGTGGTATTCCAGTTTTATGTGCAATCTACGCCGATATCTGCTTCCACTGTTAAAGGAGTGAACTACCGTGCAATTGTATCTCTTCTTCAGGCACTGTCCCAAATATCTGCGCCTTGCAGCGATTTTTTCTACCGCCAGAAATCGCGATACTGATGCTGTGTAGTTCCACCGGACTTTGTCGACAACGTGCCTGAAAGAACTTACGTCTGAAAAAGGCTTATCAACTTTCAATGTAACGACCCATTGAAGGGCTGTAGACAGTGGTAGCCATTGAGGCCAGACTGGACCTTAGGTTCTACCCAGCAGCGTAAAGTTGACCTTAAGCTCGGCTTATGGACTACTGGAGTTATCAGTAGATAATTAAGTATATAGTTGTTATACTAGTGTTAGTATACGCAATCATGTATTATATATGCCCAGCGTTCCCCGTTGAACCGTGCCGTGTAATGATGCTCTTATATCTCTGTCCTTATCAACATACCGTAAAGTATGATTTACATGTCTTTCTTTATCTTCGCATCCTCTCGCCGTGGAGGTTTTGCGCTGGTCGGACTTGTGTCGGACCGTTACCCGATTACTCCACCTTTCTCGAGTAGGTCTTCCCTCCCTTCGGCGCCACTTTCTGGTGAATATAGTGTTCCCTCGTCGTGGAATGCCATCCCTGGAGGATCAGTTGGCGTAGGTGCTCTACCTACATTCCTTACGTCTTTAAATTTTTGTTAAGCGTGGCTATTCAAAGCCAGGTTTGCTAGACACTCAATGGTGTCTATGTAGTATGTGTCACGATGACATTGAGGATGTATTACACGTTCTCTTTTTGTGTCCTCATGACACCGCCTCTCACTGTTGTTCGTCCCTCCTCTGTACTAATTTACAATATGTTTTCACTATTCTATTGCCGAGGCCGGGAGGAGTACTCGTGACGGGGCAGCATGGGATCGATTCGGTTCGGTCCCATAGCAGCTAGACATCCCCCTGGCTTCATTGACAGTAAAGTGCACTTCATAGATAGCCACCTGTAGTACGGACGTCGTTACGTTTCTGTTCAGGAGCACCGATTAATAAAACAAACTTCTTTCTTGCCGGATATTTGTATCACCGGTGCTATTAACCATTATTCCGCTCTTGATGCGATACCACGCTTAAAAACTGAAACTACAACATGATATATCTCTAAATACAACAAACGGACTATTGAAAATATAGGAAAACCTATATTTTCATCATACAAAACAGCGTACCCATTTCCACCCACCGACGGCCACATTGATCTAAGTATTTATCCACACAATTCGACATGGCCTTCAGAAGCTCTGCCTGTTGCGAAACAAGAACAGAAACTCCCTCTGTAACAGATGATAAACCCAGCAACACCAAAGAAGTAACATTGCATACCTTCGGAGCTCGTTCCCCTCGAGGCTTTCATTGCACGTTCTCCATCGAAAAGGGAGGAAAAGTAGCGAAGTTGGTCATACAGTTGGGCATCAGAATACTGTGAACACCTTCAATGCCAAGCAGTCGTTCATACGACGACAACGAACCTCAAAAGCGGCTGTTCCTCGACATCCCTTTTTGAGACACCTTCGACTATATACCCCCACCATGCGTGTCCGATTACCGCAAGTAACATCATCGCACACGGTCCAGTCTTCGTAATACGTCGAGATGTGACCCCTCATCTGGACTTCAAGTTGCAGCTGTAGACTTCCTGACGGTATCGGTTTCTGACAGGTGGGACTGAGACACGCAGTACCATGAGGATGAATGATTGACGCCTAGGCACTCATATCAGTAGCTGGACATCGTAACACATCGATCATACGTACTTCGCGATCATTGAGCGGGGCGAATGCAAGTTCTCCTTTACAGGCAGGACACCGCACAATGAAGGGAGTGGCATCCTTGAACCGCTCTGCGTCTGATGTCCGCAAATCCAGAGAAGCGAATGCGCGTTCCTCTGAGAAGCTGCTAGATATAGCAGTTCGATAGCGTGAAGGATCCAGACCTGAGGATGAGTGAGCATCGTTCGCATCAGACAAAGACAATAAATTTACCGAGGCACTCTGCTAATCGTGTTCGATCCGTTCCTTCGATAGGATCACATAATCGTTCTATGGGGGGAAGAATCTGCTGAGAAAGATATTGTTCATAATCTGGAAATGTCAATAACATATAGGCGTCAGTGTGCTCACAACTCACCTATTTTGAGCTCCGATCCTGCCTTTCGAAGTTCGTCGGGATGCCTGGCACGATCCGCCTGGCCAGTCTTCACCGACTCTTCCCCTTCGGCTAGGCAGAAAATGTAAGGGATTACATCTCCTGCCCTTGCCGACCCACCCCTCGCCTTCATTTTCAAAGCGACCTGAACATGTGGTAGACCATGAATTTTCGGGTATTCTTCCGGATTTTTACCAAGCCGCTGTGGAGTATTGATTAGAGGCACTTGATGCAAAAAAGACACAGTACGAACCTTAAAAATGATAAAATCGTCGAGTTTGACCTTGCCCTCCCTGACATTCTTCCCGATGGTCGTCAAATATTCATGTATTTGTTCCACAACGACTTCGGTAGCTTCTCCGGATAGAATTTGTTCTAATACGTACCTAAAATTACCATGAGCTTGAGCACGAGCCACAGAAATGACATCACTTACTGCGAAACGTTCTTTGAAAGCGCACAGTACTCTCGACGCTTCATATCGAGGCCCTTCACTTCTGTCGATGTCCTAGTCCCATCCTCGACCTTGATAGCTGCATACTTCTTCTTTTGTAAAAGCAGTAGTCGCTGGAATATGCCATCTAAATCGATCTCCAACAGCTTGTATCGGTCATTAACGGCTTTCTTGAATTCAGCGGCAATTTTCAGCGCTTCCGATAGTTCGGTGACGTTAGAGTTCACAAAGACTGAATCAGTATCACCGTAAACGACCTGAACATTGTCAGATTAAGTCAACCATAAGGAAAAGATCGAATCAAAGACGGACATCAAGCTGCATGCTCTCTGCCAATTCCTTCGTATGCGTCAGAATTTCTCGTCCTTTGAACGTTGTTAAGGCGTCCAAAGGACGAGCATAGAACCTCGAATACTCGAAGCCTAGACAGTCGTACATACTATTAGCTGTAAGCTTGAGGGCCTGCTGTTTGATATCATACTAGAAACAAATGTGTCAGAATGAGATAGTCAATCAAAACGCAGAAACTGATGTTACCTGGAGCAGCTGCGCAGGCGTCGCAGTTTTGTCCTTCATAAGAGATTTGACTTGTCGCCGTCTGTTGACAAGGGTGGCAATGAGCTGAGGGAGAACACCCTGGGGGGACCTAAGAACCAGGTGGCTCCAGGATATGCTCTTCTTCGTTCTACAGAGGACCGCATGTCAGCCAGCAATGCAAGGAGTAAAAGAAAGCATAAGCAAACCTCATGCTCGTTATCAATTGAATCAACAGTAATGAAATCGATGTTGTACTCTTGAATGATACTAGGATACAAGGAATTGAAGTACATGACTAGGATGAGCTCCGCGTCCATGTCCCCCAAAAGAGAAGCCATGAAATTGTCCTCTTCATCTTTCGAGACCTTCGGCCGGTATGCACTGATTGTTGGTGCAATGGGAGTCGGTGATGGTGGGAGTCGTCTCTCTGTAAACGCCCCTTGACGATGTTTCTGTATTGGGCTTCTGATACTTCGTCGTAAATTTGAACGTCTTCTTCCTATCAATGTTTGGTGTTCGACACGTTTGTATTGTATCAGGTTCGATGGGCTCTGGTGCATGCGGCTGGTCACCGGAGAAGGGCTGGTTCGCTGATGAGTTTAACAATCCTTCTCCGTTCTCTGAGGCGCCTCGGAGGGTCTGTTGACTGCCGACGGGTAGTCGACGAGTCCCGTACCGTTAATACCTCTTCCCTTTGCGTGCACGACAAACTATCACATCCTTTGGCCTCTTCGTCATCTCCTGAGTCTCCTCCTTTCTCGATCTTATCATCATCGTTGGACATTCGCTCAGGATATCAACAGACATGCCCATTGCTTCCCGGATCTTTTTATCATCTGACGTATATATCTCTCCGTCGACATCCTACTACACTCCTTAAGCTTATCATTATTCCCACTCTCTCCAGCATATATCATTATTGCTGTTTGTCACTTCTATACTATGTATACCCTTTCTCCTTTCTTGGATTTGCTCTTTTGTAAAACCCTCGCCGACCTTGTGTTGGGGTCAGCCTATCATTATCACATTCCTCTACCTATTTTTGTTCGGCTTCTTTGGATTTTCATTTTGGGTGTTTACATATGGGTTCTTGCGTATTTTATCTTGATAAATAGCTGAGTTCAGTCGCACGACTTGTATTTAAGCTCAACACTCAGCGAGCGCTGGCTTGACTCGCTCATAATCAGATCTCTGTGCATGCTGATTAATCAGAGACAGCTCTCGTCTCCTCTTTCCCAACTCTTTCTCTGTCGTAACTGTTCAATGTACGCCTTTCATATCTTGTTTAATCGTTACTGTGTTGCCCTCTGAGTTCGCCACCTCCGTCCTGATGGACAATACCGACCCTTTGAATGCCTTGAAGCGAGGTGGCAGTGGTACCCTGGTTGCCTCGACCTCTCCAAAACACGCCAGAATGGACGTTGCTTTCACTGCTTCTGCCTCTACCGAAGAACACGACCCAAGTGTTTGCCTGGAAATTTGACAAATTTTCATCAACGACAAGCCATTCTCTGCCTTTCACGTCCTTCTACAGAGAGGATTTGAAAAAGAGGTGCTGTTGGTGGTGATGGGGTTGGTGATAGTCCAAGTAGCTACCCAGTACAAGAAACGCCACCCTAAATGGCTGTACAAACCCATCAAAGACCTCGATCTTTTGCAGAACCCTTTGCATGCAGAGATGGTATACAAAGATGTTATTGCTATCGGATCTTCTGAGAATCCAAAATGGTCTGTTCAAGCCTGCGTTCATTGTATGGCCCATTTCTAATGTCTATTCAAACAGGGAAAATTTGGTGCTGATGTGTAATTGTTCCTGTTCTCTTTGGGATTCTTGCGCTAATCATTTCCATAGATGCCATAGAAAGGACGGGGTCACCAACGATTAAGCAGCCAGACAATGTGATAATGACCGCCATACAGAATTATTTGTCAAAGTTTAGTCAAACGATGCTCGACGTGATTACTGGTGACAAAGATCTCCTGCGATGGGATGGACCGAGTGACAGTGGTGAACATGGTGATTTTTTTAGGAGGCTCTGTCTGCCTCAGGTCCTTGGCCATCTGAGCCTGCTCTTGCACGAGCTGGGTTGCTACAATAAGGAAGTGTTCGATAAGCACCTGAAGTCATTGTTCAATGTTCACAACAAGTCTATGTAAGGCAACAACTGCAATCATAGTTGTACTCCTGTCTGATGTTATTCATTGTAGCGTCCTTATCAACACCTCAGGTTCTGGGAAGTCACGGCTCCTTCTGGAAGGGTTGGCGTAGTACTGGGGTTTCTACTTTGTTGGGACCCGTGACTCATACGAGCTGGGTTCAACAGACCTTGAACAGGCCCTTTCCAGGATACAGGAGAATGATGGCTTCAATTCTGATCCTATCTCCATGGAGGATTTCGATTCAAATGAGGCCATTGCCTGCCGACAGTACCTTAAAGTTCTACTGGCATGCATATTTGTTTTTACCCACTTCCTAAACTTGAATCTGAGTCAACCAGGCTCCTCTGAGGACAACCTACGATTGGCGTGGCTAAAAATCCAAATCCATTAGACGAAAATCTTTCGGCTAGATATATTTTGTGGGATTATCAATATCCTTAAAGATTCCACCAATGATTACTTGGAACGCAGTCTAAGGCAGTCTCTTGAGGATGTCAAGAATCTGTTGGCCCAGACTTTCCCCTTATCCACTTCTTCATGTCAATTGTGCTGCATTGTAGATGAAGCACAAGCACCTGCTATACAGGCCTCTAATGCATTCCATTCTCATTCATCAAGATCCTCTCGATCCCTCCTGAGACCACTCACTGAATGCCTTCACAAGTCTCTTGCACTTCATAATTGGTTTTTGTTCCTATCAGGGACAGGCACAAATCTGCAGATTATTCAGGAAAACAGTGGGTCAAAGGCATTAAAGCTGGGTGGTGAATCAAAGTTTGAGCAACATTCTGAGATGGGATCTTTTGAAGATGCTGATAGCCAGGCTGCATATATTAGAAAGTTTGTTCCACCTGCTTTGCAGGGTGGCCTCTCAGACTTTCTTGCACATGTCTTTACATGGACAAGAGGAAGGTTTGTGATTATAACTACATGCCATTATTATTTCTTACTGTGATTGTCCTTAGATTCCGCTTCACGGCTACCCTCATTGAGCTGTTGCTTATATCAGGGTTCTGCTCCCCATATGCTGTGCTCAATTCCTATATCAAATTCTTCTGTGATGATGAATTTGAACCTGGAGATGCTGAGGATCTTATTAAAGCAGAGCCACCATTATCTCCCAATATCTTTATTGAGGCAAAAATATCTCGTGGAATTAATGTCAAGCATCTTTCAAAATTAGGTATGCTTCTTCTCTATCTTGTTGGCCTCTCAGTTATTAACTATCTCTAGGAGTGTTTTCAAAACTCAAAGAAAATCTTCCAGCTTGTTTGCTAATAGGAACACCACTATCTGTACTTCCAGTGGATGATTCTATATTGGTCAAGCTTGGATTCTCCAGATTTGTGGATATAACCAGGAGTGTGCATATGGATGAGCCACTTGTGTTAACAGCTATTTTCACTTGGCTGGAGAAGAATGAGCCAGGATATCTCCACACTCATATCATGGAGAAGGCATTTGATATCTCTCTGAAACACAATCCCTCTGAAGTGTTCTCTGCATATGCTGTGTTCCGAGCTCTACAATCTGGCCTTCCTCTCAATCAGGTTCTAGATTTTTACATTCCAGAAAATGCAGTCTTACCATCTTGGACCTATGAGAAGGCTCAGATTGTTGTTCCCAGTCATTTTGATCACACAACACAGAGATATCACACCATCCCATATTCCTATTCCTCTAGAAATATTCCCCAAGCAGGCAGCTATCTTGACAGTGCTTCACAGCTTCTGCAGTGGCTCACATTCCAGGGAGCACCATATTCCATCTGCTATCCAATCACAAGAGCTGGGCCTGATCTTGTCTGTCTGGTGAAGTTGGATAGTGGTAAACATTTTTGGCTATTGGGCCAGACAAAAGTTCGAGAGAGTGACAAGACAATTGTCAATGGAGATCTTGTCAGTGCAGTGCAGTCAGTCATCCCAGAAAATGTTTATAGAAACAGCAGTGTGAGTCTCTATCTTGATTATCATTAACAGGCTTCTTATCAATGACTCAGGGAGCAGAGGTAGATGGACTTCCAGCAGCATCCCAACAATTCCTAAAGGCACTTGATGCTCTTCCGGATAAAGTTGATAAGGTCCTGTCATCAGACTTGGCATCTCATCATGCCATTGGGGTGCTCTGTATCTTCCCTGCCTTTCACAACATTCAATGCTTGAATGCATCTTCATTCAAAACGACTACTACACCTCTTGCTGCTATCAACTGGGATCGGGTCGGCCCAATTCTGGACAACATTATGCTAGGAAGTAAACTCTGGGCTCAACTCATCAAGCGATCTCACATGGAGAGGCTCATCAAAGTCAATGCACAGAACGACGATTCACACATCGATTATAAAAATGTTGACTTCATTGTCGACAAGAAAGATCTTGAAGACTCAAGCCGCATATCAACGAGCATGCTGAAGCTTCAGCTGCAGCTTCATCGGCTATATGAGCAGTCGCTTCCCTCGGAGCAACGTAAAGTACCAGAAGAGAAGGACCTGAAGACGAGACAGGATGTAGTTCATGCACTCGAGGCGGCCATTGACCGATGGAATTCACTGTAAAAAGAAATAGACCCGCTTTAGGTCTCAATTTTTATGACAATGTTTCATTTTCACAAAGTTGACGCAGCCAAATGCTTACTTTCCGATGAATACCTATTGATATCATCGGTGTTTCGCTTTTTTTCTAGTCTAGGTGTACTCTAATATATAATTCAACACTTTGTGGAATAAGTAATAATGTCCCAACAATTTCGAGAGCACACCGAGCAAGGCGAGTGGGTTGAACCTGCCTATGCTGATTTGCAGCGAACAACATAAAGTTATGTATTATTCTTCATTGCTTTGTATTCCTAATGAAAGGGTTCTGGCATTTCCTATGGACATCTTAGAGTTTAGCTCTTTTCTGATTGGACTGACGACACGCGCTTCCTAGGTCTCATAGCCTTTTGCTCCGCCACAATGGACATATTTTGCTCTCACTCAATACAACTCGCGAAGACAGCCCTACGGGTTTGCAATGGAACGATACCTAGGCAACACTGTTCACCCGCGTACTGGTATATCTGTTTATAGTCCCTGCATCGACTCTGTCCTCACCTACGGCGCGCAAGTGGTCGTCAACACTGCCACTCTCCGACACCTTGAGAATGTTCAGATTGCTTTTCTCTGTCGACTGATACATGTACATAACCGCTCCATAGCGGCAATCCTGTTCTTAGAGACCGTATTTACTCGAATAAGCTATCGTAGGCTTGTCCTCGCCTTTCGATACTTTGTACAACTCCTCTCAGAACACCAGTCCCCATCCAAAGTCGCCCCCTGCACCATCGACGCTTGCAGAGCTTTGTAGACCTTGGACAGGGAACTGGCTCGGCAACATTGCCTACAGTGCCTTACAGCGGTGGAGTTAATGTGGAAAGATGAGATCGTCGATACAATAACGGGTTCACCAACCACCTTCCTTCTTGCAGCACGATATCATCACAGCAATGGCATGCAGGTGACTTTCCGACCCTACCTCGACGTCCGCATCCTCGCTCATCGAATTGCTCTAACAGGGGCTGAGACTGCCATCCATGACCTTGCCAGTAAGAAAGGTAACTGGGTCGGACCCGCATGTGCTGAACAAATGACGTGTTAATGGTCTGGGGCGTCATATACATTCTAGGCTGGCAGTCGAGGATATCATAACGCGCTATTACTCGTGATGGCACAAACCCGGGTTCCTTTTAGGTCGGTTTTCGCGCTTTCCACACTATCCCACAGTACCAGTCACCATATAATGAAGAGCTACATAGCAACACTCTACACGAAATCGAACGGATCTCTAAAATACAAAACCATAAGGAAAAAACCCAGGGGTGAATTCAAAAAACTTACCTCGGCGGAGGTCTGCGAATCTCATACCTCACATTATCATGCCCCTCCCTTTCCTCCCGAAGAATCACAATTTTTGCATACGCGTTCCGCTTCGCATCGTACTTGTAATGGTCTAATTCCCTCAAGTTGGGACATATCAAGAGTACTTGCATGATCGCTTCGTGCATCTTGTCCATATTCCCATCTACGGCTCTCCATAGCGACATGCCTTCGAATACTTCCAGAGCGGGTAAAAGGGAAAATAAGTGAAGCCAGTCGTCCTGAATACATTTCAGCGAGGAGAATGAATCATAGCACGACCACCCACTAGTTTCATATGGTATTCGGGGAAAGACAGACGAGTGATGTTCGGACATTCTCCCGCCAAAATAAGCAATGCATCGTACGTGTTCCCAATGGAGAAGGTAAATCTAATCTCGCGAAGACAGTCTGCATTGATCCCTTCCAGACGAACGAATACCGCTGGTTCGATCGTCGTTTCAACACACTCGATAGGTCGGGGAGACGCATAAAGCGCCTTGAGCAGTAGCTCGCTTCCAAACACACGCCGGATAAGAGGAAGGGAATCTGGGTCTAGCCCGCCAACCAGAGGTCCCAAAGGAAACCACGACAACTCCTCAATAGTTGGGTTCTTTTCTAAAAAGCGAACCCAATATTTGTCGAGGGAAAGCGTCCCTCCTGATTGGAGAAATATATTCACTTTCTTCAGTTGCGGAAATACGCAGTCGGAAAGTATGGTTAGCTCCATCGGCAATTTTAGATCCTAAGTTAATGGTTACATCAGAAACCTGAAATTAGGTCGCGTCCGGAATATCGTACCTCAATCATGGGACACGCTTTCATCATCGACCTCAGAAAAGGCCCGATCTGAGGTCTTACCCAGACACGGCCCACTAACGACAGGTGCGTCAACTTCGCCAGATTCCAGAGCTGCACAAGTACGATATCCACCATCAGCACCAAAGTATTGTGACTGTCCGGAAACTCACGGGATATATTGAATTATGACATCCAGGCCTAGCTTCAAACGCTCCAGCCAGCGCCACCTTGCTCAGCAACGGTTTCCTAACTAGAGTACCCAGAATCTCTGCCTCTTGCGAGGGGGTTGCCGTCGGCTCTGGAAACGGATTATACGTACAGGACCAAGTAAAGACCCGCAGCCGATCCATGTTCTGGAGGGCCGTGCACATGTTCTGGACCCGTATATCCTCGTTTCCGGTGTCGCTCACTTTGCACGAAGGAACCAAAGTGGTGGGGGAATGGTCTGAGGCTGAGTGATTGTGTCGTTCACAGATATGCACCTCGCGTATGTTGCATGCCAGGTCAGCACGTTTTGCGAGGTGCGCCCACATGTAGGGAAGCTTGTACCGAATGCGAACTACACGATATTCACTGTGCCTGGGTATAACAAGTCGAGTGCATGTCCGAGATACCAGAGCAAATGAGATGAGGTCGCGGTGAAGGTCAATTTCAGACAATATCTCGTCCAGAATTTCTTGAGGGAGGAGTAAAAGTGGGGAAGTGTTGGCCCGGAGCATTACAGGGAGGGGAGTGCTTCGGTGGGTTGAACTGGTTGCTGGGAAAATGTGGTTCCAGAACAGGTGGTATCATGCTGGGTGTCACTGACTTAAATACAGCACTGCGCTACTACCGGGGACAACTGATTCCTTTTTGGGAGCTCCAGTGTTGATCTTATCTCGGAATGATCCGACCCTATGGGCGCGCCGAGAACACTGATGTAAAGAAACTTCTTATAATGAACTGCCTCATAGAGATGTCTCGGTATGCCTAGAAGGGAGAACAGGAGACTCTAAGCTGAAACACGGTCCAGACTTCCACTATGGCAGTTCTCATATTTCCTTAAGAATCTCAAGTTATCTGTCAGGCGACATTCCACTCTTAGTCTCTTACATGTGAGTTGTACAAGAAAAGAAGGCTTATCTCCTCAGAGCGTGTTACGTGGCGCAGGGAGGATGAAACAGGCACTCGTGAATTTTTGAATTTTCCTACCAAGTATGTACTGGAGCTAATCGAAGCGACGAAGAGTCTGTACTGATGCTTCGTATTCAGGGTTGACCTTACATTACAACGGTGCTGCAAAGGTATTTGTGTGCTGTAGGATCATGGCGTTGGAATTATGGACGATCATCATATGTATCATAGCATAATAGGATACCGGTACCTTGTAAGGGGAGGAGCAATGGTCCGATATCAGCCCGTAGTACGTGTATAGACAAGCTACTTATGAAGGAAACAGCAGTGAAGTCCCAACGTAAACTAAATATGATACGATATTCAGCCGTATCCACGCTATTAGCGGCTTCTCGAAAAATCTGAAGACTGATGGGGGGAATCCGTGGCTGTCTCTGATGCCAGCAAAACCAACCCTGTTCAATCCAAGAAAGGTTACGAGTATTAGACGACGATTTTGATTTCCAAGGGCGGGCGTAGCGCCAGCATCAAAGGACACGAACAGTCTTCACAGTCTAGGCTGTATATAGTAACGTACCTACCAACTTCATGCATGTAATTAAAGCATTGTTGAGGCAGCGTCTTGAAAAGGCGTTGGATACTTATCCAGCTCGCGCTGAAATGCTCTTAAACTCAACAAATTTGCGTGTCATAAAACGATAAATTTTCCAAGAACCCACAAAATGTATAAACATCAAAAGAATATCCAAGGGACTCGAAGAGAAATCTTAAATAAATAAAAATAGACTGTCCTCGAAGGAGAGATACGCAAGTTCACGAGGGTATAGGCTGTCATATAAGTGCCCAGAGAAAACCAAAGTATCCAAAGAGAAGTGATGGATAATGATGATGATAGACCGAATATTGACGCCGAAGGACATGTAAGTCTGGAGGCATCGAAATGATGGATGTAAATAATGATAGGCTGGGGAAGTGTAGAATGTCAACGAAGAGAGATGCATATCGATAATGAAGATCACGAGAAGATTCGGAAGCAATAAGCACGCGCATGGATGTCCTGAACGAAGGTCCAAAGATGACGAGACCTAAAACCGAGGGGACGCAGGAAACGACGAGGAGGCCAAAGGATGTCATAGTTTGTCGTGCACACGAAGGGATAGGATATCAACGGTACAGGACTCATTAACTGCTCGTCAGCAGTCAACGGTTCCTCCAAGGTCTCTCAGAGAACAACAATGGCCCGTCGACCACATTGTCTCCGAGGGTCCTCGTCGGCCAGGGATAGAAGAAGGACTGCTAAGCTCGTCAGCGAATCGTCCCCCCCTCCAGTAACCAGCTGCATGCACCAGAGCCCGTCGACTATGCTGCACCGCTGATCGTCTCTCATAACCCAATGCGGCAACATAGTAGCTTGTGTAGTCGACGTCCTCGTCATCTCCATCGCCCGTTGGCGTTTCATGCTGGCCAGTTCATCAAGAGGATTTGGAACAAGACAGCTGAGAATAAAGTAAGAACCATAAAATTACGACGAGTGGAATGAAGGTTCACGCAGCGACGTGCCCGACGCGCAGGGGAGCCGCTTTCTTCCTGCTGGTGCATTGTTGGCACAAGTACAGGGAAACGGCGTTTCCTAGGATTTTTTGACTGGTTGGGCTGCAACGAGGGAACAGATGACGATACATCATTTCCAGATCGCTGCACCCTTCCAGACCATAGAGGGATCCGGGATGGGGATGATCTGTCAGTGTGAGCATATCCAGTGGCCTGAACAGGGGGGACAAACAATGTCCTCCTTCTCCAGGAGCCTGCCGAAATGCGGGACGGAGAAGGTACGCCCTTCCGAATACACATGGCCGCGGACGCTCCAAGCGAATCCTCGACCTCAAGATCATAAAAGGATGAGTCTAAGGAAGAGAACCACAAGACTGAGTTTGACGGCCGTGCAAATGAAGTGCGCGCCATAAACATTTCCTATGTAACATTAACTGTCAGCAAGTGCATCACAATAAGTAACCACCGACAATGCTCACCAATCCCCTATCCACGTTAGATTTGTATTCCACACCAGGGATCTCCGCTGGCAGCAGGGCCCGATATGCCCGTTTCGCGAGATCCTCATTGGACAGGAAACGATGCCAGAAGTCCCTAGCCCATAATTGCTGAATGTGATAATGACGTGCTAAGTTATATGGGCACTCACCCTGGATTAAATCGCCTAAATCCCCGGTGCTCTCAAGGAGTCCAGGTGAACTCGAAGTCAAGTGCGATTCAGGGGAAACCGGCCGAAGACCTGTTACGGGCAGTAACGACGATGAGGGCACCATTATCTACAAGCTATTGCATTAGCACATTAATCATAGAAAGCACTCAGAAGCTCACCTCGGTATCCTCTGCAAGCTCATTAAAGACGGCTTGCCGTAATCTCTCAAAACAGGTGTCCTGACGCGCGAGATTATCTACAAATGAGAAGAACATAGTGGATGCTGTCGCCCATAAATCCTGAAAACGCAAAACTCAGTGACCGTCATACATGTTATTCTGTAGGGTACTCACATCCAGGCCCGCTACTGAGAGGATTGCGAAAGATATGGAATCCGAAGCGTCGTACTCTACGGCTACGTCCTCAACCATCATGCGTGATACCGAATTATGCTCTGGGACCGAAGCGTACAGACTGAGGACGACCTGGGCGGAAATCGACTCGCGAGTGACAGAGGTGCCCTATGAAATGTGTGATAGTAGTCTGTGCAGTAAAGACATTAAATGGGCATGCTTACCAGGGCTTGGGGTATATCTAAGGCGAAGCTTGCATCAGCCCACCTCATTGACAGGTGAAAGGCATTGTTGTGCACGAGGTTTCCAGATAAGAGGTACGCCGTATTTATCATTGCCTGAAAGTATAACATTAAAAAATGCCGACCAGAACATGATATATGACATTTACCTCAAGGTTTGAAACTGGCAGCGAACCTGTACCCTGCTCTCCGTGATCCGCAATGGGCATATCCACTGCAACAACCTCGCTTTGTCCAATTCCACTTCCTGGACTCGCCTTAAATCTGCTTGACAGAGTAGAAACGATGGCGGAGAAGGCCGCCGTTCCAAAGTGGTCACACAAATCACACAAGAGAGAACGAAGGATGTCGAGAGCCGCGGAAGGCTTCTCAGAGACAACGCTCTGGACGACGAAGAGACCTATAGCCATGGCTATCATGATGGTGAGGACGAGGGTGAAGAACCCCCGTACCTTTGAGCCAGTGACGGGAGAAGTTAGTGGCGATATGCAGGGGCGGGGACAGAGGGGCGGGGACAGAGGGACGCTGGAGTGATTTGGACACCCGCTTGAGGACCACGACAATGGCAGAGACCACCACGACGAACGCCGACAACAAGAACGCAGTTAGCATCCTTAGGTTGACGGAGCTCGTGTGACCATTGGAGGGAGACGACTCGTTGGACGGGGTCGGACAAATGCCTGGCTAGGCGGGTAGTCGATGGGCGTCATCGAAGCCGGCGTCGAGGGGGCTCGGGAACTGTGATAGGGGCGACGGTTTCGACAATTATTTGCTCGACGACATCGGTGACCACGCCTAGGGTGAGAGTATCGCCTAGTGAGGCCAGAGTAACATTTAGTTCGGGGTCTGACGAGGTGCAAATGCGAGGATGTCCGCCATGACAGGCGGTGCTTCCGACCTCCGACTGACGTCAGTGGTGGGCATGGACGCCCTGTATACTGAAGCTGAGAGAACATACAATAGGGTGCTGAGCGAGAGGCCCGAGCAAGAAACCATGGTAGCGGTTCCAAGTCAAGAGGTGATATGCTGGTTTTCCCGATCCATGGCTGGTTTTATACTTACCAATCTTGCCTCGATCGTCGTCTGCTGCGTGACCAACGAGTCGAAGGATACTATATAACCTACAGAGCAGGGCAGTAATATGGTGAAAGGCGGGTGGTGGAAGAGTATGTCGGATTTGAACTCTTGAAAGATAGACAAGCGCCAAACGCGTTGTTCATATCATTGAGACGATTCAGATTTGGTGAACGTGCAATTGTATCCTGAACTTGGTCCAAGGCATGCTTGTAAAAAAAATTCTTAGGTGTCTCGTCGATGGGCCGAATATCGCCAAGCAGCGCATTTGTTGTCGATGGGGAGGTCACATCAAAGCCCTACTGACATGTACAGGTGTGTGTAGCTTATAGTCCATTAGAAGAAGGACTACTCGTGTTCGAGGCCGTAAAAGACTTCCTCGTTCAGAACGTTGGAGCCATAGATGTTCTAATACATCTGGACACTTAACCAGAGAATTAGTCGCATGAAAAAAGCACGATAAATATTAGAGATGCGCTTACACATCGAACATCTCCAATCGTTAAGCCTGATTCTCTTTACTTGAGCCAAGCAAAAACTTACGTTATCCTCTGCGGCCAGACCACCTATGCAAGGAATACGGTGAGCAATAACCGCGTTCGTATGCATATAGAAATGCTCACCTTCACAAGAAGTTCCCCCTGATTTACCATCAAGAGCATACCATCGATGTCAAATTTTGCAGATATGTTTCGGCACGAAACATTTTGCGATTCAGTGAAGGACGACTGGATGTCAGTTCGATTCCCAAGCATGCCACGGAGGAATGTAACAATCGAATATTTCCCAGTGAATTCTCTTCCTATAGCATCAATGAACTGGCTGAGCGTACACATGGGCCACCGACTGGAAAAACAGAAGGACAAGGGCCGATTGTCAAACCAAGGCAGAGTCCTTCGTAGTCATAGGTCCAAGAGGAGAAAAATGAGGATATTCGTGCTCAGTATTGGTCCAGCCGATTCCACAAGCCCTTAAAATGAGTGAAGTAAGCGAGAGAAAAAGACAAAGTGGCTGTGCCGCCACTTCGGCAACTGCCTGGGTCGTGCTCCGCGCTCACATACACGCGTCTACCTTGCCGCAAGTCTCGAAACACTGACGCGTTAAATGGAGCACATCAGTTTTTTTTTTTTTTTTTTTTTTTTTTTTTTGCCACGCTAAAATCGCACCGAGAGATGCTCAAATACGCATCCTAATTTCTGTATAACCATTTACAATTAAGATCTAAGCTTTCTCAGGGCTTTCTTTCGGTTTTGTTTTGATCGTTCTATCCATTTATATTCCCAGACATTTTTCGACTTCCTTCGAAATGAAATAGGACTGTTGTCGCTTCATGATGTGTTTACAACCAGCAATATCTCTCTGTCGCGTTATTGACATATTCCCCAGCTGGCCAGGTCACGAACTGATGGGTACAAAATGCATCGGCATTTAATGGGAGCATCAAAGAGCACAGAGATGCTGCAGCGCTGGTCAGTCCACAGGTATACCACGGAGGTGGGTGTTGATCACCGGTGCCTATGCGATAGGATGTCTGCTGAAAACCCGAAATATGCCCTCAATTTTAACCTCTTTTATACTTACAGGTTATACCTAATTCTTTGGGAACACCGACCATCACTTCATAGAAATCATAGGTGAGCTACTCATATCTTTCCGTAGCATGGGTAAAATTACAAACTTATTGCGTTCTTCCTAGCCGACTACAGCCTATTACGCTAGAGCGGGCATCGTTCTCTTCCTCGCCTCCGCACATTCCTCCGGAGTCGCCAAAATGAAATCTTGTTTTAATTCTGCATGCGGTTCGGCTCTTTGGAACCCACGAGCCAGCGTCAAAGAAGTATCAGTTACCGTCTCCGTTTCCTAATTGTCATAATTATAATCCTGCGGGGAGCCGATAGATGAGAGCAACAAGAACGTACGACGACGAGAGAAGTTCTGACGCCGAACACCGCATCACTCGTGATGTATGGATCCCCTTTAAAGTAAAGCGCAGTGACTAGTCTCTCATACCCGGGAGCCTGGGCGAATAATGGCTCTGTCAGCAGAAGGATAAAGGAACTGATGACACACTTCAATCTTGAAATGCAGATGTGCGGGACGAAAGACATGTCTACCAAGCTGTTCAATTAGTTTGCCAACAGGACCGTCGCTGGGAATTGCATATGGAATAGGTCTACGATAGTCAGATAATTGAGCAACGTCAGGTAGCGGGTAAGGAGGGAAGGAGGGAAGGAAGTAAGTTTTATCAGTAGACTTACATGATCGCTCGGAAAGAATAGCTTCCGTCCTCAGCACTCGTGACCTTTCCTCTGCAGTCTGGTCCATCACGATCAGAGTACTTAGTCAGAAGGTCTTAGTTTCGACAGAGGGCGCAGTCCAGTGGGAAACGAATAGCTCACTTGGGTATCATACAGGCCCGTCTCATCGGTCTCCCATGCGTCTAAGACAGCTCCCGCAATCGGATTTCCTTTGGTATCCACTACTTTCCCGGTAACGAACATATAGTCGCCTTTCCCCTCCGATGCGATGGTCCCACCATTTTCTACTGTTGGCAAGCATCAGTCAGTAGGGTACCATGAGGAATTCAACGAACAGTCTTTGGCATCTTCAGTGTGGAAAGGACCCAAGACGGTGGTTTCAGTTGCATTTGGAGGTTTGACGTTGTTCAGCGTGTCGACAAGCGTAGAGAGGCCGACAACATCAGAGAGTAGGATAAATTCTGTAGAAGGTGGGTTAGTCGATGCATGGAAAATGACAGTGAAGTTCAGCTCACCTTGACGTACGTCTGAACACATTTTCCCTGTCGCAGTAAGGAATTCTATCGCAATCCTTCACAATCTCGCGTCAGCTAATATCCAAGGTCCGAGTAGCAAAACTACTCACATCCATTCGTTCGTCGTGATAGATGTTTCCCG